>JAJSOF020000013.1:128909362-129416862 GCA_025594305.2 Periplaneta americana | reverse complement strand
TTAACCATCCTGAAACCGAAAATCTCTTTTTTGAAATTTTTGTTTGTATGTCTGTCTGTCTGGATGTCTGTCTGTCTATCTGTCTGTCTGTCAGGATGTTTGTTACCTTTTCACGCTATTATGACTGAACCGATTTATATGAAAATTGAAATATAAATTAAGTTCGTTGTAACTTAGATTTTAGGCTATAGGATGGCATTCAAAATAGTTTCTTTAAAAGAGAGGTTATAAGGGGGCTTGAATTAAATAAATTGAAATATCTCCCTTATTATTAATTTTTGTCAAAAATGTTGCATAACAAAAGTTTTTTTAAAAATGATTTCTGATACGTTCCATTCCAAGCAAAATTTTGATGGGGCCAAATTGCACGAAAAACGGATGTTCTATGAACCAAATGATCATATTTTAATTATTTGCATGTAATAACAATTAAGAAATATTTTAAAGGAATTATCATTGCGCTAAATGAGTGGTCTCTAGACCAAAATGATTGCATTTTAATTATTTAAATACAATTTAAATTAAGTGACATATTAAACGATTTATCCTTCTATCAAACACGAATATTCCCTGGACCAAATGTCCTATTTTAATTATGCAATTACTTTATATTTATTTCTAACAATTGCAGCGGAGCGCACGGGTACAGCTAGTAAAAAATAAAAATATAGGATCTAAGACTGAAAAATGACTGTTGGATTAACAAATTCAGAACTAGAGATTGCTGTACTTCTTGGCAAGGATCCAGGATTGGAGAATATCTCTTGAAACGAATTCAGGACTGGAAAATTACTGTGGCGAACGTATCGAAAACTGTTGCTTGTCTTTGTAACGGATGCAATATTAATAACAAATCCAACATTATATCAGTTTTCCTTTGTCTTCCATGATAATGGGGTCGATATGCAGTTCTGAAATTTTGAATATTCATAAATGTGTGACAGTGCAAGAACCAAAAATGTTCGTGCCAAGTGAGTTCATAAGCAACAAAATAATTTCTTACGTGTATTAAATAAGATTGCATATAGTAAACAAGGTGAAGCTCAGAAGTATTTCTTCCAAAGCATCTCCGTTTAAAATGAACAATGAGCGTGGAGTTGGTCGCGAACACAGGACACCTGACTCGTGAGTACGACGTGACGTGTGTCTTCACTTCACCAATGAAACGTGCAGCCTTCGCACCCCAGCTGGGGGTCTCCTCTCACCTCACCTTCAACTGTCGAAGTGAATGTTATTACCACAAGAACAGCAACAGCAGTGCTAGACAACCGGGAGCAAAAGTGACTTAGGTCGGTGACTTCACTTCTCGTGTAGGATAAACTTCGTGACACTGCAAAAAGAGGAATCTCGAGAGACGTGATAGAATTCAAATATGACGCACATTTGATACGGAAAAAAAATCTGTCTGTATATATGCCACCTTCTCTGTCTTCCTGTACATGTATTCGTTCTTGTCTGTCCATCCACTTGTCTGTCTGTCCGTCTGTTTACCCGCTCTAACTCTCTGTTTGTCTGTCTGTCTTCCTGCACGTTTATCAGTCCAAATTTCTGTCTGTAGGCCTATGTCTATTTCTAATCCTGTCTGAAGATTTTTTTTACCTATCTGTGTAAGTCTGTCTGCAATTTTTCTACTTATCTGAGTCTGTTTGCGAATTTTTGTGTCTATCTATCTATGTATGTCTATCTGCAGAGTTTTGTACCTCTGTCTGCACATTTTTGTACCTAGGCCTATCTGTGATTTTCGTACCTATCTGTGTACGTCTGTCTACACCAGGCCTGCACAAGGTTTGCGCTCTTCGAGCCGGCTCACAGCTCATGAGCGGAATGCAGGTATTAGCTGCGCTCTGTACTGGGTGTTCATTTCAAAGTGTGTCATGACGTCAATGGTGTTGGGTCACCGATTTGAAGCGAGTTTCAGCTTATATTTTAGAGAAGTTGCCTATTATTTAAGGCGTTCTTCAATCTGAACTTGAGAACGTGTATGGTATAACTTGAACGTCGTAGCAACAGATGGCGGTCTGTACGGTCTGTGTGCTACCATAACCTCTTTCGAACTGTGTTTTGCGCCGGCAAGTCGTACGCAGGGTATTTGTTATCATCGGTTGCGTACGGTAACATTCCACAACACAAATCAAATGCTCCGTGTCCATGTTGACCGTCGAAGTTAATGTCAACAAATACGTAAGTAATCGTCTTAACCTTCTCCCCATATCCCGACAGTACGTATTTCCAAACAGTTCACATTCCTGCCACTACCGGCGTTACCGTACGTATCGGTACGTACTCTTCAGAATGAACGCCGTCTTGCTAGGCAACTTCTCTGCCTCTTAGGTTATACACCTCTGCGGAAGTGTAGGAAGATTGAATTCTCTAGGCTCATCAGCTAGCCACATGACGGCATGCAGCAAGCCATGACACATTTTGAACTGAACACCCAGTATAAGGGTGGACTGGAAGAAGGGGTGATCTCGTACAAAATATACACAAAAGGATACTATTACGAGTGTTTATGAAATGAATTCCCGTTCGGTGTTTGCAAAACTATCTTGGACTATTATTAATTAATAAAGAAATATTTATTTTACAGAAATAATAGAAATTCTATAGCTACTTAAATGTGTAATATCATTTTGTTATATCTGTATTTATCAGTACATCAAAACGAGGTTTTATGCTTTTGGCAGCTGAAAGAAACAGTAGCCTACTGATCGCAATGAAACATCAGTTACAGATGTTCGATGTATGCCTTGATTAAATTTGATATAGAAAACAGTTGCTCACAAATATAAATGTTGAGCCAAACATAGCAATCATTTTCACAGCCAGCCTGTGTAGTCGTGGAAATTATTGCTAATGTTTAGTCTTGTAAAACTCAACCAGGCTAGTACTATTATTCAAACGGTCTTTAGCCCTTAGGCCACATTGAAGATCAATAAGTTCGAGCTGTAAATCGTTAAATGTTAAATGTTACAGTATGTTCCGTCATTTAGATTCCTCCATACTGTACTGTAGCAGTAGGTAAGCAACGTGAAACAGTTACTGAGAATAGGCCTACACACTGCACTCCACTAGATAACTGAGTGGTCGTTTCCCTCTCCTCTACCTATAGCAAGTCTATGTCATTTTGACATATCTTCCTCTCCGTTTCGGCGAGCGGTAAATACGGCTCTCCCGCTCCGAAGGAGCGCGCGCGCTCGTTGAGCGCTGTTTGTGCAGGTATGGTCTACACCTATCTTTGTACGCCTGTCAGCAGATTTTTGTACCTATTTATATGTGTATGTCTATCTGCAGATTTGTGTACCTATGTATGTCTATGCAGATTTTTGGACCTCACTGTGTATGTCTGTCTGCAGACTTTTCTACCAATCTGTGTATATCTGTCTGCAGATTTTTGGACCTCACTGTGTATGTCTGTCTGCAGCTTTTCTACCCATCTAAGTATGTCTGTCTGCAGATTTTTGTACCTATCTGTGCATATCTGTCAGCAGACTTTTCTATCTATCTGTGTATATCTGTCTGCAGATTTTTAGACCTCATTGTGTATGTCTGTCTGCAGACTTTTCTACCTTTCTAAGTATGTCTGTCTGCAGATTTTTGTACCTATCTGTGTACATCTTATTACATATTTTTGTATCTATCTGTGTATGTTTTTTCTGCAAATTTTTGTATCTCTTTGTGTATGTATATTTTTATACCTATCGGTGATTCACACTTGAAAGTTATTCCGTAATTCTTCTATTTTCTGTCCTTATGTTGTTTTTATGTTCGTCTGTAACGGGGGAAGGGTATTCTTGTATATTTCTTTTTTGGTTTCCCCACAAGTAATACTCGAACACGGTAAGGTCTGGGGAACGTGAGGGCCATAACGTTTAGGAATGATCCTGCCATCAAAAGCCTCCCCTATTAATTCCAATGTGTGCTCTAATAAAATGTTGCAAATATGCATTGTCTCTCGCTATCTGAAAACGTTAAAAAAATACGGTGTTAGTATTTGTGTGTGGTACCGCTCTGAATTTACTGTATATAAAAAAAACTCGGGACTCTCTTATTCACACAATATTCTTTATTATGCAATATCCTGTACGAATGATATACATTTTCCCATGATCTTCCACATCAAAGTTTGTATGAATTTTTCAAGAGAGAAGAATTGCCTGCTGGTAACTTTTCATTGCAGTGTGAGAGATGAAGAAAGGCATAGATTATGATTCTTCTTACTGAAGAAATACAATGTCTAGATTGTTTCGTAGAATGGGATTTCGTATCTGGCAATTATAATGAAAATATCATGAGCATCCTATGGTGCTTCGGCCCGTTTTCGGACCATAATCTCCCTTTCATTCTCTTTCATTTCTCCCTGTTTCTTGCCGTTGTCTTCCAGTTTTGTTTATATGGATCAGGTCGGCTGCATCTTTCTGTGCAACGAAAATATTTCCGCCTAAATTCATTCGACTTTACCACCATTACGTAGCATATCTGTAGCGTAAAATCATAGCACCACCGGCGTAGCTTATTCGGATAAGGCACTTGCCTACCGATTCGGAATTGCGCTCGGGCGCGATTTCGATTCCAGCTTGGGCTGATTATCTGGTTGTTTTTTTCCGAGGTTTCCCCCAACCGTTAGGCGAATGTCAGGTAATGGCGAATCCTCGGCCTCATTTCATCAAATATCATCTCGCTATCACCAATCCCATCGACGCTAAATAACCTAGTAGTTGATACAGCGTCGTTAAATAACCAACTAAAAAATCTTAGCATGGCGACACTGATTGTTATTGTCTCGAGATACTTGGCACTGCAAAGAGGTTTTCATTATATCAGTAGATGTTAATAATAATGTAGGAGTTACGGACAAAAAACAAACGCTTTCATGTCATGGAGATAATTATGCTTGATTAATATACACCTACGAAATTCATTTTAATCCGTTACACATATTGACAGGTCTTAAGTTTAGGAAAACGAAGAAGAGGAGCAAACATGAATGTCGTAAGTTTCATATACGAATGTACACTTGCTTTAAAGTTTGTCTCGAATGGAGTTTTAACTTGCTGTCATGGAAAAGTTAGGACATCTCCCTTCCCCGGACACAAGGCAGTGGCCTGGGCCTGGATAAATGTTCGGGGGGTCAGCTGACTGCAGCCGCCTGACCCTCCGTGACCCCTTACCGCGCAGGCCCCAGATTAATGTGCCTAGGTCAGGTCCCGCATCTGTATTCCAGGTGGATACAACCGGCAATAGAGACAACAACGCTTCTCTTTTTTTAAGACGGTGCCCGGAGGCGTGACTCTAAACACTGCATCTACTGGAACACCATGCTTACTGCACATCATTTGTGTTTAATATTTAAATTTATCCGATTGAGGATATATTGATTCCATCTATAATAATAATAATAATAATAATAATAATAATAATAATAATAATAATAAGTCGTTATGGCTCAGTAGACAGCGAGCACGCTTTCTAACCAAGTGGTCCGTGGCTCGACTTTTTGGTGTGGGCTCGGATTTATCTGAATTGTACGGGACTGGGCGTTTGTTAATTATATTGTACTTGTTTTGTGAAGACTCCGCAGTGATCCTGCATCGTTCTGACCACACGGTAAGGGAGGCTTACATTGTGAGGGAGTGTAGAGTTGGTAGAAAGGTATAGCAACATTGCATTTGAGTGCAAGTTGGTAAAAGGAGAGGGATTAAACACGAGAAAGGAAAAAAAAAAACAAAAGGAAGAGGGAAAGAAAAAGAAAGAGGAAAAGAAAGGGAAAAAATAAATGGAAGAAATAAAGAAAAAGGAAGAAGGAAAGGAAAAGAAATAGGAAGAAAGAAATAAAAAAGAAAAAGGAAGAAGGAAAGAAAAAGAAATAGGAAGAAAGAAATAAAAAAGAAAAAGGAAGAAGGGAATAAAAGAGAAAAAGGAAGAAGGAAAGAAAAAGAATTAGGAAGAAAGAAATAAAAAGGAAAAAGGAAGAAGGAAATAAAAGAGAAAAAGGAAGAAGGAAAGAAAAAGAAATGGGAAGAAAGAAATAAAAAAGAAAAAGGAAGAAGGAAAGAAAAAGAAATAGGAAGAAAGAAATGAAAGAGAAAAAGGAAGAAGGAAAGAAAAAGAAATGGGAAGAAAGAAATAAAAAGGGAAAATGAAGAAAGAAATAAAAAGGGAAAATGAAGAGAGAAATAAAAGAGAAAAAGGAAGAAGGAAAGAAAAAGAAATGGGAAGAAAGAAATAAAAAGAAAAAGGAAGAAGGAAAGAAAAAGAAATAGGAAGAAAGAAATAAAAAAGAAAAAGGAAGAAGGAAAGAAAAAGAAATGCGAAGAAAGAAATAAAAAGGAAAAAGGAAGAAAGAAATAAAAGAGAAAAAGAAAGAAAGAAATAAAAGAGAAAAAGGAAGAAGGAAAGAAAAAGAAATAGGAAGAAAGAAATAAAAAGGAAGAAAGAAATAAAAAGGAAGAAAGAAATAAAAGAGAAATAGGAAGAGGAAAGAAAAAGAAATAGGAAGAAAGAAATAAAAAGAAATAGGAAGAAAAAAATAAAAAGGAAAAAGGAAGAAGGAAAGAAAAAGAAATAGGAAGAAAGAAATAAAAAAGAAAAAGAAGGAAAGAAAAAGAAGTAGGAAGAAATAAATAAAAAGAAATAGGAAGAAATAAATAAAAAGGAAAAAGGAAGAAAGAAATAAAAAGGAAAAAGGAAGAAATAAAAAAGAGAAAGGAAGAAGGAAAGAGAAAGAAAAAGGAAGAAGGAAAGAAAAAGAAAAAGGAAGAAAGAAATAAAAAAGAAAAAGGAAGAAGGAAATAAAAAGGAAGAAATAAAAAAGAAAAAGGAAGAAGGAAAGAGAAACGAAAGAAAGTAAAAAGAATAAAGAAAGAAAAGAGAAAGAACAAGAAAGAAAGAAATAAGGCAAGGAAGAAAGGCGAGAAGAAAGATAGCAAGAAAGGAAGGGAGAGGAGGGAGAGAGGACGAGGGAGAATGTATGAAGAGAGAGAGGATGAGAGGGAGAGTGGGACAGGGAGGGAGGAAGAGAGAATGAAAGAGAGGAAGAGTGGAAGAGAAAGAGAGGAAGAGAGAGAGAGAGAGAGAGAGTTGGAGATAAAGTAAGGAAGAAAAACTATTTTAATGGCAAACTTTTAAATGAAGTCGAATGAGCAACAATAAGTATCCCTAGAAATTATAAGTTGTAAGGCTTCTTGTTCTTGTTCTTGTTCATGTTAATTTACTCTCTAATAACCAGGACAAGGGATTTGAAGCACTATTAGGTAATGTTGAAAGGCAGTATATACGAGTGTAGCCCAAGGTTAAGTGAACCCAGCTTTCTCCACTCTTTCCTATTTTCTGTCTTCCTCTTTGTCTCCTCATATGAACCATATAATCTTAATGTCGTCTATCATCTGATATCTTCTTCTGCTCCGAACTCTTCTCCCGTTCACCACTCCTTCCAGTGCATCCTTCAGTAGGCAGTTTCTTCTCAACCAGTGACCCAACCAAAATTATTTTCCTCTTTCTGATCAGTTTCAGCATCATTCTTTCTTCATCCACTCTTTCCAACACAGCTTCGTTTCTTACTCTGTCTGTGCATTTCACATGCTTCATTCTTCTCCATATCCACATTTCAAATGCTTCTATTCGCTTCTCTTCACTTAGTCGCAATGTACAGCTGTCAAAAGAAAAAGTGGCCGCTCTCCTGAAACAAAGTTCCCTTCGGGTATCTTCGCTACAATTCGGAGACAGGCGATGTTACATGTTGTTGGACCGCGTTGCGTGATATCTACAGTTATAAATGAAGTATTCTGTGTGTTATTCGATAGCGTAATGGTAGCGTTCGGGCCTCTTGTTCATGAAGTCCTGCGTTCGATTACAACCTCGTGCTTTTTATGTCCTTTTTTGTTCTGTTTTTGAGAGAGACAAACTATACATAATGGCTCCTTTCTCTTTTACGATTATTTTAGTAATTAACATCAGGTTCATTAATATATTATGCCATGACTTTATCATTATGATATTGTGGCTGAAAATGGAAAGAAAAAAGATGTTATTCTCAATAAAAATATCTTTCGTGGCATAAACAAAACAAATTTACTGGAGTCGGCCTTAAAACATTCAAACAATTAAGCGTTCAAAAAACAAAACAAAAAGCCACAATTCAATATTTAGTCTATCTTCCTCTTATCTCGATCATCTTGCAGTCGAGTGGGCATGGAATTGACTAGTCTTTGCAAATAGCGACTGTTCTTAGACACGATATTCCAGGCATTCTGAACATACCTACATAAGTGTTCTGTCCATGGGCAGGTCTTTCATTGTAAACCCAGCAATCTCCAATCTTTCCTATTTTCTGCCTTCCTCTTAGTCTCCGCATATGATCCACATATCCTAATGTCGTCTATTATTCTTTTCAACCAGAGATCCAACCAATTCCTTTTTCTCTTTATAATCAGTTTCAGCATCATTCTTTCTTCACTCACTTTTTGAAACACAATTTTATTTCTTATTCTGTCTGTCCACTTCACACGCACCGTTCTTCTCCACATCCACATTTCAAATGCTTCAATTCGTTTCTCTTCATTTCGTCGTAATGTCCATGTTTCTTCCCCATACAATGCCACACTCCACACAAAGCACTTCACTAGTCTCTTCCTTAGTTCTTTTTCCAGAGGTCCGCAGAAGATCCTTCTTCTTCTATTAAAAGCTTCCTTTGTTCATGTTTGCAATTTTTTCATGGGAAGGATAGGCCCAAATGCGGTAACATCCCGTTGCTTTCCGCACACCACTATCTCTTTCGCATCTTATTAAATTCCAGGGGGCCCAAGCGTGGAGATAAGGAGAGTGGATTTGACTAATTGGGCCCTCCGGACTTCACCGAAAGTTACGGCAAGGGTTAAATATTAATTCTATCAGGATGTTTGACCCGATCAGAGACCGGGAAATCTCAATTAGCCTTTGCCCCCCGCATCCTGGAATAGCTTCTACGAATCACCAGAAAATTTTAGAGTGTGATTGGGCCAATTTTTCCGAAAATGTTTCCACACTTTTGCCCTCGTAGCTCAGCGGACGAACGTCGGAATTTAGATGTCAACGTCTCAGGTTCAATTCCTCGTTACTCCTTTTCATTTTATTGTGGTTCAAGATAGTATAATGTAATAATACAAAAAGAAAAACTAATACCAGTGTTATGCAACTGGATTTTTCCAAACCTAATATTAAATTTATGTTATTTATATCGCTAAAGAACGATTACAATATAAATAATTTGAATATTATTTATACAGTATCACTAAAGAACGATAACAGAATATAAATGATAAATAACGGTTTGTTTAATTAATATAAGATATTATATAATACGTATTTAATTATCCAAATAAAATAACCTATTTTACAATGAAAGATGGTTATTTGTGTTATAATAATTACTTACATAAAATACAGATTATTTATATTGCGAAAGAACAATAACAATATAAATAACTTGAATATTATTTTATAATGCTAATGAAGGAAAACAGAATATAAATGATAACTTTAATATTATTTATATCGCTAAAGAACAATAACAATATAAAAAACGTGAATATTATTCATATCGGAATTTCACAGATTTATTACAGATGTATTTAAGAAATTGTAGAAGAATAGTAATTAGTAACAGTGTCCTATTTATTCTTCTTGGAGCCAAATTTGTAACTTTTAAAAGTGTGGTTACTATGTTGAAGTGTATGTGTTGCAACGGATGCTTGATTTGTTATGTATGTGAGTCAGTTATGGGATGCTTGATGTCGTCGCAATGTCGTAATTATAGTTTGATTGTGTTTGTGTGACTATTGTATATTAATTTATTATGTATGGTACGGAAAGCTGTATATTTGTGTTATAGAAGTGTTAAGTATGTGTGTTGTTAATGTTTTTGTATGTTTCAAATTGATAACTGATATTTGTTTTGCAATCGCAATGCCTAATTTACAGATTGTTTATGTTTTGTTTACATCGCGTAAGCTAATTTAATTTTTTTTTTCCATTTCTCTTTATGCTTATCTTTTTTGTGTTTAAAACTATAGCCCTAACATACATATGAAAAATAGGGCTAACCCCCATTGGAGATACAATAATAATTATTATTATTCATATCGTTATAAAACGATAACAGAATACAAATGATGGCTTGAATTTTATTCATATCTCTAAAGAACGATAACAAAATATAAATAACGTGATATCCATAAAGAACGATAACTGGATATAAATGATAATTTGAATATCATTTACATCGCTAAAGAACGATTAAAAATAAAATGAAAACTTGAAGAAGGCCCGAACCCATAACCTTTGAATCATTAAACAAGCACTCTACCGCTGGTCTACGAGGCGCAGATATGGAACACTTTCATAGTTCCGGAACTGATTGTACAAGCACATGTATCGTGTAACATCGCCGCGACCCGAAGTGGATTTTGAAAATATTCGCTGTTCACGAGTGCGGCCACTTTTTTTTTGACAACTGTACATGTTTCTGCTCTATACAATCCCACACTCCACACAAAGCACTTCACTAGTCTCTCCCTTAGTTCTTTCTCCAGAGATCCGCAGTAGATACTCCTTTTTCTATTAAAAGCTTCCTTTGCCATTGTTATTCTCCTCCCCGGAATAAGAATGTGACAAACTAAACTGTAATTCATATTTCAGGAGAAAGGAAAATAATATTTCAGGGACATACTCGTATTTCATTATGCCTATATTAAATTTATTATCATAAGTCAATTGACTTAACAATGATTCAAGTTTATTCAATCATGTTACATAATAATTTATTCTTATAAATAAATGCTTTAAAAATTAATTCTTTTTCACCACATCACGTATTTCAGTTCATGGAATTCTACGCAGGCGCTTGTCACCATTTATGAATTTTGAACCTAATATATTACTGGTAGTGAATATATTATCAATTTATTATGCTGTTAGCGTGATTTTGACATCCATCGCATTAGAGATGCGTCTTAGCCTTCAAGTTGTGTAAGCAATTGGGGTTAGAAATTACACTTTCTCACGGGATGTTATACAGGCTTCCCTTCATATGTAGTAATCTCTGCAGGGGGTGGATGCGAAGCCCCCTGGACTCCAAGGCACTGCGGTGTGCGCCTGGTAAACTCATCACGCCAGAAATCCTCTCACTTGATTCGTTTTTGTTGCTTCTCCTTGACTACGACGTGACAAAAAACGATCACATGTTTCTCTAGCAACGATGCATAATGCCTCGTTAAGACAGTTCAGCGAAAGAAGCTACAATCTTACGTGTACCTAAAGAAGCAGGTTACAGTATGCTGTATGGGCGTGTACTCGTTTATTAATTTATTTCATTATCTTTTTTCTCCATTTCATTTTTATCTACACACTTAAAAAGATTTACGTATTTATTTATCCAGCTAAGCGTTTCCTTATTCTATTAAGCAATCCTTTATTATATTAAGCACTCATTAGCTGAAAGCACCCGGCGTTGCTCAGGTTTTCCTTTTTGCTTCTATTTTTAATTAAACTGGTGTTAGACTTTCCGGAAATCTCGGAAACTCAACTGTAGACAACCAAAGCGAATTGTCTGTACTGAGCTTTCCTCGTCTATAAAGACGAATCTTTACATAGCGTCACTTACAAGAATTAATGAACAAATGTCTGGCTGGGTTAATTCAATTTAAAACAGCTGTACATCAGGCACCGAAAAGAAAACATTTTATCACGTGCCATCCACATCACCAGAAATATAAATAAAATAATAGGAAAAAAATCAAACTATAAACAAAGCAAAACCAAACTAAAATATTCCTATACAGGTTACAGTCACAAACTTTAAATCAATTAGCATTGTCTTGAAGTTCAGCAAAACATAAATATATACCTCGGTCCTTGTAATCATAGCGTTGACTCAATGTTCCACAGATCTTACATTTTATTTCTGCCGGTCAGTGACCGTTAAATTTCAAGTGGCTTATCTCAGTCGTGGGCGTCAGCATATTAAAAATACAAATTCCACAATTTGGGACATCTGGCCGACATCTACGGCTGACCACTAGGAACTAGAATACAAAGCAGAGATTAAATAAAAAATAAAATACAATATGATTTGCGGAGAGAATACGGAACAATGATAAATTTAAAAATAAAGTACAGTTTGATTTCGGAGAAACATGAGATGAAAATAGGCTACAATGAAGAGTAATGAAATGAAGTAAAAAAATATTACGTAGTGTTATACAAGTGATTGTGTAAAAATTTCTGCCATCTCCTTTTCTCCCCATCGCAAATGTGACTTTAAATAGAGGCAAAGATAAAATAATATAACATCTGTATATTGTATATATTATTTTTTAATGTACCGAAGTACATATGATATTTCCATGCAGATATTCTGCGTCATCATACGATGAAAGAGTAATGGAACGGAGAAAAGTTCTCTCCGGCGCCAGGATTTGAACCCGGGTTTTCAGCTCTACGTGCTGACGCTTTATTCACTAAGCCACACCGGATTCCACCCCGGCGTCGGACAGAATCGTCTCAGTTTTAAGTTCCAACTCTTGGGTTCCCTCTAGTGGCCGCCCTCTGCACTACGTCATAGATATCTATGAACCTAGGACCGAAGTTCACATGTAGTGCAGAGGGCGGCCACTAGAGGGAACCCAAGAGTTGGAACTTATGTGGATAAAGCGTCAGCACGTAGAGCTGAAAACCCGGGTTCAAATCCCGGCGCCGGAGAGAATTTTTCTCCGTTCCATTACTCTTTCATCGTATCTGTATATTGATCTGAAGCTGTGCTGACATACATTTCACGTAATTTCATGCCTCTGTGTGCTTTCCCTTGAACTTCAGAGACAGCTGACGATAAATAGGGAATTCCCTTGTTCCCAATCCTTGTTAATCTGAACCCTTTGGGGTGTCATCGAGAGCCGGCTATTGGTCGTATCAAAAAATAAATATATACGTATATATATATATATATATAGATATAATTTAATTCATATTGGAAGATTTTTCACCCCTTGATTCCTGTACGACCATTTATATCATAGTCCTATGACTTGAGAAATTATATCTCACAAATTTAGAATATATTAATTATATTATATTTTATTTTATATGCAGAATAGTTACAGTATAATTTCGCAAGAAGTCATTGTTTAACATAAAGGATAATATCCTGAAATACATATATTTTAGAAATTAAGAGATTGTTCTTTCCACAACCCTTAACATAGCCTACTATATTGACAACATGATTATGCACATAGAATTTCACAAGAACACACTTTTGGAGATGAGCAACAATATTTTGAGAGATATGTATTTTAGAATTAATACAGTGTTATTTTCAGTGGGTTTACGTACATTCACATAGGCCTACTGCATTAGAAACATGAAAAAATATCATTGAATTGCAAAGTAAGTTACATAATTGACAATGTGAAAAACACGGAGTTTCTAAGTGAATGTCTGCAATTTTAAGCGACTGTCCTTGAGCTTTATTTTAATACAGCCATTACAAAAATGCTAGTCGCACTGAAATTGCAGTTGCTTAAAATCGAAAGACATTTTAGTGGCTATCATAGAAATATGTGGGATTAGATCATCTTCACCTTTCGTTTTGTCAGTTAATACTGTCACTTCTAATATATTTTGCATGAGTTTTATTCACACCAGTTCTTGTCCCATTGCATAATAAAATTTTGGTGGGTCAATATTTCGCAATAGTACTATTGATGATTCAATATTAAGTATTAAATTATATGCTAGCAATCTTTGTGGTTTCAAAGAATTCAAGAATTCGGTTGGATAAACACAGCCTGCTCACTATCTACAACAGCATAGAGAAATTTATAATGCAGTCCTGGATTGCGGAAATTGCATGAATTGTCTAGATTTTGGGCTTCATGATGTATCAGTAATGTTAGTTAATTTCGTGTTATTTTTTTTTTTCACGGCCTCGTGAAAGTCGATGTTCAATACACAACAGACAATAATAAAGAACAATTGACTGTGACTGTAGACGATTGTATTTTAATATTATACATGAATGTTTGACCGTATTCACTTTTGTTTTTTATTTATTTTTATGCTCGACCATGCCGAAATGTAGTAGTTATACACCTGGTAGCAGTCCTTTAATGCATGTCATTAAAGTACACCTACTCATTAAAGTACAGGTGTTCAGCCAATGACAACTCAGCTTATAGGTGTTCAGCCAATGACAAATCAGCTTTGTACCGTTATAAAACCGCAAGTATCGATTATTCTCGGATATGCAATCGAAAGAGAATTAGCGAAAAGTCACGGAGGCTGGAAATCCAATACTGTCGCAGAAGGTTATGTTCTGTTACTATAATAATTAGCGTTAATTGTAAATAATATTCAAATAAATTCAATTTGTCATCTCGTTTTTCAATGTCGAATTCAATAATCAAGGTTATAATATTATAATATTAACAAGTTTAACGGGACTACGTCAAGGTCAATGACATTATTGTTCCTCGGAAAAAATCAATACTTTTGCGTCTGCGCACATCTCACAATTCACGACCTAGAACAAGGTCACTTCCGATCTTTTCAGATACAAATAAAGTGTATACATCTGAATAATTTCAAATTAGAAATATGGTCGAGCATAAAAAGTCGTATGAAACTCGCCTATAATGGTAATTAAGAAGCTCGTATGAAAATTATGAAACTCGCTTGCGCTCGTTTCATAAACATCCGTACTCGCTTCTTAATTACTATCATTATAGGCTCGTTGCATAATGTACTATTTTAATTTAATGTGCATTTGTCCAATTTTAATGTAGCCTATATATTTTTCTCCTGGCTATGAAGGTTAAATGTACAAACTTTGGCAAATATCGGTCAAAGCTTGTAGATTTGTATAGAGAAAAAAAACACAGACACAGACACACACACACGTTTACATATTAAGATTCATTTATTAAATTTAAACTTCTCCTTATCCATTTAAGCTTTAAAATATTAAGGGGAAGGACCTACAGGAAATATATATATATATATATATATATATTTATTTATTTATTTATATTTATTTTTATTTCTATTTATATCTTGCATTATTATGGACAGAAAGAAAAATTGCACGACTATTTTTAACTTATTCTTTAATTCGCAATTTGAAAATTTTCTCTAACAGAATTATTCATGTATAATGTGAGAATATGCCCTGAAAATGTAATTCAATTATCATATTATTGTCTGAGATATTACATATTAAATGCTGAAAAATGTTAAGTACACAAACCCCGAATATTCAACGGAGAAGTTTGAGCATAGAGTAAAGGGACTGGAGCTCAGCGACTATTAAACCCTTAAATTCACAAAGTATCCTATAGAATGTAACAGGTTAATATATGCTATAATTTTAATAGAACAATAAAAAAATTGGTAGAAAAATAAAATAATCAAAATTACACAATACTGTATAATATTGTACAACATATGGGCTGTTCCATATGAAATCGAACAAAATTTCAGAAAATTTGACCTCGCATTTAAAAAAAAAGAAAGGTGCTTCTTCATTGAAAGGCCTTCACTGGACAAGCCTAATGGTGGGTTAAAATACCCCAACTAGTATTACTTTTCATTTTATAGAGAGTCAAATTTATCGTACTTTCATAAAATTCTTAGATTTGGAAGAACATTGCTCAGAGACATTTAGTCCTAGGATTTTCAACGACATCTCTTTTTAAAGCAGACTCAGAGAGTAATATAATGACTATGGAGGGATTTTTGAAAAATTCTTATTCACTTGACTTACTTACTTACTTACAAATGGCTTTTAAGGAACCCGAAGGTTCATTGCCGCCCTCACTTAAGCCCGCCATCGGTCCCTATCCTGAGCAAGATTAATCCAGTCTCTATCATCACACCCCACCTCCCTCAAATCCATTTTAATATTATCCTCCCATCTACGTCTCGGCCTCCCTAAAGGTCTTTTTCCCTCCGGTCTCCCAACTAACACTCTATATGCATTTCTGGATTCGCCCGTACGTGCTACATGCCCTGCCCATCTCAAACGCCTGGATTTTAAGTTCCTAATTATGTCAGGTAAAGAATACAATGCGTGCAGTTCTGTGTTGTGTAACTTTCTCCATTCTCCTGTAACTTCATCCCGCTTAGCCCCAAATATTTTCCTAAGCACCTTATTCTCAAACACCCTTAACCTATGTTCCTCTCTCAGAGTGAGAGTCGAAGTTTCACAACCACACAGAAGAACCGGTAATATAAATGTTTTATAAATTCTAACTTTCAGATTTTTGGACAGCAGACTGGATGATAAGAGCTTCTCAAACGAATAATAACAGGCATTTCCCATATTTATTCTGCGTTTAATTTCCTCCCGAGTGTCATTTATATTTGTTACTATTGCTCCAAGATATTTGAATTTTTCCACCTCTTCGAAGGATAAATCTCCAATTTTTATATTTCCATTTCGTACAATATTCTGGTCACGAGACATAATCATATACTTTGTCTTTTCGGGATTTACTTCCAAACCGATCGCTTTACTTGCTTCAAGTAAAATTTCCGTGTTTTCCCTAATCGTTTGTGTATTTTCTCCTGACATATTCACGTCATCTGCATAGACAAGAAGCTAATGTAACATTCACTTGACTAGGCAGATTTATTTATATTACTTTTTTTCCTTGACGAAATAGCTAAAAAATAAAAATACGACAATATAGGTGACTTAATATAGAATAAAACACAGTTTACAGATGCAAAATTTTCTTTGGGTAAGGGTGGAAAATAAAATAAAGAAAATATTTCTCATTGTGGATTTCTTCGCCGCGCGGCTCCATCCCACAGCCAGCTGAGCGTGCGCGTGGTTGGCCAACCCTAGCAGCTCATAAGTTACGTCATGCGAGTAGTTCACCGATTCGAAAACAACTCGAAATGAAAGATATATTTATCTGAGTACTAAAATTATTTTATTCAGTTATTATATAATAACTATACTAACCTGTTACTGTTTACTGATGGTTACGATTGGTATAATTCTTGCTTTTAAGACAATACGTAATCACTATCTTACTTTAATATAGCAGTTTTTTTTTAATTTGCTGCAACACAATAAAGGAAACACTCTCAAACATTGGAATTGAATAACCACTGTCACCTTGCAATAAAAAAACACAGTAGATTGGCTGGTGGGTCACGTATTCGTCTCATTCCTTGTGTTGTGACAACGCCAGCTGTTTAAGATCACTCAAGGCCAGCTGATAAGAATATTCTGGCTCCTCTCACATCTCCGCATCAAGCTTAAGGGAGCGCGCATTTTTATAGCGAGATTTGAAATATTTGTTTTGTGCGAGATCGTGCGTATTTGCTTGTTTTCCGCACAGAACCATTACGCGGTAAGTATGAAATACCATATTCAGTATTCCCAACGTAACACACATAACAATTTCCCTCTTCTTACCGCTTAAGCGCGACATTCATTTTACTGCTTTAGGCTTTTAACATATTATTTTTAGAGACGTTTAACATAGTAGTAATTATAAATTGGAAACTTACCACTGCAATTTCACCTAAATTGCAATGTTAATTATTGTTTTTAAATATTTGCAAAAATTAAGTAAAGTCTACTACTCCACGAAACTTATTGCATTCCTGATACAAGTAACATTAAGGAAGCCGTGAAAAATCAACAAGATTCCAGATGCCGATGTTATTACTGCAATATGTTATATAAATAATATTGTTAAAATATTAAAATGAAAAATAAATCATTACATAACCTTACCGTTTGTTTTAAGTTCGCATTTATAGACTGGGGGAAAAAAAGACAGACATATATCACGGCCTGCTGGAGTATAGTAAACACAGAAAACATTTTATAGCAACAATGTTGAAGAAAGATATTTTGGTTTTCCGAAGTTGCCGTCACTAAACAGAAACCAAGATGGAGATTTCATTGCAACTAATTAGAAATTCCTCTTTCAGGTATGTAATAAACGATCTTCGCACAAAATAATGTACGATACACGAGCGGTATGTTTGTTTTCATGTTCTCGGAAATTAAAAAAGCTCAACTACGTTTCGCTTTTTCAATCTTTTCCTCGACCATGAAAACGTCAACATACCGCTCATGTAACGTATATTACTATTAAGGCTTTTCATTTAAAACAGCGTTTTAAAAAAAATTGTACGGTTTTTGTCTCAACAAAAACTAATATTCTTAGTATTTTATAACCATACTTTTTTGGTGGAAACATGTTTTAAATCACAAAAAAACAATATATCCATAATTTCCACAAACAAAATATATGTGTTATACCTCATTAATACACTTAAATATGCACTACAAAATTAGCTATACCTTAAATTTTTATTTCGAAACCAGACGTAGTAGTACGCGTTGAAAGTAAGAATAAAATACAAAATACGCTAAATTTTAAGGAATTTTATCTGAAAAACTACTGAGCTAAAGAAAGTCAAAATTTGTACATTTACTAGTTCCTACATACTAAATCTCTGTACGAATTTTCAGAAAATTCTGACATGTCATGGTATTTTGTTGTCCGATTTCATATGGAATAGCCCATATTATAAAATATGAACATTGCGATAGTTGTTTTCTTTACAGTCCGACAAGGTTTAATAAACTAGTGTGAGAAATGAAGTCTTGCCAATTTAAGGGTTAAAATTGTTTTAAAACTCAGTTCTTTCTAACGGCCTTGAAATTTCGCTCAAATGAAGTCGATACTATGAAGTATTTTTAGGCTAAAAATAAAAAAAAAATGTTAATTTTGGCACATATTTGTTCATTCCTGTAGGTTCTTGCCCTTAAGTTCAGAATATAGCGACTCAATTAAGAATTTATTTATTCGCCTAAGCAAATTTTATACAAGAACTAAACTTCCGTTTATTCAATTAAGCTGTCCTGTATACTCAGTTCAGGATGTATCGGCATAATCAAGCATGTATTAATATTGATATAAGATTTTGTTTATTAATTAAACTGCTGTTTACCTATTTCAGTTTTTGATTAGGTTTTTGTTCTGGTTCAGTGAACAAATATTAAACACATGTATTGTAATACTCTGTAAACCTCAACTCTAAAAAATAGTTCCGACCGTCTATCATTAATTTCCGCCATGCATATATTTGTCCGCTGGACCTTTTGTAATAACATTTGATAATTGCAACTCGACGCAGCAAGATCATTTCAGACCAGTGACCAACAGGAACGTAAGTTCAATTATAACTTCATACATACTTATAAATGGCTTTTAGAGAACCCGGAGGTTCATTGCCACCCTCACATAAGCACGCCATAGATCGTTCCTTATCCTGAGCAAAATTAATTCAGTCCCTAGCATTATAATCCACTTTCCTCAAATTCATTTTAATATTATTCTCCCATCTACGTCTCGACCTCACCAAACATATTTTTCTTCTGTTTCTCAACTAAAACTCTATACTTATGCATTTCTGAATTCTATATATTATTTTATGTACCGAAGTACATATGATATTTCCATGCAGATGTTCTGCGTCATCATACGATGAAAGAGTAATGGAACGGAGAAAAATTCTCTCCGGCGCTGGGATTTGAACCCGGGTTTTCAGCTCTACGTGCTGATGCTTTATCCACTAAGCCACACCGGATACCCACCCCGACGCCGGACAGAATCGTCTCAGTTTTAAGTTCCAACTCTTGGGTTCCCTCTAGTGGCCGCCCTCTGCACTACGTCATAGAGGTCTATGAACGTAGGACCGAAGTCCATACATGTGCTGAGGTGCACCCGTGATTTACGCTTATCATATATATTATTGGCTTAGTGGATAAAGCATCAGCACGTAGAGCTGAAAACCATGGTTCAAATCTCGGCGCCGCGCGCCGGAGAGAATTTTTTTCTCCGTTCCATTACTCTTTCATCGTATGATGACGCAGAACATCTGCATGGAAATATCATATGTACTTCGGTACATAAAATAATATATATGATATGCGTAAATCATTTCGTGATTTAAGACGGCGCTTATTCCGTCGGATCCCGGCCAACTAGTCACTCATAACGGGTGCACCTCAGCACATGTATGGACTTCGGTCCTACGTTCATAGACCTCTACGACGTAGTGCAGAGGGCGGCCACTAGAGGGAACCCAAGAGTTGGAACTTAAAACTGAGACGATTCTGTCCGGCGTCGGGGTGGGTATCCGGTGTGGCTTGGTGGATAAAGCATCAGCACGTAGAGCTGAAAACCCGGGTTCAAATCCCGGCGCCGGAGAGAATTTTTCTCCGTTCCATTAGTCTTTCATCGTATTTCTGAATTCACCCATGCGTGCTACATGCCCTGCCCATCTGAAACGTCTGGATTTCTTGTTTCTAATTATGTTAGGTAAAGAATACAATGCGTGCAGTTCTACGTTGTGTAACTTTCTCCATTCTCCTGTAACTTCACCCTTCTTAGCCCCAAATATTTTCCTAAGCACCTTATTCTCGAACACATTTAACCTCTGATCCTCTCTCATACAGAACAACCGATAATACTCGTATAAGGTAGCGCAGTTATTTTGATTTATATGATTTAAACATGTTGTAACAAATATTGCTTCATTCATTTATAGTTCTCTGCCCAAGGACAGGTCTTTCACTCCAAACCCAGCATTCTCCAATCTTTCCTATTTTCTCCCGTCCTCTTAGTCTCCACATATGATTCATGTATCTTAGTGTTGTGTATTATCTGATATCTTCTTCTGTCCCGAACTCTTCTCCCGTTCACCATTCCTTTCAATGCATCTTTCAGTAAATAGTTTCTTCTCAGTCAGTGACCGAACCAATTGCTTTTTCTCTTTCTGAAAATATTGCTTCTACATATTTTATCTTGTCAACATTTTATATTATAAATTTTATAATTAAAACAAACATATTTTTTAAATAGCCTATGTATGAAAGTGTTATTAATTCAACCTTAAGGACCTGGAAATGATCTTTAAAAGCGAAAAAGTTCGTTCTATATAATTGATATAGGATATAATATAGGCTATAATAAACCGATAAGTTAATAACGAAATCACAGAGTAGAGAAATAATATAACAGCTATAGAGCTATAGCATTTGAGTGACCATTATCAACTCAAGACGAAAGGCTCAATTTCCCGATAATCCTTTATTCAAACTTCAATTTCGTGACGTTACAGATAGTCTTGGCAGTAAATTTTTAATATCTCCTTATCTGTTATGGATTTCATACAATGTGCGCAGTTTGAAGGGAGATTTCGACATATAATCATAAACAATTTCCTTGTTATATATTTTTTATCTGTTTATTTACGTATTCGTTACTAAATTATATTTATAACCCTATCTCGGGTAAAATATACTTACTTTATGTATGTATGTATGTATGTATGTATGTATGTATGTATGTATGTATGTATGTATGTATGTATGTATGTATGTATGTGTATGTGTGTGTATGTATGTATGTATGTATTTCTTTATTTCTTTATTTATTCACACTGCAAATGGGTAAATACCCGGTGGCAGTGCTAACTATGTACACTCAATAATTACATTAATAATAAATTACAATTCATAATATTAATAATAAAATAATAATAAAGTATCATTAAAGTATGAATAATAATAATAATAATAATAATAATAATAATAATAATAATAATAATAATAAAGATGTATATGTGTCAGAGGAAGAATAATTACTGTTTGTATACATCTGAAGTCTGATTAGTGTAATATGTATTTAGTCAGCAATGTATGCAATGATTAGTAGTTTATTTTCCAACATTATAATATACAATAATATACTACTGTAATATACATGTACTAATTGATAAATCATAATTACAAACAAAATAGAATAGACAGAAATTAATAGCAAATTTCAACTGAGTAAAATTAACACCAGAAGTTTAGTTGGATGTTTTAAATAGCAAATCACAGGGTAGGTAAAATTTATTTATTTATTTATTTATTTATTTATTTACTCTGGTGGAGTTAAGGCCATCAGGCCTTCTCTTCCACACCATCAGAAATACAATACAACTGCAAGAGAAATTTACGGAAACAGTAGAAATAAATTTCTGAAGTAATTAGCAAATCGCAAGCTAACTAAAATTAACAATAATACAAATGAATTTGTAAAATAAATGACAAGTCACAAGCTAAGTTGACAGCACTGTAAAAGAATTTTCATGGAGAGGTCTTAGTTGCCTTATGAGTGATGCCTTATTGGTGTTACCAGGTTCAAATCTGCCTTCGGACAGTTGACTAAACAACAATAATAATAATAATAATAATAATAATAATAATAATAATATACTTCTTTCCGTTTACTGGTTTATTTAACTATTTTAGGTGTTAACCAGCTCGACTCTTGCTCCCTGGGTTCGAATCCTACTTCGGCTGACATTCCTGGTTGGGTCCTTCCCTAGCTTTCCCTTATATGGCAGTCCAATCTTAAAACTAGCGAACACCAATTCCTTCCATTCTTGATGACCGCGCAATTTATACGACATCCATGAATAACGGATAAGAATATAATTTTCATTTATATATTCATTTATTCGTCTGTGTATCTCTCCATGTGCCTATTTACATGTTAAGCTAAGTGTTTGTTTATTCATCTGCTCATTTGTTTATTCATTCGTCACAATTCTTCAGCCCACTTAACTTCCTTTGTGTTGTGGTGTAGAATGCAGTTAAAATAAAAATAGACCAGAATCCGTTCACTATACAGAGAGTAGCATGAGTCAGCAGTTCTCGAGTGGGCGTGTGCTGGTATAGACTTGAGTGAGTGTTGTTGGAGGCAGTTGTCGACCCGACCAGATCACAAATAAATATATACGACGAGGTGACGAATGGGGTAATGAAAGGATGAAAAAAACAAAAGAAGGAGACTAAAACAAGGGAAACTGGGGCAAATAAAGAGGGGAAAATGTAATGTAAGTGTGAAAAATATTTAAGAAAAGGAAGAAGAAGAGATGATGATGTAAAGTAAACTAATAAAACAAAAATAAATGGAAGAAAGATAAAATAAAGAAAGATAACATGACAGAAAATGAAATACAGCCAAAAACAGACGAAAATTTATTTTTAGGTATTGCTACAAGTGTTGATTTGTGTGTGTTTTTTTACTCTAGATTAAAATTGCAAGTTTCAAATGTAGGCCTATGTTAGTTAATTAGTTAGGATACAATTAAGTATGATACTAAATCACTCATTTAAAGTTTGTGTGACTGCAACCTGTGTATATTTTTGTGCGAGATCGTGTGTATTTGCTTGCTTTCCGCACAAAACCAATAAGCGGTAAGTGTGAAATACCACATTCAGTATTCCCAACCTAACACACATAACAATTTCCCTCTTCTTACAGCTTAAGTGACATATTGATTTTACTGCTTTAGGCTTTTAACATATTATTTTTAGAGACGTTCAATATAGTAATAATTATAAATTGGAAACTTACCACTGCAATTTCACCTAAATTGCACTGTTAATTATTGTTTTTAAATATTTGCAAAAATTAAGTAAACTCTACAACTCCACTAAAGTTACTGCATTCGTGATGCAAGTAACATTAAGGAAGCCGTGAAAAAATCAACAAGATTCCAGATTCATCATAGACTGGGGGGAAAAAAAGACAGACGTATATCACGGCCTGCTGGAGTATAGTAAACACAGAAAACATTTTAAAGCAACAGTGTTGAAGATAGATATTTTTGTTTGCAAATTTGCCGTCATTGAACAGAAACCAAGACGGAGATTTCATTGCAGCTAATTAGAAATTCCTCTTTCAGGTATGTAATAAACGATATTCGCACAAAATAATGTACAATACACGAGCGATATGTTTTCTTTCAATTCTCGGAAATTAAAAAAGCTCAACTACGTTTCCCTTTTTCAAAATTTTCCTCGTACATGAAAACTTCAACATACCGCTCTTGTAACGCATTTTACTATTGTGTGGCTTTACTTTGTTTATAGTGTTTTTTTTTTCCTTTTTATTTCTATTATTGTATTTGTATTTCTGGTGGTGTGGAAGAGAAGGCCTGATGGCCTTAACTATACCAGAATGAATAAATAAATAAATAAATAAATACAATTTCAAATAAAGGCATAAGAAACAAACAAGGAAAAGACTAAAGTGAGTAGGAAATAAATAACAAATATCAAATGACTAAAAATAAAATAGGGGGAATGTCGAATGTATTACATTTTCCAGGAATTGCAATTTAAACTTTGACATTCCCACTCTTTGTGTGGTATATCAATTCAACACGATGCAGATCTGGAACTATCATGTTTCTTGCAGTGCAACAAAGTGTATTATATTCTACTCCCTTTGGTCTATAGTACTGAACCTTCATCTCATTTTGCACAAATTTACGACATTCCCCCTTTTTGCAGTGGACTCTTCAAATATGAAGAAAGAAACCGTCATGAAAATAATGACGAAAAAGAATAAATTAAAGGTATATAAAAGAGACAGAAATAAAGAAGATAAGCGAGAAATTAGTAATAAATTGAATAAAGTATAATAAGGGGGATAAAATGTGAAAGCAAAGGAAAAAACTGAGAGGGCATTTAATGGAATTCTAATGATTGTGCGTGGAACGTCTATATTCGATTTCATCAAATCATAGTTTCTACCCAAAGGCAGATATTTCATTCTACATTCTTCACGCCTTCTTTTTCGTCTCCTTATGCGATATCTATATCTTCATGTCGTCTATCATCTGATATCTTCTTCTGCCTCGAACGTTTCAGCCCAGATCACATATAGATTGCTCATTCCTGTGTTAAAATCGGTTGCACTTCGAAGACAACTGCCAGGATCGCCACCCGTCCGCCGTAAACGAACACGAGATGGCAGTACAGTCGCTAATGCAATTCAAATGGGAGTTATGACATGACTCCTTATGTAACAACTAGATGGCGGCATAGTAAACCAGGCAAAAATTGTTTCCGTCAAAGCCTATAACGCAGAGCAATCTGGGTATATGATCTCGTTTAAGTGGGCAGTTTCTTCTTAGCCAGTGACTCAGTCAATTCCTTTTTCTCTTCCTGATCAGTTTTAGCGTCATTCTTTTTTCACCCACTTTTTCTAGTACGAAGTAATAAAATACGATATTACTTTGTTCAACAGTATACTATACTCGAGTGTATTTTATTTCATATTCATGTTCATCGAAGCTTATACACAACCTATATGTCCAATATTTCCAAGGCTGTTGTGTGGAGATGGATGGATGAGTGGATTAATTAATGAAATAGTAGAGAAAACAATTAAAAGGTACGCGAAAACCTGTCCTTGCAAGGAAAATTGGGACTGAGAGGAAGTGTATATATCAGCTCCAAGCCTCTTGCCCACTTGTCTCACTCTGATGTCGCTGTTTCATTGAAGGAACATTAGAGGATTTTAAAGGGTAAAGCTGAAAATGGATCTAACCTAACAGCTACCACATCGGAGGGGGACGAAGCACCTCAGAACAGCAACAGAGCAGGTTCAACAAAGATGTTAAAAGCCTCGACAGCTTATTGGGAAAGGGGGAGCCGCAGTCCTCGCAAGAGAAGAAAAGCGAGTCCTTGCGCTGTGCGAAAGACACTCCAGTAAGTTCGCCCGAGAGTACAGAAGGCGAAATCCAAGGCTTCGATTTTCGGAAGGCTTTGATTTGGAAAATGTGGACTTTAATGTGGGGGGAGATGCAGGTCCGTGACCGATTTATTTTAGAGGTCATCCCGAGATGTGTTGACACCTTGGAAAAATGACAAGGAAACTACAGGCAGGATGAGTTGTCTCAGCTTAGTAGACTACCAAATTGGCTGAGAGATGATTTTAATGAAATATCTCGTGGTCGGTCCTGAGAACATAATATGGGGAAGAGTGTATCTTGCTTATCATTGAGGTGAAGGAATATGTGACCCTGTCTTAGGGATTGTTTGCTGGTGAGCAGAACTTGGAAGTACACTAAGTAGAGTAGAACGAGAAGAATCGTGTGGAAAACCACTCACACTTATGTTTCCATGATACTACGAATGATGTCAGAGTCTTCATGTGAAAACGTTACAGTTTTTCTCTCTTGTACTTCGAACATAGACGGTTCACTTCAAAGTAAATTAAATAAGCAAAGATGGTTAGGCACGAAAAAATAAAGAAAATGAAAACTAATAAGTGAAATGAAACAGCATAAACAAAAACATGGCAGTAAGAAGGAAAGGAAGGAAGGAAGAAAGAAAGAAAGAAAGAAAGAAAGAAGAGAAATTAAATGAATGTAAGAGAGATGAAATAGAGGAAAAAAGAATAAAGAAAACAAGAAAAGGAGGATTGATAAAGAAAAGAGGGAAGGAAAGTAGAGTATAAAGAATGAATAAATAATTATACAGACCTACATGTCAAAATACAAGAAAATAATAAATAAAGGTGGTAAATAAGGAGGGAAAATGATGGAAGAAATGTCGAGAGGGGAACTGAGAGACTGAAGGAATAAAAGTAAGATATTTATTAATAATATAGAGAAAGAAGGAGAAAATTGAAATAAAGGAACATTGAAAACAAATGAAATGGAGGAAGAAGATGGTTTGAAAACAAAGAAAGATAAACTGGTACGGAGTAAAACAAATGGAGAAAAGATACATAAAATTCGAAAGAAAAAAACAAGAGAGGAAGAAAGGGGAGAGAGAAAGAAAGGGAACAGAGATAGAAGGAAAGGAAGAAAGGGGAGAGAGGAAGAAAGGAAGAAATGGGAGAGAGAAAGAAGGAAAGGAAGAAAGAAAGAGAGAGAGGAAGAAATTGGAGAGAGGAAGAAAGAAAGGGGAGCGAGAAAGAAGGAAAGGAAGAAATAAAGAGAGAAAGTAAGAAAGGGGAGAGAGGAAGAAAGGAAGAAATGGGAGAGAGAAAGAAGGAAAGAAAGAAAAAGAAGAAGAAAGAAAGGAAGAAAGGAAAGAGAGGAAGAAAGAAAGAAAGGGGAGAGAGAAAGAAGGAAAGGAAGAAAGAAAGAGAGAAAGGAAGAAAGGGGAGAGAGGAAGAAAGGAAGAAATGGGAGAGAGAAAGGAAAGAAAGAAAAAGAATAAGAAAGAAAGAAAGGAAGAAAGGGAAGGGAGGAAGAAAGAAAGAAAGGGGAGAGAGGAAGAAAGGAAGAAATGGGAGAGAGAAAGGAAGAAGGAAAGAAAGAAAGAAAGGAAAGGAAAGGAAGTTAAGAAATATTAAATAATGAAAAACAAGCAATCAAATAAGATTGAAGGTTAGAACGTTGCAATGAATAAGACGATGATAGTAAGTTAGAAGAAAAATAAGAGATTAAATACGTGTAGAAGAAGGGAAAGTTATAGATAAAAATAGAAGACTGGTAGAGAAGAAACAGACATAAAAAATTAAAATAAAGATGATAGAACAAATAAGATTTTAAATATATAGAAAGTGCAGACCACAGTTTTGTAACTCACGGATTTGTAGTTTAAGTTAAAACATCTACGAATATTCAAGGCGGATTAAGCACATAATACTCGTGTAACTAATTGATGACCGGGAGAAGTGTTTAATTCTGATATAAATCAGCACCAGAGAAAGCGAGAGAACCATAAAGAAGTGAATGTGGCCATACAAAAGACAGCATTTAATCCTTGGGTTGTTGTAAAGAGCGTTGTTGAGACTGAATTTTATGTGCTTTATCATAGGTCGTAAATATTACGGTGCCAACCATTATGTTTTTGTCTAGTCATACCAACTTTACATATGAATAATTTTACGACATTCCAAATTGTTACGAGATCGGTGATGAGTAATTTGTACTATTTCAATATACACCCTGTACTATACAGAGTGTTTCAGAAATTAGATATAAAATTACAAGAATGGATTCCAGTTATAGGAGTTGCACGAATCTCTTGCCATATGTTTTAAATGTAAATATGTCTATTCTGAAGGTTCATTCTTTAATGTAAGTGTAAAACATGAAAATATGTTAGATCTAGCGCTGCGCCAAATTCAACTGTCAATTGAATGAATTAAAAGAGATAAATGACCATTAATCTCCTAATAAAACCTGTTAAGGGAGCACTGAACTGAAAAATAGGTATACATGGCCTAAAAATGCAATTTTTGGATTTTTATGTATTGTGAATCGTTTCACCAAGTTTCATTTGCACTTTCCGCTTCGAACAGGTGTTTATGCCGCTATTTTTAATGTCGTGCTATGTAAATACCACGATGAGTCACGCCTACTCCCTCTGCAAGGTTTCTCCTCTCTTTATTTCAAAATTACTGTGGTTTTCCTCAATTTTCTAACTGATTGTTTGCACATTGAGACAGAGTCCGTTTCAGATAGCACATATGAAGGGTTCAGAGCCATAGTGGGCCAAGCGCCATTTATTAAAAATGGAGAAAACAAGGATTAAAATTAAGTGATTACCATAATTTAACGAAACATATAGCAAGTAAGATGAAGTATGCACATTGAAACTAAATGATATGTTAATCTCCATTAAACTATGGTATTTACATAACTTTAACCCTTGCTGTCTCCGTTTTTAATAAATGGCGCTTGGCCCGCTATGACTCTGAACCCTTCATAATATTTGTCTGACTGATAGAAGAGGATTAATCTTGCTCAGGATAGGGACCAATGGCGGGCTTATGTGAGGACGGCAATGAACCTCCGGGTTCCTTAAAAGCCAGTAAGTAAGTAAGATAGAGGTTCAGGATGTAGGCTTCCCTATATATATTATAAAATTTTAACATAAAAGTCTTCTTCTTCTTCAGCTACAGGGATTAGGCCTATTGGCCTGTTCCGTCTTCAAGGATTAAATAATCTGTCCATCTTATTTTCGTTCTTCTGACATTCCTATATCCTGTTGGTGCATAATCCATAATTTGTTTTGGTAATCTGTCATTAGTCATTCTTGTAATATGTTGGTACTAATTTTGTTTCTGATTTTTAATCTTTTCTTCTAAATTAAAAATATTTAATAATTGTCGGATATTTTCATTTCTTTGATAATCCAATAAAGTATAACCGGGAACACCTCGTAGGAACTTCATTTCACTTACTTGGATTTTTCTTTTTAATGCACGGTTTAATGACCAGTTTTCTGAGCCGTAAGTTAATAATGGAACTGCTAGGGTTTTGTAAAATTTTAATTGTGTTGAGCGCTGTGTTTTATTTCTTAAAGTTCTTCTTAACATAAAAGTAATATGAATAATGAATAATTCTGATTTTACTTACGCTACAGCCTTGAAAATTTGCATGCATGTACCAAATAATGCCCAGAACTACTGTGAAAAAATAATTCATGTATCATTTATAGTTTAGAAATTACCAAAATCAGTTCATTTAAACTTTGGTGTCTATTTTCTCGGTTTAAATTTTTTCTACACATTCACTTCTTCAAAATCTGTCTACTCAGACATTTATTGGCATATTGTTCTGACATTTTTTTTTGCTGTTTCAGTGTATTCCAATATTCGATAATTTGCATTCGATTTTGTGTAGTGTAAAGTATGATTGGGTCTAAAAATTTTTAATTTCCTAATATGCTTGATTTTATTTTTAATTTCGAAATGATTAAATTTAATAATTTTTTATTCAAAGCATAATTATATCTTGAGTAAATTGAATGCCAATTATGTTTTAACATGCCATGAGCTACCTTGAGAAAAAAATATTTAAAAGATTTGTGAAATTGTAGCACAAGATAAGAACTATTATAGCTATCAAAATATTAACATAAAAGTAATATGAATTGAAAATTTGCTTGTATGTACCAAATAATGCCCAGAACTGGTATGGAAAAAAAATAATTCATGTATCTTCTATAGTTTAGAAATTACCAAAATTCAGTACAGCCCACCCTTAAATACCGCAACCGCTATTAAAATAACCTTCTTCTCAATCGGGCTATTACAATAGCAATAACACCCATCCTTACCAACTAATGCCTTCTTCTCTCCTCTTCCTCCCTCTTTTACGTGGTAGCTATTAAGTTACGTCCATTTTCGGCTTCCCCCTTCAAAATTCTCTAGAGCTCCTTCAGTATGTACAACAGCGAAACTCGGAGTGAGACAAGTAGCCTACAGGCTTGGAGCTCACATATTCACTTTTTTAGCCCTGAACTCCCGTCCAAGAACGCGTTTTCGCGTACCATTTAATCTACCTCCTCCCAATTCATTCATTCATTCATTCATTCATTCATTCATTCATTCATTCATTCATTCATTCATTCATTCATTCATTCATTCATTCATTCATTCATTCATTCATTCATTCCCTTAAAAGAAGAAGAAACGAAGAAATATCAATTGAAAGGTACACGATGATAATTTACAGCGATTTCTTCTGAAGTGTTGGACTTTTCTTATATTCAGAATAATACGAGTACAAAGCAATATTCACAAAATGATGCGCAAGAAATATAATTTAGCGTATTTGGTATAGCGCTGGCCTTCTATGTTCCAGGTTACGGGTTCGATCCCGGCCGAGATCGATGGCATTCAAGTATGTTTAAATGCGACAGGCTCATGTCAGTAGATTTATTGGCATGTAAAAGAGCTCTTTTTTATTTTAGTTGGTTATTTAATGACGCTGTATCAACTACTAGGTTATTTAGCGTCGATGAGATTGGTGATAGCGAGATGGTATTTGGCGAGATGACGCCGAGGATTCGCCATAGATTACCTGGCATTCACCTTACGGTTGGGAAAGACCTCGGAAAAAAACCAACCAGGTAATCAGCCCAAGCGGGGATCGAACCCGCGCCCAAGCGCAACTTCAGACCGGCAGACAAGCGCCCTAACCGACTGAGGCACGCTGGTGGCTAAAGAACTCCTGCGGGACAAAAATTCCGGCACACCGGCGACGCTGATATAACCTCTGCAGTTGCGAGTGTCGTTAAATAAACCATAATTTTTAATGTGTGTTTATTTGAAATCAAAGATACAAAATGGTGGTCGACATTGAATCCATTTTTTTTTTTTTTTTTTTTTTTTTTTGCCTTTCCCTGTGTTACATTTACATACGAAACAGTGTGGATCGTAACTTGGCATTTATGGTCGTTTATTCTATATTATTTTTACGCTCCTTTGTGTACCATATATGATTTTTCTATACTACTTCTGTGATCTAAAGTCAGGAAGGTCAATGATAGCAATGTCCTGGTTGAGGGAGAAATAGATTCGAGATCGACATGATTTCTATCCTCGATATCAAGAATTTCCGAGAGGTGTATAACGAACAAAGCTATTGTGAAACAGGTTTCAATAAAAATAAAGTGTTTTCCACAATAATTTCCACTCTACCGTGCTTCTACAGTATAATCGACGTACCGTCATCTGATCGTCTCTTAATAACGTCTGTAGTTTAGAAAGGACGTGAAATAGAGAAATGCCGTTACTTTTATTAAAGTCATGGATCTCCTGAGCCTTCGGAATTCTCTCTGGCGTCTCAGTGCAGTCACGTAGAATTTTTCGCGGCGCAGCCTTCCGCGTCCGTGGCAGGGAAGCTGCTAAAAGCGTCTACTTTATGGCGGCTCTATAATCCCTAAATGGAAATGTTGTTCGGACGGATAGAGTTTTGCCTTGTTAATAAATCGCCCTCGAAAATGCATTCTGTACGCAGGGAAATTTTCGTTCCGGCAAGAACAGAGAAAGAGAGAGAGATGTATATATTTGTGCTCGGATACTACGTTGCCAAGCAACGGCAAGACTCGGCTCCGATGTTCATATGTTTCTCCTTTTTCTCGCTTTCAAGTCTTTATTTATGCTGTGTGTGGATAAAAAGTGTTGCACTAAGAGAATTTTATAGTCGTGACCTACAATTATTATAGCTCTGTCCACTCGAAAGGAAAGTCTTAGAGGCGAATACGAGTCCATAATATTTCATCGTAATAGGGGACCTTAAGCAAAGACACAGTTATACATTGACATTTTAATAGGGGAATGGGAATGTGGGCACGTGTTACAATGTACAGTGCGTTTATAAAATAAGGTTACAAAATTAGACTGCAATAACTTGATAACCATTGAACAATTATTGTGTCAATAATAAGCCACCTATAATTGGAAGCTTGCTTCTGTTGGTGGTGAACTTCAAATAAAATAAAATAAAACAATTTTATTATTTTGGTTACATGATATGTTGTCAATTTTAACTCTACATATTGGCTGTAGAAGTGAATTATTTAAGATGTAGTCAAACAGGAATAATATTATTTTATATAGACCACATCTTTCTTTCCATTTCCATCAGATGGTAAATCCAGTACAAACGGTTATTCTGTATTCTATTTAACACAGATACTTTAGCATTCATTATACGTTTAATTTCTTGATTTGAATTTTCCAGCTATGTGTTCAATGGTTGTCAAACTGTTATAGTTTAATTTTGTAATGCTATTTTTAGACACCCTGTATTTTCTTACTTTCTCGTAAGTAAGACAATTAAAAAATAATCGATTTCGAGATTTTCACGGAAATACACGTTTTCAGCATCTCTCAAGCCGAAAAAGAAATGGTTTTGGTCGTGCTGGTTCTTTGAGTAGCCTACTCTGATTTCTGCTAAATGAGTCGACAGATTTTATTCATATTAGGTATACATGTAAGTCAGTTCATCTGAAAATAATACCATGAAGTATCATAGATACAGCTCAGTTTTCATCACCCTACTCGCAACTGTTAACTGCGCGCACCAAGTATTATTCGCAATCATTTTCTGAAGCACTGCTCGCCACAATACAGACAGGTTAAGGACCTTTTGTTGCGAACAAACAGAGTTTTATTTTGTAATAAATGTAACATTATTGTGCAGAATTTTCATGCGGAACTTAACAGATAAAACATAATACTACTTAAAAAAAAAAGAAAATATTATTGCAAGCAAAAATTACATACTGTACATTAACAAAGATTTTGTGCGAGATCGTGCGTATTTGCTTGTTTTCCGCACAGAACCAATACGCGGTAAGTGTGAAATACCACATTCAGTATTCCCAACGTAACACACATAACAATTTCCCTCTTCTTACCGCTTAAGTGCGACATTCATTTTACTGCTTTAGGCTTTTAACATATTATTTTTAGAGACGTTTAACATAGTAATAATTATAAATTGGAAACTTACCACTGCAATTTCACCTAAATTGCAATGTTAATTATTGTTTTTAAATATTTGCAAAAATTAAGTAAAGTCTACTACTCCACGAAACTTATTGCATTCCTGATACAAGTAACATTAAGGAAGCCGTGAAAAAATCAACAAGATTCCAGATGCCGATGTTATTACTGAAATATGTTATATAAATAATATTGTTAAAATATTAAAATGAAAAATAAATCATTACATAACCTTACCGTTGTTTTAAGTTCGCATTTATAGACTGGGGGGGAAAAAAAAGACAGACGTATATCACGGCCTGCTGGAGTATAGTAAACACAGAAAATATTTTATAGCAACAATGTTGAAGAAAGATATTTTGGTTTTCCGAAGTTGCCGTCATTAAACAGAAACCAACATGGAGATTTCATTGCAACTAATTAGAAATTCGTCTTTCAGGTATGTAATAAACGATCTTCGCACAAAATAATGTACGATACACGAGCGGTATGTTTGTTTTCATGTTCTCGGAAATTAAAAAAGCTCAACTACGTTTCGCTTTTTCAATCTTTTCCTCGACCATGAAAACGTCAACATACCGCTCTTGTAACGTATATTACTATTACATTACTATTGTAATACTTGTATATGAATGTTCTTCAAAATTAGAAATTAATTACCAATCTCATATTCAAATGCATTACAAATTGTTGTATAAATACAATGTAACTCGTTCACACCCGAAAAAGCAAGATGCTTGAGGTCGTGTATGACTAAGAATGAAAACTGGATAGAAGAAAAAATAATAAAAATAATAATAATAATAATAATAATAATAATAATAATAATAATAATAATAATAATAATCACAACTGTGATTAAACTGTTAACTGTAATTACACATAAAATTTAAAAAAATAAGAAATAGAAACAAAAACAAATGTTACTCTACTTAAACATACTAAGTTAAAAGTGAGACATTATTGAAGTGACAAAAAAAATAAAGGGTAAGAATTTACATGATTATAATTTTAAAAACAGTTCAAGCACTTCTTTTTTGAATAATGTATTGTTTAATAATTTTAGTTTAGGATTCCCCTTTATAAAATAATTATACAATCTTGGACCGTAATTAGAACTGTGCCTTCAGTCTTACATTTTGGTTCAGTGACGGGGAAGCGAAATATTGTATCTTCTTGTGTTGTGGCCATGATCGGATGATATAAAATTAGTTTGATATTTTGGTAGTATTTCAAAATAGTATGCATATAAATTTGATTGATTTCAAAAAAATTAAATTCTTTATATATATGATGAGTTCGATGATCATGTTTTCTTCTTAAAAATATGTAGTAATAAATATGTCTATATTTTCAAGCATAACAAATCTAGTCATTCATTCACTGACTTAAAAAATGCAAAATAAATACCTACATAAATTAATTTAATATAACAAAGCTACTCATTGGTCCACTGACTTCAAAACAATACAATATATCTTATATATATATTTGTAAGTATGATTACTGAAATATGTTACTAGTCAGAGACGTAAGTTATGCAATGCAGGGGAAAGGAACTGGGCATCCTACTCCATTATCTCCTTGCTTGATTGCCTCATGAATGATGCCTTATTGGTGTCACTTATGGGGTTCCAACAGTCTTCGGACAGTTGACTAAACAACAACTTGTACATATAACAAAACTAGTAATTGAGGCGTTCTCTGGAACAAGAAATCAATTGCAAAATCCTGAATTTGAGATATAGACTAGAGAACATCAAACATTTTAGATCGCATATAAGAGTATTGCGCAGAACTCCATTCAATTTTTTCCTGTCGTTGCTCAATTTTTTTGTATATTTTAGTCTAAAATTGCGGATTTTACCATTATAGTTTACTGCAGACAATCTTAAGAATAATGAGTCTTTTTATGAACAGTAGGCTATGTTTTTAATGAAAACTTTCGCGTGGGATTTTATCTTCCTTGAAACTGAAGCGAATGCACGATACTCTTATAACAGTGTAGTTTGGACCTGAAGCTGTCCGGAGCCAAAGATGAATTGTCCGACAGAAAGGAAATTATTACTTGAACAAGACTGAGAGACCGATTGGCAACACATCGAGGTATAATTCAAACTCGTTGCTAGGCGACGAGGTGAAATATGGCGAGGCCCGAACGGGAAATGAAACGAACAGATATTAAAACAAATGCCGGAGCCATTCTTCAGGACGAGTTATCTTCTCATTGATGTCATTGTTATTATTTACAATGTCCTGAAATTGGAGCGCAGTCATGGAGACAGCCGGCTCGTCACTCAACCCGCAAACCCCTACACACGATCACAGTGCACAGCGGACGAGTCTAACTTCAGACACTGAATTCCTCTTTTGTGAAATTCACTCACTCTTCACACGATCAGTTATGAGTGTTATTGATGCCATGATGTGGCAATTTATTTTTATTATTTAATTCAATATAGAGATTTAAAAAATAACTAATTCAATAAATAACCTATTTTGAAGCCGTTTGGAAGATTTCTGTTTGCATTTTTTTTTTGCCAAATAAACTTATACGGAACGTTCGCTTACGTAATAATAATAATAATAATAATAATAATAATAATAATAATAATAATAACAATAACCTACAAATGGCTTTTAAGGAACCCGAATATTCATTGCCGCCCTCACATAAACCCGCCATTGGTCCCTATCCTGTGCAAGATTAATCCAGTCTCTATCATCATATCCCATCTCCCTCAAATCCATTTTAATATTATCTTCTCATCTACGTCTCGGCCTCCCCAAAGGTCTTTCTCCCTCCGGCCTCCCAACTAACACTCTATATGCATTTCTGGATTCACCCATACGTGCTACATGCCCTGCCCATCTCAAACGTCTGGATTTAATTTTCCTAATTATGTCAGGTGAAGCATACAATGCGTGAAGTTCTGCGTTGTGTAACTTTCTCCATTCTCCTGTAACTTCATCCCTCTTAGCCCCAAATATTTTCCTAAGAACCTTATTCTCAAACACCCTTAATTTCTATTCCTCTCTCAAAGTAACAGTCCAAGTTTCACGACCATACAGAACAACCGGTAATATAACTGTTTTATAAATTCTAACTTTCAGATTTTTTGACAGCAGACTAGATGACAAAAGCTTCTCAACCGAATAATAACACGCATTTCCCATATTTATTCTGCGTTTAATTTCCTCCCAAGTGTAATTTATATTTGTTACTGTTGCTCCAAGGTATTTGAATTTTTCCACCTCTTCGAAGGATAAATCTCTCATAATAATAATAATAATAATAATAATAATAATAATAATAATATTAATAATAATATATTTATTGAAGCTGGTGGTGGTCATTTTGAACAAAACTTTTGATTGTTAATTTTCTCTTTCTTTGTCAGAATCCACAGAGAATTAGTGTGTTCACTTTGTTTTTCTTTAGTTTTGTGCTAACATATGGGACAGACAACTGTTGGTGTTCACAATTTTCAAAATACAATTTCTTGTAAACTATTTGAGCTAGAATCCTGCAAAAAAAAACCATTGACATTCTAATTTACTCTAGTTTTATTTTTTCATGTCACTAGGCATTGTTCCGTTTAAAAAAAATGTATGTTGTGTAAAAAAGTACACTTTCTCATAATTATCAAAATCTGTGTATGGGCTACAAATACGAGGCCCTGTCTATAATTCATCTCTGTGAAAACTGCACATCACAATCACCTTTCATTTCAGAAATATTTGCGGCGCAAGTTTTAAGTGACTCAGCCTGTATATTTAATGTGCTGTACAACAGCCAGGGGCCAATAACAGTTCAGCACAAGACAATTCATTACAAAAACATTAATAAAAGTAAATAATAATAATAATAATAATAATAATAATAATAATAATAATGCTTTATTTTTTCTGGCAGAGTTAAGGCCGCGAGGATAAAAGGAAAATATATGATAATATAATGTTAGTACAACAGAAAGGTAAAGGTATACCTAAAACAAAATCTGAACAGAAAAAATATGCATAAGTCAGAGGATTATCAAACTACTTAAACTAGATGACAAATTAAATTACATGATTAGTTTCTAAACTAGTTACAATTATTGTGAATTGTAAAATAACTCCTGGTACATTGTGCGTTCTAAAATAAGATGTTTCATTTTGGATTTGAAAGCTTTTAAGGCCGGGAAGCCCTTAACATCTGTAGGTAATGAATTGCAAGAAAGGATAGTATATATTGTAAAAGACGAAGAATATACAGAAGTTCTGTGGGGAGGTACTGACAATAGTGTCGTGTCGTGACCGGGTATACAGATTATGATATGTGGATAGATTATGAAATCGTTATGTAAGGTATGCATACTGTTCTCCAACCAGAAGATTAACCGTGAAAGGAATGTGCTTACTATTGCGTCATCTATTGGAGCGAAGTAGGTAGATAATATTACTGTTATAACGTCAGTTTAAAAACCATGCGCTCTCCTGCATATGTTATTTCCTGTATGGAGGGATTAAAAGACCAGGAGATTAACCGTGATCTAATTTTGTAACTAGGGTAGTACAAATATGTGTATATCAGTGTTATCGTTTGTGCTGTGAGAGTTAGCCAATGGAGATGCGTGTACCCACGTGTGTGTGGCCTTATGACATCAACATTCATTCACAGCATTACCTCGCTGCGTTTCATTGCCCTAACACTTTCTCGTGGTTGGAGTACAGTAATGTATGTCGACCGGACGGCGCGCGACCGGCAAGAAGACCATGCAACACGCGGCAATCTATCTCCCGCACGCTCGGCAGTGCAGTTCAGTCTTTCTGTAAGAGTGGTTGTGTTGGCGTTAGATTGCGTGTTATTCTTCTGATTATGTTAGTGAAGTGTTTAGATTTGGGAGTGGTTGTGTTGACATTTGATTGCGTGTTATTCTTCTCATGTTAGTGAAGTTTTTAAATTTAGGAATCGCTGTGTTGGCGTTAGATTGTGTGTTATGCTTCTGATTGTGTTAGTGAACTGTTTAGATTTAGGCGTGGTTACGTTGACTTTGATTGTGAGTTATTTTTCTGATTGTGTTAATGAAGTGCTTAGATTTAGGAGTGGTTGTGTTGACGTTTGATTGCGTGTTATTCATTTGTTTGTGTTAATGAAGTATATAAAACAAATTTCGAAATCTTAGTCATATTAGAGTAGAGAGTATTGTGCGGACCACAGTTTGTAAACCCGCATCTTGCTTTGCGTGACACACTGTCTGGTGAACGACCGGGATCGCCTTGTTGTTCCTTGAGGCACGCATTCACAAGTCACAAAGCTAAATCTAGCCTGACAGACGCTGCCGTTGCTAGGATACGAGCCCATGAGTCAGCTGTCATTCAAAAAGAGTTATGAGACCAACAACTGTAAGTCTGTCTGTCTGCCTGTCCAATGCAAACGTATAGTTCGCTATGATAGAGTTGATATTCCAAAACTATGCCCCCAAAGATCAACAATAAGACGTCAAATGATGCATAATTTGGTTTCATATTCTGTCTAGAGCGTGCATGTCTTCCTATGTTCGGTATAATGTCCTGTAATGTTGAGATCAGACATTGTGCTAAGTTAATGTTACGAGATAAGCGCCATGTTTCTAAAAATGCAATAATCTTAGGTAGCCAAGATATCAGATGGTACATACATTAAGATATAATTATGCATCATATACGAAGACTAAGAGGAAGGCAGAAAATAAGAAAGATTGGAGAATGTTGGGTTTGCAGTGAAAGACCTGCCCTTGGGAAGAAAAGTAATGAAATGAATGAATTAGGTAGTCATGTACGTTACTAGGTGTATACACATTCATATTATACACTGTGGAAATCGAAATAGGTTACTGAACGTAGGGATTCAACATGGGAAATCAGTTTTTCTCCAGTACTTCCTCTCCCTTTCATTTTAGGGGACAAAGTTATGAGTATATACTGGGTGTTCATTTCAAAGTGTGTCATGACGTCACTGTTGTTGGGTCACCGATTTGAAGCGAGTTTCAGCTTATATGTTAGAGAAGTTGCCTATTATTTAAGGCGTTCTTCAATCTGAACTTGAGAACGTGTACGGTATAACTTGAACGTTGTAGGAACAGATGGCGGTCTGTACGGTCTGTGTGCTACCATAACCTCCTTCGAACTGTGTTTTGCGCTGGCAAGTCGTACGCAGGGTATTTGTTAACATCGGTTGCGTACGGTAACATTCCACAACACAAATCAAATGCTCCGTGTCCATGTTGACCGTCGAAGTTAATGTCAACAAATACGTAAGTAATCGTCTTAACCCTCTCCCCATATCCCGACAGTACGTATTTCGAAACAGTTCACATTCTTGCCACTACCGGCGTTACCGTACGTATCGGTACGTAGTCTTCAGAATGAACACCGTACTTGCTAGGCAACTTCTCTGCCTCATAGGTTATACACCTCTGCAGAAGTGTAGGAAGATTGAATTCTCTAGGCTCATCGGCTAGCCACATGACGGCATACAGCGAGCCATGACACACTTTGAACTGAACACCCAGTATTTCTTAAGGGGACGCTCTACTAAAAATGACAACTTTTTTGCTAATCATTTTTTCAACCAAATTTTGAACGCATGTTTACTATGATAAGGGCTAACAAAATTCAAATTTTGAACTCCCAAATTTATTTATTTATTTATTACTTTGCTAATAATTGTAACATAAAATATAATATATACAGGAAAACTTTAGCTCGACCCTGAAAGAGTAGAACTCATGCTCAGGGGCGGATTCTTGAATTGAAATTTATAATTATACAATACAATTTGTCTTATGTCTACTATGCAATTATAGTATATAAATTTAAATTTACAATTTTTCAATTTTTATAAAATCCATAACTTTTTAAATTTAATACTATAACTATTAGAATTGACAAAATTAGGATATTTAAATATAAATTTGTTATACAGGGCGATTCAGAAAGATGGAAATACTTTTAATTTGCTATATTTCCTGAACTATGTGTTGTATTTTAATTCTGTCGAGTATATTTGAAAGAGGAAGGTGTAAAGTTTCGAATACTACCACTAGAGCGCCCCACCGCACTGTACTGTCAGCTTTTTCGAATACGCTGCACTGTACAGTACCACGTCAGTTGTAATCGAGATGGCTACTATGGAACATAAGATTTTTGCGTTCGTGAATTCAGTAGAAACGAGTCTGTGACTGCTGTGCAGCGTGCATTTCGGCGTAAGTTTAATGTTACACCTCCAACGAGGAAGAGCATTTATCATTGGAATAAACAATTCGACGAAAATGGCTCTTTGAATAAAGGTAAAAGCCCTGGTCGACCGCATGTATCGGAGGAGAACGTGGACCGCATTCGAGCGACATTTGAACGTAGCCCAATGAAATCAACTCGTAGAGCGAGTAGGGAACTTGGGCTACCGCAAACAACTGTCTGGCGTGTACTGAGGTGCCGTTTAGTGTACAAACCATACCACCTGCAACTGCTACAGGCTCTTCGCGCAAACGATAAGGTACGGCGTGTAGAATTTTGTAATGCTATGCTCCGAAACATGGAAGAAGACGATTCGTTTCTGTCTCGTGTGATTTTTAGTGATGAAGCTACTTTTCACATAAATGGGAAAGTCAACCGGCATAACGTTCGGATATGGGGGCTACAAAATCCCCATGTGACACTGGAACATGAGCGGGACACACCTAAATTGAATGTGTTTTGCGCCGTTTCGTTGAAAAAAGTTTATGGACCTTTATTTTTTGACGAAAATACGGTTACTGGAGTAACGTACCTTAGAATGCTGCAAAACTGGCTTGTTCCTCAAATGAATGAAGATTCAGGAGATTACATCTTCCAGCAGGACGGAGCTCCGCCCCATTGGCACCTGAATGTTCGACGTTTTCTGAATGAATCTCTACCTCAATGATGGATAGGCCGCATGGGAAATGCAGACCTGGCACTTCAGTTCTGGCCGCCGAGGTCCCCCGACCTGACAGTCTGTGATTTTTTCTTGTGGGGGTACGTAAAAGATGCAGTTTACGTACCACCTCTTCCCATTAATTTGAATGAGCTAAGAAGAAACCGTCTTACAGCTGCGGTGAACTCAGTGACGCAAGACATTCTGCAACGAGTGTGGGACGAATTCAGCTACCGTCTAGATGTTGTCCGTGCAGCCGGAGGCGGGCATGTGGAACATCTTTAAACTTCCATGTATGTACGATCAAATGTAATTTACAGAATTAAAATACAACACATAGATCAGGAAATATAGTAAATTAAAAGTGTTTCCATCTTTCTGAATCGCCCTGTATATTCTTGCGCCTAAATTACTACTATGATTAAATACTGTAACAGTGTTGCATTTTGGTTCAAACAATCTTAAAGAATTCATACCTTTTGTTTCATAACTATGAGAATACAGTACAATTCAAAATTATTTCGATTTTTATGTATGAATTTTATTAATACAATATAATAACTTTGTCTTACGTTAAGTACATTAAAGTCTAAAAACAAATTTTGAGATAGAAAATCAATAGGTTTATGAAGACATATTTTAATTATTTTCTTCTGTAATAAATAAAGTGGATTAAAATTGGATTGAAATGAGCTACCCCATCCTATATTTCCATACATAATTAGCGATTGAAATAAAGTTAAATATATTGTGCGTAATAAACTTATTGACAAGTAATTCCTCAATAAAACAAAATAATATACTAATAATAATGTTTCTGGTTTTTATTTTTTTCTATTTTTTTAGAAATATTTTCAAATCCAAGTTTTTAGTAGATCTCAATTTTTAAGCATCCTTTTTTTGATGAAGGATGGATAGAACAGAGAAAAATTCTCTCCGGCACCGGGATTCGAACCCGGATTTTCAGTTCTACGTGCTGACGCTTTATCCACTAAGCCAAACCGGATTCCAGTTCCGATGCCGGATCGAATCCCCTCAGTTTAAATTCTACCTCTCAGTTTTCCCTTTGGTGGCCTATCCTCATGTACATTGTCACAGAATATGTGACAGTGGCACAATGTCCAACACACTATGTACAGAGGTGCACTCATTACGAGTGACTATGTGGCCGGGATCCGGCGGGATGAGCGCCGTCTTGAATCACAAAGTGATTACTTACGCATATCATATTATTATGATGTACCGAAGTACATATTACGATATTTCCTTGCAGGTATTCTGCGTTATCATAATATGATGGATTGGTTACATTCACAAGACATTGAGAAACATTGCTATGGATTAATTTTATGAAATATTTTATTTATTCACTTTGAAAATTTATTTTGAAGTTTTGAAAATGTTATTTTTTGTATAAATTATTTAAAAAAATAAAATAAATTAACAGCATTTCTTACATAAATAAACTGAAGGGAAAGTAGATTTGAGAGTAAAATGAATATTTATGTAACACACACCTATTAAAATTCGCCTCCGCTACCTTCATCTATTAGCTTCAGGGAGCCAACTTTAGAATAAAAAGTTACTAGATTTGTATTCAGAAATTTATAAAAATGTGATATGTTATGAAAAGTAATTTTGACAGCTCTTCAAATGCCACCCCCCTTACATCCTTCATTTTAAGAAAAAATTAGCATTTTTAGCCAGGATTGAACTAATTACATTTGGGGTATGAAAAATACATTCTAAAGAAGCGATATAGCCAGTATATATTTTTTTTAATTTTCATGATTTTCAGTGGAATTTCCCCTTAAGAAAAAAAAAGAGTCACACTACAATAACAGATTTGTTTTTATATTTACTGTTAGAGAAAAATAGCAGTGTTACTTACTTACCTTCTTACTTTCTTACTTACAAATGGCTTTTAAGAAACCCACAAGTTCATTGCCGCCCCCACATAAGCCCGCCATCGGTCCCTATCCTGTACTGAATCCCTCTGACTTTATTAAGAAAATGAAGTAGTCGTTAGTATTTTCCAATGTATTTTTAGTCTCTTAACATTTTCCTTTATAAAATATTCCTGAATCATAGGGATGACAGTATTACAAATAATTTATTTCCCATGTTAAATCCCTGTGTACAATATTTTGATTTCCACATTGTATTTCTATAATTGGATTGATGAAAGAACCTGTTTAGCGATCTAACTGATGACTGGATGGATGGATGGATGGATGGATGGATGGATGGACAAGTGGATAGATGGATGAATAGACGGATGGATGGATGGATGGAAAGATGGACAAGTTGATAGAGGGATGAATAGACGGCTGGATGGATGGATGGATGGATGGACGGAAAGATGGACAAGTGGATAGATGGATGAATAGACGGCTGGATGGATGGATGGATGGATGGATGGATGGATGGATGGATGGATGGATGGATGGATGGATGGATGGAAAGATGGACAAGTGGATAGATGGATGAATAGACGGCTGGATGGATGGATGGATGAATGGATGGATGGATGGACAAGTGGATAGATGGATGAATAGACAGCTGTATGGATGGATGGATGGATGGATGGACGGAAAGATGGACAAGTGGATAGATGGATGAATAGACGGCTGGATGGATGGATGGATGGATGGACGGACGGAAAGATGGACAAGTGGATAGATGGATGAATAGACGGCTGGATGGATGAATGGATGGATGGATGGACGAACGGGTGGATGGATGGATGGATGGATGAATAGACGGCTGGATGGATGGATGGATGGATGGATGGATGGATGGATGGATGGACGGACGGAAAGATGGATGGACGAACGGACGGATGGATGGAGGACGGACGAACGGACGGATGGATGGATGAACGGACGGGTGGACAGACGAACGGACGGATGGATGGATGGACGGACGGATGAGTGGACGGATGGATGGACGGACGGACGGATGGGTGGATGGAATGACGCGTTAATGGATGGATTGGTGGATGAATAGATGGACAGATAGATGGTTTGATGTGTGGATGGGAGGATAGGTGGGTGGTTGGGTGGCTGAACATTGTACCGACGGTATGAGATAGCCAATGCACATCCAAAAATGATTGATCATTGCTATTTCCAGTCAACAAATAAATTGATACATATAAGCTAAGTTACAAGGACTCTTAGCAAATAACATTAATCTAACTTGGCATTATTAAAAAATACTTTAGCTTATATACGATCGTTAAGTATCGTAGAAGTGTTTTCTTTGTTTCCGACCTTCTTTCCCCTTGCTCAACAAACTTCCTATTGTTACGGAACACAGCCATCGCAACTCACTCCTTTCTCGTACCGTTCTTGAACTTTGTCTTCTCTCTCACTTAATCATAAAAGTATCCGCTGAATCAGTACTAAATTATTAGCTACTATCCAACATCTTCGATTATTGATGTCTCTCCTTGAAGGAGGCAGTAATGTTTTCCTTCTCAAATTGTTCGATAAGATTGCTTATAGATATTGCTCTTCAGCAAAAAACTTTCTTCACACGTTTACAAGTTGTACCGGATGTCCCAAAGGTTCCGGCGTTCCGCCGTTATACATATTTTCTCTTGACGTGTAAGTCTATAATCGAAAAAATGGAAGAATTTTGTAAGACTAAAACTGCATTTCGATTGCCATGGAAATGTTGATATGATAAAATCAAGAATATGACATTCCATGGGGAATTCTAATATAGCCTATTTTTTAAAAGTCATGGAATTTGATATGACGCGAAACAATACAAGCTTGCCATTACTCACATGCAGACGGATAAATAATACTTGTAGTAACAGAATTGAGGGTTATTTCCATGTGTTTCTAAACAGTATACCAGTTAATTATTAATTGCATGTTGCTCAAAAACTTGTCTTCGTAATAGTATTTCTGTTTTAGTGCATTATTGTTATGGTTATTATTATTATTATTATTATTATTATTATTATTATTATTATTATTATTATTATTATTATCGTATTTCAACGTTTAAACAACATAGCTACAGTTATAATGTTTCGTAATAACATGTGTATAGGATTGGACATCAGACCGTTTCAGAATGTTCATCATGCTCTTGTGATCGCAAGTTACAGAATGGATAACTCCTAGATGACAGATCTATAAGTTAGCAAACGACTTGTCGAGCCGATAAGGCTATCTCACGTTTGTGAAACGCAAAAACCTCAGTTATCTATTCGAAAGCGTTACAGAATCGATATCTATCGTTCGAGAAACCGGGCATTCATGTTCAATTTATCTGTAAATCATTCCTTGAAAGTTAGAGATTTTGCTGCACGATTCCAAGGGATCTGTTCATGATAGCACAATCTTCAATAGTTCACATATCATAGCTACATTTAAGCTAAGGATTTTGAAGGTATATTTCTTGGTGACTGTGCTTATAGGCTACTTGTCGTTCATACCTCATGACCCCAATAATATCCTAAATTCTAATACTGAAGGTATAATGATGCTCATGTTAGGACAAGAGTGTCTATTGAACCGTAAGTAATGCCATTAATTTCAGGGTTTATTCTTTGAGAAATTTAAAACAAAAATGTTTAAAACAATTTTCTTCGTTTTTGCTTCCTATTCGAGATAAAAATTGTTTTATATGAAATATTTCATGGCGTGTTTTGGGAAAGCCATTGATTTAATTTCCAATATGCCCAGTCAATTTAACTCTCGCAACTGAACTGTTCTAAAATTTCATACTGCTTATCTGTGGTCTTTTTACCCCAGGAATATATTTTGTTGTTAATAATTAAGTTATTTTATAGCATTTGATATGCAGATAGTATAAGCAAATTGAAAGCTTTTATTGCACCTAACAACGAATTATATCTAATTAGTTTAATGGCAGATTATTTATTCCGTAACTGTGTTTTTATTTTTTCAGTTATCAGAGAACTCATTCACTTTTCTTGAAATATGACACAAAAAGAAGTGTTATTACATTAAGTGTTAATTATGTTCAAACAATTACTTTGTTAATTTAGTCTCATCTCCTGCTGCAGTAAAATGAACAAGAAGCTAATTTTACAAATAAAAATATTACACTTGAATCTATAACATTTTACCCATAGCCTACAGGGCAGTTTATGCTGTATTTGTTTCATTTGTTCACTTTTCAAAGTACATGTTCACTTTTCTTACAACAAAACATTATCACGGTGAAATAATTCTAACTAGAAACTACAGACGTGTTCTATAGCTGGGGACATCCACGAATCCAAGCAATAAACATGAAAAAAATGATTATGGAATAATCATTTTAATTGTAAAGGAAACTAAAATGACCAAGGATAGTATAGGCCTATCTAGGTTTTCTGGAACGTTTCGGAGTACATGCATGTAGATATTAACAATAAAATATTGTACAGGGTCAGAAAAGATCCCAGGTAAATGTCGAGGGTTAAAAAAGCAGTGTATTATGATTATAACTGATTAAAAGAATTTTAGTTTTGTACTTTAAATGTGCAGAAATTTGATCCGAACAAATCCAACTTTTCGTTCTGCAAAGGAATTTTAAAATGTTACGTATTTTTTTCGGATCAAATTTATGCTATTTCAAAGGACAAAACTAACATTCTTTCAATATTTATTATCATAATACACTGCTCTCTTAAACTGACTGTTCGTATTGGGAATTAAATCAATGGCTTTCCGTAAACAAGCTATGTAATGTTTCACATAAAGAATTTTTTCCTCGAAAAGGAAGCAAAAATGTGCAAAGTTATATTAAACTTTCTTGTTTGAAATATGTCAAAGAATAAACCTTTGAATTTAATAACACTGCTTACGATTCACTCTGTATAGGCCTACTTGGTGTCTGGAAAAGGAGATTTCTCTGTTTCTTATAATTATAATAATTATTATAATCATTTGAATTGGAAATTACACTGTTCACGCCTAATTCAGAAAATGAATGTTGTCTGTTACCAAATTAGAAATTTGAGAGCTTGTTTGTGTCATAGAACCATTCAGTCCTTCTATTAGGCTACGGCGAAGTAGAATCGAGATTATCATAATATGGCACAAGCTTCTGGGTGTCAAGATCGAAGATGAGTGATGTTTTTATTGCGCAGAAACATGTTGTGAGATGCATGGCAGGTGTTGATAATTGTACATCATGTAGGGAATATTTTAAGAGTTTTAATATTTTAACAGTTTATGCTTTATATATTTTTAAGCTTATGGAATTAATACATTCTAATAAGAACCATTTTTATTTTATTATTTATTTTTATTTTATTTATTTATTCTGGTGTAGTTAAGGCCATCAGGCCTTCTCTTCCACAACACCAGGAATACAAATAAAATAATAGAAATAAACAAAAAAAAGTACACTTACAAAGTAAAGCTACACAAGAAATAAAGAGCGAGAGAGAGAGAGAGAGAAAACACTATAAACAAAGTGAAGCCAGCGAATAGGGATTATAAAGAATGGACACTTCGCGTCGGTACCTTTGATGTAGCCGGACCGATTTCAATGGCCTTCAAGCCAGCTAGAGCGTCAGATTCTGCTTTCCCCCTAGAGTTGGCGCTGACATCACACCAGCTAGCAGTCGACACAGCGGAAATATAACACATATAATTAATACATCTAGGTACATTATGTACTCAAAATAAATTGGATCCATAAAATAATAAATCCTTCATTAACTGTAATGTCTAGACTCTAGAGTTCCTTTATAATGAGAGTTCAGACGTTGACCCCAACAACAATTAAAATATGTAATGATTTGATAGCGCTGAAAATGGAAAAACAAAACTCTCAGGAGAAGTAAAACTATATACCTATATTATATTATATTATAAAAATATTAAACGAATTTGATGCTTAATTTTATAATGTATTATATTATTTTATAATATAATTTATGATATCTGAAATATAAAATATTATTATTACAACTAGTTTGTCACTGAGAAATAAGGAAAAGCTGTTATCTTGAATTTATTTGAAGCAAAGCGTTACTGGATTATGCAATGAGGTAGGCGATGTTTGGATCCTGTGTCTCAACTCTATTCTCAATTATTATGTTAGCGTATGCTCGATTACACTACCTCTAGCGCTTGAAAGTGGAACTATCCGCTGGCGCACAGAAAAACAAAACACAGGAAAATTCGCTCAGTGTCCATTCTTTATAATCCCTATTCGCTGGTGAAGCTACACAAAAATATACACAGGTTGCAGTCACACAAACTTTAAATGAGTGATTAAGTATCATAATTAATTGAATCCTAACTAATTAACTAACATAAACAAGAAACTTGCAATTTTAATCTAGATTAAAAAAAAGAAAAAGAAAAAAAACACAAATCAATACTTCTAGCAATACCTAAAAAAACCATTAACTAAGACAAAATTTTCCAATTTAATTTTGAATTGTGATAAAGTCCGGCAGTCCCTGACGTCATTAGGTAACGAATTCCAGAGGCGAGGTATTTCTACAGTATAGGAAGATGAGTATAAAGACGTTCTATGATGAGGGATAGAAAGAAGTGCTTGATGTCGGTTTGGAAGAGTTGTAAGAAATTGAAAGCGCGATAACAGAAATCGAAATAGTGATTTTTATTATTGCAACACTCGTAAGGAAAATTTTAATATTCCAGCACATCGATTGACAAGTTTCAACAAAACGTATTATGGTCTATGGTTTTAAAATATATGATGGTTTGCCTCTTGAAATTAAAAATACGAATGACTTAAGATATTTTGAAAGATACAAAAAAAGAATTTTAACAAACCTCTGTCCCTTCAATTTAGATGAAATACGTGTGGGTTTACATTAGTGCTAATTTATTGTATTTTTATCTATTTTAATCATTGTGTTTCCTTTTTTTTGCTTTGGAAAGTCCTATGGTTTTAACTATTTTATGGACAAACAAAGAAATAGTAATAATAAATCAATAAAAATCAATAATAAATGCATAAAATGTAAATTAGACTGTCGTGGCATCTAGCGGATATTTGTGAAACTTGATCAACCAATCTGTAGTTAACAAGTCGAAAGTTAGAGGCTGCGATATTCAAGAAACACGACAAAAGATTTAACAGATTGATAACTTTAACAAATAAATAGTAACCGAATGGATATTATCTCAGTGTTCGAGAAACTGGTATAAGTAAGCTTTAATTAATAATTTGCCTGTAGCATTATACCTTATAAAAGTCTTGTCGGTGTTGTCTCGTTACCGTCTGACGTGGCACAATATGGAAGTGTGTATCCGGTAACATAAATCACAGGGGCAGCTAACAACCGATCTAGTTAGCGTCGTGATTGGCGACCATCTCGTTGCCCGGTGACAGAGAGGAACGGCTGTTATTGGCTCGCTGATCGGCTCCTAGTCACGAAACGGAGTCACGTCGTCTGGCGAGCGTGACCCGCGGGCCCCATAAATCGGCAAGCAATTAAAACCCTCATTAGTATTGTTCCCTTTTTATTGTTCTCGCCAGTCGTGGGTGGAGCAGATCGTGAGCTTCCCCGGCTACACAAAATTTGGAACCTCCTCCAAGGCTATGCATGAACCTCCCAACCCGAGGGTCAAAACCCAGCATCGGCTCGTGATAACTCAACTACTAACACTTGCCGTCATCTTCAAATTTTTTTAATCTCTACAGCGTGAAAATTTTTTCTCGGTGTTTATTTGCAGTGTGTAAAATTTATTTTAGTTCGATTAATTAAAATGTGCCTCAGTGAAACGTACAGCGGAGTTCGTATAGGTCAGTTTCTGTCAGATGCGTTTCCAATTCACTGTGGGCTAAAGCAAGGAGATGCACTATCACCTTTATTTTTTAACTTTGCTCTAGAGTATGCCATTAGGAAAGTCCAGGATAACAGAGAGGGTTTGGAATTGAACGGGTTACATCAGCTGCTTGTCTATGCGGATGACGTGAATATGTTAGGAGAAAATCCACAAACTATTAGAGAAAACACGGGAATTTTACTGGATGCAAGTAAAGAGATAGGTTTGGAAGTAAATCCCGAAAAGACAAAGTATATGATTATGTCTCGTGACCAGAATATTGTACGAAATGGAAATATAAAAATTGGAAATTTATCTTTTGAAGAGGTGGAGAAGTTCAAATATCTTGGAGCAACAGTAACAAATATAAATGATACTCGGGAGAAAATTAAACACAGAATACATATGGAAATGCCTGTTATTATTCGGTTGAGAAGCTTTTATAATCCAGTCTGCTGTCAAAAAATCTGAAAGTTAGAATTTATAAAACAGTTATATTACCGGTTGTTCTGTATGGTTGTGAAACTTGGACTCTCACTTTGAGAGAGGAACATAGGTTAAGGGTGTTTGAGAATAAAGTGCTTAGGAAAATATTTGGGGCTAAGAGGGATGAGTTACAGGAGAATGGAGAAAGTTACACAACACAGAACTGCACGCATTGTATTCTTCACCTGACATAATTAGGAACATTAAATCCAGACGTTTGAGATGGGCAGGGCATGTAGCACGTATGGACGAATCCAGAAATGCATATAGAGTGTTAGTTGGGAGGCTGAGGGAAAAAGACCTTTAGGGAGGCCGAGACGTAGATGGGAAGATAATATTAAAATGGATTCCAGGGAGGTGGGATATGATGATAGAGAATGGATTAATCTTGCTCAGGATAGGGACCAATGGCTTCCAGTAACAGGCTCAGAAATCTAGTACAATTTCAATTTCATGGAACTCCAGTACCGACAAATATTGTCGATGTTTGTCTCAGCTGCCAACATACCAGTTACAAAATCACTACAATTTGTAATATTTGTCAGTATCGAAATTCGAAACGTTGGCAAAAGAAAATTCAACGTGCAAACTAGAAAATCACCACAATCCACTAGCGTATGTAGTAATGGGGTAAAAATAGTTAGGTTTCACCCATAGGGTATGAAGTAAGCTGACCCGGACTATACCTAGACTTTATAGAACCTTCACTTCCTAAGACGTAAGCAAAGAGGAGGAGTCACGCCGGGAATAACAGCGTCGCGACTATAATACAATACGCTGCCATTCCACAAAGAGAATGGTTGGGTAGTATACGGGGAGTGTCAGGTCTAAAAAGTTCATTTGTAACCACGGCAACCCATAGCTGTTTAATTCTTGGTTCAGTCGCATGACAGTATGGGAAGGATTCTGTGATGCGTTTAAAGATAATGGTTATCTGCATTTTTAATCCCCGAACTCATGAGGTGCTTTATCGGTTCGCAGGGTAGTGGTTCCATTATCGACCCGTTTAATTTCCATTACAGGCAACTCATGTATATTCATCAGTCGCAATTAAGTTCTATTTCTAAAAATTTCATTGCCACTTTTTGAAACTCCGTCCCATTGCGTTTGATAACAGTGACGTCATCTCGTCGTGGGCGTATTCAAGGGTGGGGCGGTGGCGTATTCCTATACAAAACCAAACAGCAGTTTTTTTAATCTACAAATTATAACTTGATGGTTTGTTACATGTGGATCGTAGACCATAAACCACCTGAAAAATAAAAAAGTAACACAATGTAATTTTATTATTCTGATTTAATAACAAACGCCACTAGTAAAGCTGGTATCCAGATTAATATTGCCAGAATTGTTCCAGAAATATACTTGTGCTAGAGATTTTTTTTAGTGTTTGAATTTATTTTCACCATAGCTTCACACTAAATATTATAGTCACAATTTCCATCTCTTCTTCTCGGAATATCGTTTGTACTTGAAATTAGTAGTTAAATAACATTATTACATGTAGACTACATTTATAATTACCATCTGATATTATATGAATAATCTCCTGCTGCATAGAGATTAATGACGCATCGCCGAACATATGTTGTCTGACAATGTTTGTTTCTGTCTCTTCCACAAACCATTAAACTTAATGCATGCACTTCTGGTACACCCAGTATGTACATGAATATTAATTTCTGCTTGTTTTTAGTTCCTCTATCCATTCCACAAAGGTGTTCCACGTATTAGTTTAAACTCTGTATAATATACAAATATATAATATAATATAATATAATATAATATAATAACAGAGAGGGTTTGGAATTGAACGGGTTACATCAGCTGCTTGTCTATGCGGATGACGTGAATATATTAGGAGAAAATCCACAAACGATTAGGGAAAACACGGGAATTTTACTTGAAGCAAGTAAAGAGATAGGTTTGGACGTAAATCCCGAAAAGACAAAGTATATGAGTATGTCTCGTGACGAGAATATTGTACGAAATGGAAATATAAAAATTGGAAATTTGTCTTTTGAAGAGGTGGAAAAATTCAAATACTTGGGAGCAACAGTAACAAATATAAATGATACTCGGGAGGAAATTAAACACAGAATAAATATGGAAATGCCTGTTATTATTCGGTTGAGAAGCTTTTATCATCCAGTCTGCTGTCAAAAAATTTAAAATTAGAATTTATAAAACAATTATATTACCGGTTGTTCTTTATGGTTGTGAAACTTGGACTCTCACTTTGAGAGAGGAACATAGGTTAAGGGTGTTTGAGAATAAGGTGCTTAGGAAAATATTTGGGGCTAAGAGGGATGAAGTTACAGGAGAATGGAGAAAGTTACACAACACATAACTGCACGCATTGTATTTTTCACCTGACATAATTAGGAACATTAAATCCAGACGTTTGAGATGGGCAGGGCATGTAACACGTATGAGCGAATTCAGAAATGCATATAGAGTAGGGAGGTCGGAGGAAAAAAGACCCTTGGGGAGGCCGAGACGTAGATGGGAAGATAATATTAAAATGGATTTGAAGGAGGTGGGATGTGATGGTAGAGACTGGGTTAATCTTGCTCAGGATAGGGACCAATGGCGGGCTTATGTGAGGGCGGCAATGAACCTTCGGATTCCTTAAAAGCCACTAAGTAAGTAAGTAACTTATAATATAATATAATGTAATATAATATAATGTAATATAATATAATATAATATTAATATAATACGAGTATAATATAATATAATATAATATAATATAATATAATAGAAGGTAGATCACTTCTGAATCTCTATGAAGTAATGGCTGTTTTCGTGCTCATTTATAACGGAGAGACATGGGCTGTCAGTAGTCCTGATAAACAAACTGACGGTGATGAGATTTTTTCGTTCTGTGGCAAGATTTATACTACTGGACGAACTGAGAAGTATCTCCAAACAACTAAACAGTTTCAAGTTAAATACAAGGCCAGAAGAACTAACATTATACACGTTAAGTACACTTAGAGGACAGACTAACAAAAATCATTCTAAATTTTAAACTGCAAGAGAAAAGAGAGCCAAGAAGTCTCAAAAAAGATGGGTTTACTCACTCTTGGGGACTAATCTTGGAGGCGGAAGAATAAAATTAATAATTTGGTCACCTTTTCTCTTGTATGAGATCTTAACTTTCTTTCTGTCGCTCAAATAGCTTTAATATCGCAGTATTCTCCTTGCTTATCTTATTTTTTTATAAACTTATAGTTTGCGATCAGACTAATGCAGCAACTGTCTTCTTTTTCAGTGGCTGAGAGACGTGGAAACGGACCGGTGCATGGCCTGCTTTGAACCTTGACTTTTGGATGATTTCGGCAAGCGGAGGTGGCTCTGGTTCGCCATGGTGAAGGTAGGCACCGCCTCCTTGATTTGTTGCAAATTCCTCCATACAAAAGGCAGTGGAGGTTAAATTATAAATGTAAGAACATCGAGACTTCCCGCTCCAAGTTATTAAAGCTTAAAGCCAGAACTCAATTGTGTGTAGATGAAGTTCTAAACGTGTCGAAGGAATTAAAAATAAACTCGGTATTAAAGAGCAGGAAAAGTCGAAATTATGTGCACCATTTTGGTATTAATTTAGCTAAATGAAAATTAAATTGTTCTTAAACTTATTCATTACCAGTAAGATTACTGAAACGTTGCTATTGTTTACAGTTCCATTCCTTACAATATTTTACTTCGTTTTTCGCAAGGTAGACGAGTCACATGAATTCATGATATGTTTTGTTTTCCAAGTCTTTTACATTTTTTACCTTTCGACCTTAAATCCTTAGCCTTCTTCTACTCATTTTGTTTCATTTTTCTATCTCAGTCCTCTCCTTCTCAAACATTATTTTAGTTCTTTCTCTATTGCTTTTTGTGTCTTTTCTCTTATTGTTTCTAATTACTCGTGCATTTCTTTATTCGCTTTGATTATTTGTTATTAATATCTTTCTCTTTATTTATCTTCGTTTTACGTTCTTCTCTCGCTTTTCTTCATTTCTTCTGTTCCTTTTTCTGTGTTCCTCCTCCATTTTGTTTTCTTCTTTAGACGTGACAAAAGGATAGAAGAGATACATAAAATATAGGTAATAGGAGAAATGTTATAAAAATGTAAATACAAACGGGATAATATAACATTTTGTGTGTAAAAGGAAGCAGTGACGTCATGGGGAAAGTTCTCTTCTCTTCTCTTCTCTTCTCTTCTCTTCTCTTCTCTTCTCCACCTTCCATTCCCTCTTCCTCTTCTCTCCCCTTCCATCTCCAACCTCACCGTTCCTCTCTCCTCCCCTCTCCTCCTCTCCTCTCCTTCCCTACCTTCCTCTCCTCCCCTGCCCTCTACTCTCCTCTGCTCTCCTGTTCTCTCCTCTGCTCTGCTATCCTCTCCTTCCGTTCCCTTTCTCTCCTTTCCTCTTCTATCGTTCCCCTTAACTCCTCTCGTCTCCCTTTCCATCTCCTTCCCCTTTTTCCACTCCACTCCACTCCCCTCCCCTTCCTCTCTCCCGTCCATGCTTCACTTTCTTTCGCTCCTCTTCTCTCCTCAACTCCCCAATCTTCTCTTCTCTTCTCTTCTCTTCTCTTCTCTTCTCTTCTCTTCTCTTCTCTTCTCTTCTCTTCTCTTCTCTTCTGCATCATGTGTTCAAGGACTGGAAGAAACATTATAACGAGTGCCTTCAAATAGAAAGAAACTACTTTGGAAAAAATCATGTAAACACTGAAGTAGAGTAATAAACACTGTGAAAAAGACTGTTTGTCTTCCCTGACCAGCTCCCGTAGAAAAAAATAGGGAAGCGCAGTATAATCTGAGTCACAGACGTGGCTAAGAGAACGTTCAAAATATCCATAGCACTTAGCGTAAAAATTGTGTTTTGACATCTGCGTATATCTCGGCCGCCCTACTGAAAAAGTAATGGCTTCATTTTCTCTTTTGAGTTCTTCTTTCAATTAGCTAACAAGTGGTAGTAAAGTGGCAGTAGCGTGCTTGTTTTGCAGACACTGTGCGTGCCTTGCATCTCTGCTCGAAGGCAGCTTGGATTAATGGCCATGAGTACCTGAAGCTCGTAATAGTTTAGAAATTACACTCGGTACGGCTGATTGTAACTCTTCTTAATCATGTGCATCTGGTGCAGGAATCTCGTTTAACAGGTTGCCTCAATCCCGGCGCAGTTAATGGTCTAGCAAGTGATGGAATGTCCATGTGATGACTTTTTCTCTGTAGACCGGGTCACGTCCAGTCGATAGCGATCATCATAATCACTTCTTGACGTTCAGGTCGCGATTCGTAAGAATCTCCTTGCCCACTTCATTATTTATCGTACTAGCCGTACCCGTGCGCTCCGCTGCATCCGTTAGAAATAAATATAAAGTAATTACATAATTAAAATAGGACATTTGATCCAGGGAACTTTCGTGTTTGATAGAAGGATAAATCGTTTATTATGTTACTTAATTTAAATTGTATTTTCATAATTAAAATGCGATCATTTTGATCCAGAGACCTCTCATTTGGTCATAAAAATTATTTTAGGAAATACAGGAAACGAATGTACAGAATAGCCTATCAAGTTTTCTGTGCATAAGAAGCTATTTTAATCTTACCTGTCCTCAATTCACTCACAAGTTACTGTAATAACATTATAGCATTATGTCCATCTAGAGAAACTACACTTTCCAATGGTGAATTAATAATTAATTATACAAATCGGTTAATTTAGCTTCCGATATTACTTCATACAAACACAGAAATATTATCTGTAGGCTATCTTTCATAGCTTTCGATTGTTGTTGTCCAAGGCCCCTTATAGACGAAGTCACTTGTTTTTTAATTCATTACACGGCGTTAGATGGCAGTTATTTTAATTTTAAAACTCATTTATCTCATTAAATATCAGTCCTATCAAAATTTTTGAAGGAATAAAACTTATCGGAAATTATTTTTAAAGAAACTTTTGTTATGTAACATTTTTCATAATAATCAATAATAAGCGAGATATTTCGATTTATTTAATTCAGGCCCCCTTATAACCCCCCTTTTAAATAATGTATTTTGAATGCCATATAGCCTAAAATCTAAGTTACAACGAACTTAATTTATATTCCAATTTTCATCGAAATCCGTTCAGCCATTATCGCGTGAAAAGGTGACAAACATACAGACAGACAGACATACAAACAAAAATTTCACAAAAGCGATTTTCGGTTTCAGGGTGGTCAATTGTATATGTTAGGACCAATTATTTTTGGAAAATCGAAAATTACCAGAAAAATTTCGGCTACAGATTTATTATTAGTATAGATAAGTACAGATTTCCTCGTTATTTTAGGCCATCTTTTAATTTTTTGTAAGACAGTTTCTGGATATTCATTATAAATAAACACGTTCATATAAATATACAGAGTGAACCGTAAGTAACATCATTAAGTTCAGGGAGTTATGTATTCTTTGAGATATTTCAAACAAAAAAGATTAATAGGCCTATAATTTTGGTCGTTTCTGCTTCTTTTTCAAGATAAATGTTTTATATGAAACATTTCATAGGTGTTTTGGTAAAGCAATTAATTTAATTCCCGATAATAAATGTTTGAGAGAATTTTAGTTTCGTCCTTTAAATGTACTGAAATTTGACCCGGACAAATGTAACATTTTAAATAAAGTTATTATACTTGTTAATGGATCAAATATTGAAAATAAATTGTTTATCATTTTCAATTTGTAAATTTTTATATTAATTTTTTTCTGCTAAAATTTTTCCTTTGCAGAACGAAAAGTTACATTTGTTTGGATCAAATTTCCGCACATTTAAAGGACAAAACTAAAATTCTTTCATGCTTTTCTTATCATAATATACTGTTCACTTAATTTGACTCTGCATAACAGGAATTAAATCAATGGTTTCCCAAAACGCGGTATAAAATGTTTTATATAAAACCAGTTTTACCTGGAAAAGTAAGTAAAAACAAGAAAATTGTATTATATTTTTTGTGTTAGAAATATCTCAAAGAATAACACCCTGAAATTAATGACATTAATTACGGCTCATTTTGTGTTGTCTTATCTGCCGATATTGTTTTATTAAGGATTATGTATACCTGTTTTATTAATGGTTATGACTACCTTTCGCTGGTATAAATTTAGTAAAAATAAAAATTTAATTTCTACATATCGTGAATTAATTTTCTACTGGAAGTCGAAATGGTAAAATAGTGTTAAAAACAGTGTTTTTTCTTCAGTATGAAATATACTTATATGAAAAATTTATCTGTAAAAAACTTTGTAACTTATGAGAGAAACGAATTTGGAAAATTTAAGTAACGAGCGACAAACTTACCGAAGTTGAGACGTTCTGTTCATATCTAAGTGGCGAAGTCAGTTAACACAGTCTCACAATTTAGGTCATAACCCGAAGAGTGTTAGAGATACTTAGGGGAGAGTCGGGTAGTATCGGACATCGGGTAATATCGGACAGTGAGTTTCTTTCATCTACCACACGATGATAGTACCTGATTGACATGGTTACGTTTCTGTGATGTCGCATATAGAAACGTAACCATGTCATTCAGGTACTACCATATGGTGATAGATGAAAGAAACGCACTGTCCGATATTACCCGATGTCCGATACTACCCGAGTCTCCCCTAAAATTTTTTCGCTATGCTATTGAGGGAAGTCCATTCCACAAAAGAAAAAAAAACACTTTTCGTCTACCAAAGGTGTATAGGTATGCCTCCATAATATATAGCGATATTGTAATCGTTACATCGTCGCTATGTCTCCCAAATCCCATAAGTGCATTTAAACAGACTTTCCAGAAGAAAGAAAAAACCATTTTCACTTTTAATTATCTTGATTTTCAAAGATATTTACGGTATAATTTCAAATAGCACATTAAAAATGATGAAATTATATCGAAAGTAGCTTTCAAAATCAAAGGAATTAAAAGTGGTGATGTTTTTCTTTTCTTTCTCCTGAAAAATCTATTTAAATGCACGTAGGGGATTTTAGAAGCGTAGCGACAATATGCAAAAATTAAAGCTATTTCCTTTTGTCAGAGTAAAGCAAGCTGTCTCTAGAGTCTACCACGCATTATTCTAATGTTTTTATTTGTCGTAGCATTACTTTTCTTATAATAAATAGAACACTATGACTGTCAAAAATGGTGTTAGAGATTGTTCCCGTGCAAGAAGTTTTCGGATTTCGTGTTGTAATGTTTACGTGAGTTGGGGTGAAGAAGACTGACATTTTCGTGCAAGTTCATCTGACGTTTATAACCTTGGTAACGAACATCTTCTGAAGTTTAGTACAGTGTAACGATTAACAATGTAAACATAGATTTCGTTATGCTTTTGAAAGGCATTAGGTTTTCTTTTACACTTGTCAGAGTAAACTATATACACCTACACATTCGCTCACTGACCTTGTTTCAGAGAGTAAAACTTGAAATTATGCTCATTGTTTCCTGCTAACGACACAAAACGAGAATGAACTTCCTTCTTGCAAACAAATATTTCTTCACTTTAGCATATTTCATGGGGAATATGTCTCCTTTTCCGTTAACATTCTTTTCATTGCATTTGCCGTTGCGTGATACAAATAAACAAATGAAGTAATATTTTATTCAGAAATTAATAATATGAATTTATTTAGCTCTTTTACACAAAAATTCAAAATTATATAATTCATAATTAGCTTACTCCCGAAAAGTCTAAGTTTGTGCTTGAGAATGTTCTAGGAAAGATACAAGTAATATTTGTAACACATTAAGGAAAAATAAAAGCAAAATTGCAAGCACATTAAGAAAAGATAAAAGTATAAAAAAGTAAAATTGTAAGCACATCAGGGAGAGATAAAAGTAAAATTGTAAACACATTTAGGAAAGATAAAAGTAAAATTGTAAGCACATTAAGGAAAGATAGAAATAAAACTGTAAGCACAGGAGTAGAAGTAAAGTTGTAAGCACATTAAGGAAAGATAAAAGTAAAATTGTAAGCACATTAACTAAAGATAGAAGTAAAATTCTAAGCACATTAAGGAAAGATAAAAGTAAAATTGTAAGCACATTAAGGAAGATAAAAGTAAAATTGTAAGCACATTAACTAAAGATAGAAGCACATTAAGGAAAGATAAAGGTAAAATTGTAAGCACATTAACTAAAGATAGAAGCACATTAAGGAAAGATAAAGGTAAAATTGTAAGCACATTAACTAAAGATAGAAGTAAAATTCTAAGCACATTAAGGAAAGATAAAAGTAAAATTGTAAGCACATTAAGGAAGATAAAAGTAAAATTGTAAGCACATTAACTAAAGATAGAAGCACATTAAGGAAAGATAAAGGTAAAATTGTAAGCACATTAACTAAAGATAGAAGCACATTAAGGAAAGATAAAGGTAAAATTGTAAGCACATTAACTAAAGATAGAAGCACATTAAGGAAAGATAAAGGTAAAATTGTAAGCACATTAACTAAAGATAGAAGCACATTAAGGAAAGATAAAGGTAAAATTGTAAGCACATTAAGGAAGATAAAAGTAAAATTGTAAGCACATTAACGAAAGATAGAAGAAAAATTGCAAGCATATTAAGAAAAGATAAAAGTAAAATTGTAAGCACATTAAAGAAGATAAAAGTAAAATTGTAAGCACTTTAACTAAAAATAGAAGTAAAATTGTAAGCACATTAAGGAGAGATAAAAGTAAAATTGTAAGCACATTAAAGAAGATAAAAGTAAAATTGTAAGCACTTTAACTAAAAATAGAAGTAAAATTTTAAGCACATTAAGGAAAGATAAAGGTAAAATTGTAAGCACATTAAAGAAGATAAAAGTAAAAATTGTAAGCACTTTAACTAAAAATAGAAGTAAAATTGTAAGCACATTAAGGAAAGATAAAGGTAAAATTGTAAGCACATTAAGGAAGATAAAAGTACAATTTTAAGCACATTAACGAAAGATAGAAGTAAAATTGCAAGCATGTTAAGGAAAGATAAAAATAAAATTGTAAGCACATTAAAGAAGATAAAAGTAAAATTATTGTAAGCACATTAAGAAAAGATAAAAGTAAAGATAATATACAAATGTAAAACAACGTGCATTACAAAATGAAATACGATTAATTCTAATATAAAAATGCAGGAAATATTCTTAACATTTCTTTTTTCTGTCAACTAAATGTATGCAAAAATAATTTGTACATTTCCTTTTTAAACTGAAAATCATACATTAATGTTAGGTGAGGATAATTATTAATAAATTAATAAAATAATTGTATAGTCTTGGTCTAAAGTTAAAACTATGCCTCAGACCAGATTTGGCATTATATTTAGTTCAATTAGTGGGAGAAAAGTAGGATAAGTATGGTAATTTGATGAGTGTTTAGTTCCTTTTGGTGGTAACATGTTAATAATTTATTATTTACCAAGATTAAGTAATTTTTGTTCTTCGGTTTTATAACATGGTATTTTGAAAAGAAAGCTGTGCAGGTAACTAGAAAAAATCAGTTTCTGAAAACAAGTGCGATATAGGACAGGTACGTATTAACTCTAAAGGAAAGGTCTTCTGAGTGAAAGGCTTTATTGATTACAAGTGTTCATTTACAGCAAAATGGTAGGCAAAAGTTGGGGACGAGGACAAGAAAAAGTTTTTTAATATGTGTCATGATTGTGGTTCTGTAAAATGCAGACATCATTAATTACTGGTGCAATGAAGTGTAAATATAAAGGAAGAAGCCGGAAAAAAATAGGGAATCAAGGAAGCAGTGAACTAGATGTTATTACATCCCACTCAAAATTAAAGTGTACAGAGAAACATGTTTAAATACTCCAGGAGTCAACAGTGTCAGAGTTCACGGGGAAGAAGAAGATATATGTTCCATGTGTGAACAAAGAAGAAAACATATTCTACACAATAAAACATCGGAAGTAATGGTTGGTTCATTGCTTTCAATACCATATTAACAGTTTTCTATCAAAACATACATCAAGTTTTTGCTGCAGTACTTAAATACTAATCTCAATTTAAGCCTGATGTATAGATAATTCACTACAAAATAGGGCGACATATTTTCTTGAGACAAAATGGGACATTGGAATGACAAAAACGGGACGGAGTTCATATAACATTTTGTGTTCAAGAAAAAGGCGACAAAAAGTTTTGCTAACATGAACATATTGCATCTCACCACTATTCTTCAGTGACAGAACCCATACAAAAATGTTGATAGACGTTGAGGAGGACTGTATTCCATCACGATCATATCATGAATGTTTCTCCAATTTCGGTCTTTGAACAACTTATCATAACACTTCTCACACTTCATAACACAGTATTACCTTACAACTAAAATATCCCTCATTGTCACAACACTTAACCTACATTTATCCTTTGACCACATTCTGTTTATAACAGAAAATATTTGTTTCAACAGATGCTGCACTTCCTGGTAGGTAAAAAATAAATTCTATGATATTACAAAAGTCTTGAAAGTCTAGATATTTTTGCTTATTGCAGAAAAAATATGTACCCATTTATCAGAAACAAGATTTTTTTTCATGTATCCAACTGCCTAACAATTATAGATTTATCTGTCTTCATAAGCAACAGAAAAATGAACTTTACGTTGTTCGCAGATCACTTTTGTTTTATCACTACAACTTGTTCAATTCAATTAATTTGAATTCTTTCTGGAGATCGCCAATAAACTGAACCTTCGCCTCTTTGGAATTGCAAGGATATAGGTACTTAAAGCTTTAAAAATAAAATTTAATCACTTAGAATATTTAAAAAATTATTTAGGACACAAGCATTTAATAACAAAACTACCAGTTAGCATACATGAAAACTAAAAGCCCTGATCGGGCAATATATAAGTACATTGATATATATTTTTTTAAACGGGACGAAATTGAGATTTTTAACTATGGTGAAATAATGCTGGAAAATTTTTAAAAATTCACTTTTTTTTGTTTTTATGATCATAATATTTGAGACTACTTTAAATGATCTAGCCATATAATCAAATGTGGCTAAACATACTGTGAGTTGAGTGAGTTGAGAGAAATGATTCTTTGTTTTTAATGCTCTTTTCTCAACTTTAAAACTTTAAGCAGTTTATTCAAAATTAAAGAAAAAACTCCTTGCACAACAGTTATTGTCAGATTGGTCTGAAACTTCTCACAGAGGTCAATAAATTAATGTTGATAAATAAAATTTAGTCCTGCATCGTGGCGGAGTGGTCTAAGGCATTCTGCCTAGGACTTGCTTTACGGAATGCGCGCTGGTTCGAGTCCTCATGGGAGAAGAAATTTTCTCATGAAATTTCGGCCAACGTATGGAACCGGTGCCCACTCAGCATCGTGATGCACTTGGGGATTTACGATAGGTAGCGAAATCCGGTTGTGAAAGCCAGCTATAACGGCTGGGGGGATCATCGTGCAAACCACACGATACCTCCATTCTGGTTGGACGATCGTCCACCTCTGTTTCGGCATGTGAACGTGAGGTCAGTAGCCGGCTGGTCGGTTTGGGCCCGTCAAGGACTCTAGCGCCACTGATTATTATTATTATTATTATTATTATTATTATTATTATTATTATTATTATTAAATTGAATTGCCATTTCTATGAAATATTAATATTAATTTCCTCTGGGGCATATTCATATTTCAATTAGATTAAAATATGCCGTAATGGTAAATTCATTAATTTTAAAAACTTATTGTGACTCTATTTAGACTGTGCTCAAAAAGCTAATTAATTTTTATTCCCATGACTATTTTCAAGCTTTTGAGCAAATATGAACGAAAAATTTTGAATACTACGACGCAAGGAGCCTTTTTTCTTGAAGTTAATATAAAATTTGTTTAAGAAAATATAATTTCAAAACTATTAGCCTTAATGGCACCAAATGTATTACATATGATAGTATTATAGGCCTGTTTATGTAGTTTAAATTTCTTAAATTTTGGATTAAAATTGTGGAAGTTTTAAAAATTACATTTTTCCCTTAATAAAACAACGGGACGGCCGGGAAATGTGAAAAAATGATACTATCCCGTTGTCGACTTACTATAAAATTTTAAAAGAGGAAGATGGTACTCTTTAAAGTTTCCAGTCATTCACTATATGAAAAAGGTGTTGAAACGAGATTTTAATTTAAACTTCAAGCCGCCTCTGAAAGATAGTGCCGACAAGTGGAGCTATGAATTGCAGTTAAAAGCAGATGAGAAAATAAACAATGAACACGGAGTGAAGTTCTTAGAGAATTTGAAACAGAAGTAAGAATTACATCATCAAAATCTCGAGTCTGCAAGAGAGTGCCTCAAAGAAGATATGCAACGTAGCAAACAGAAGAAAATCTCACTGAATTGAGAAGTTACATAGGCTGCTCATTATTTTCCTTATAGTTTTGATATTCATCTACCTTTCGTTTTCCAAGGAGCAATCTTTCAAACCTATATGAGTGTTATTGAGAAGATCCTGTAACGAATTAGTTTACTGCTGTAGCTCTCTTTCAGAAGCAGCCCGAGCATTTCTCAGTATCATTTTACAGTATGTTTCGCACTGAAGTTTATGAATCCTTACTTATATACAACAAGCGCAGAATTTATAATTTTAGGGAAAACTTGATAGTAGTGATATAGGAAATATTTAAAAGAAATAGAGCTAGATTATGAAATCTATACCTCATGATCAGAACCCGGGTTTATAATTTATGCATTTATAAATCTTCAAATATGCATACAAATATGCCCTACAAAATACACCATATTACACGATCACAATGCGATAGCACGCTAGAAATTTCACTCCACACATCATCTCTGTATTCCTCATCCTTCACTGTTGCTACCTCTCGTCACTGGAACTCTCTGTCGCCTGAAGTCAAGGGCTGCTGAAACTTGAAATATTTCAAATCCAAGCTAGAAAATTATCTTATGACGAGTTGCCAAACTAACTTGCTGTTATGACTTGCATGTTTCCACGTATTCACTACATTTTTTTCTTTTTATATTTTAGTGATATTTATTTATTTTATCTGTTTTTTGTCTCATCATAATTCCCGATAATGGTATATATATAATGTGATAACTTGAGCTACTTATAATCATAATTTTCCTTGCGGTCTGTACCTAAAAATATTGTGTTGATTGTATGCTTTGTACTTCACTACTACTATTATTATTATTATTACCGACTATCGAAAAAGAGAGTCTACACGTGACTAGTAAATAGTAATGATAATGGCCTTAGGTTAGTCAACTTTGCCACATCAAAAAATGTAATTGACAAAAGTATGACATTTCCCCATAAGGATATACGTAATTATACTTAGACTTCTCCAGATGGATTGACACACAACCAAATAGATCACATCTTCATAGATAAACGAAGACATTACTAGTATAGTAGGCATTCGAACCTTCAGGGGGGCAGACTGTAATTCTGACCATTGTTTGGTAATTGGAGAATTAAGAGAATGACTATCAGTAGCCAAGCGAGTAGAGCAACAAGTTAATATTAGGTGATTCAATATTCTGAAATTAAAGGACGAGGAAACTAAGCAACATTATCGGGTCGAAATTTCAAATAGGTTTGCCACTGTAGGAAGTTCGACGAAGTTGAGGAAGTATTAGATGTTAATAGCATGTAGGAAAATATCCGAGATAATATCAAAATTCCAGCCGAGCAGAGCATAAGTTATTATGAAACTAAAAAAAAACCGTGGTTTGATGAAGATTGTTTCACGGCAGTAGAAAGAAGGAAACAGACAAAATTGAAATTTTTACAGGATCCAGTTGAGATGAATAAAGATATTTATTTGAATGAAAGACGGGAAACAAGTCGTCGTACATTTAGGAATAAAAAACGAGATTACTTGAAGGAAAAACTCAAGGAGGTAGAAACAAAATAATAGTAAGAATAAAAACATTATAGATTTATATAAGGGCATAAAGGAATTTAAGAATGGATATCAGGCAAGAGTAAGTGTGGTCAAGGATGAGAATGGTGACTTGCTTGCAGATTCTCCTTCAATCCTGAACAGATGGAACAGCTATTTTGGGCAACTACTAAATGTACGTAGATATGATCGGGACGAAATTCAAATACAAACTGCTGAGCCATTTATATCCGAACCCACACTTTCTGAAGTCGAAATTGCGATAGAAAAGCTGAAAAATTACAAGTCTCCAGATATTGCTCAAATTCCAGCAGAATTAATATAAGTGGGTGGAAGCGCATTATCTAGCGAAATATACAGGGTGTTTCCGGGCTAGTGTTAAAACTTTCTGGGATGATGGGAAAGGGCACATGTATGAAACTGAGATAAGGAACTCTGGTCCGAAAATGACTGAGTCGAAAGTTATAAGCAAAAATAGTTTTGTGGAAATGGAATTGTAATTTGGCACCACGTGCCCTCCTTCCCTTAACCTTTGGAACAGTCGTGGAAAGATGGTATGAGCCGGATGTCTCCTACGTAGGTAATTGCCCGATACAATCTGTGAGCTTGTCTGCTATTCCCATTGGCTCATCCGTATTCGAAAATCATATCTCCATATTCCGCTCTCGTGTACTTCTCCATTTCACTAGGACTGATCGACTGGACACTGCAACTTGTACACATATACTGCTGTCTACAGACGTGCATATCAGGACCGACCATGTCCGTTACACATTATGCCATCTGCATTGCTTCAGTGTAGTTTTCTGTCCCCATCCCTCAGACAGCGCACTGAATGGAATACTGTAAGTAGACAACGTAAACAACGTCAGATGAATACAGTATGTATAAGATGTACAGATAAATACACATAAATAAGGTGTACAGAGGAATAAAATTATTTCATTTCCATATAACTATTTTTACTTGTAACTTTCAACTCAGTCATTTCCGGACCAGGGTTCCTTATCTCAAATTGATACATGTGTCCTTCCCCTGAAAGTTTGTATCACCAGCCCGAAATCACCCTGTATAAGCTTGTACTTACTATTTGGGAAAAGGAAATTTGTGATAGATTTGATTTATTACGACCTCCACCAAATGTTAACAAAGTCCATAATAAACAGATGGAAGAGATCAAGGACCGAGTAGAATTTGTTATAGCAAAAGGGATTTAGTATTGACAAAGAATTACAGGAAAGGGGAAGAATACTGGAAAAAGCAGTCTTAGAGGAAATGTTAGGTCCACTGCGATTTAGAGTTTCTGTTCTCGAATCAAATAAAATTTAAATTCGGCATATAAATCAAAGCGTTTCCACAGAGAATTCATGTTGATAACAAAACTGTGATGGTTTTATTTGTGTGAAAATGGAAATATTTATTTTGTAAGAGTGGGAGGTAATGTAATGAATGTTTAATGTCATAATGGTTTCGTTTCGTTGTTGTGTTTAAGAAATGGTTTGAAATGAATGATTGAAACAGAATCAGTTCTAAATATGTTATACTGTACATTCTGCTGTTACATTTTTTATCGAGGATTTTCGTAGGCCTATCGTCTCAAAATTCATTTGTGCGAGATCGTGCGTATTTGCTTGATTTCCGCACAAAACCAATCCGCGGTAAATCTAAAATTCCACATTCATTATTCTCAACCTAACACACAACAATTTCCCTCTTCTTACCACTTAAATGACATATTGATTTTACTGCTTTAGGCTTTTAACATATTATTTTTAGAGACGTTCAATATAGTAATAATTACTTACTTACAAATGGCTTTTAAGGAACCCGAAGGTTCATTGCCGCCCTCACATAAGCCCGCCATCGGTCCCTATCCTGTGCAAGATTAATCCAGTCTCTATCATCATATCCCACCTCCCTCAAATCCATTTTAATATTATCCTCCCATCTACGTCTCGGCCTTCCTAAAGGTCTTTTTCCCTCCGGTCTCCCAACTAATACTCTATATGCATTTCTGGATTCGCCCATACGTGCTACATGCCCTGCCCATCTTAAACGTCTGGATTTAATGTTCCTAATTATGTCAGGTGAAGAATACAATGCGTGCAGTAATTATAGTAATAATTATAAATTGCAAACTTACCACTGCAATTTCACCTAAATTGCACTGTTAATTATTGTTTTTAAATATTTGCAAAAATTAAGTAAACTCTACAACTCCACTGAAGTTACTGCATTCGTGATGCAAGTAACATTAAGGAAGCCGTTTGTTTTAAGTTCGCATTTATAGACTGGGGAAAAAAAGACAGACGTATATCACGGCCTGCTGGAGTATAGTAAACACAGAAAACATTTTAAAGCAACAATGTTGAAGATAGATATTTTTGTTTTGCAATTTTGCCATCATTGAACAGAAACCAAGATGGAGATTTCATTGTAACTAATTAGAAATTCCTCTTTCATGTATGTAATAAACGATCTTCGCACAAAATAATGTACGATACACGAGCGGTATGTTTTCTTTCAATTCTCGAAAATTAAAAAAGCTCAACTACGTTTCGCTTTTTCAAACTTTTCCTCGAACATGAAAACTTCAACATACCGCTCTTGTAACGCATATTACTATTTTCTAACCCACCACGTTAGTTCTCTGTACATTGCATATTTCTAAACACAGTTAAATTCTTTTTAATCTCCTGTCCGAGTGTCTTTTTATAAAATAGAACACTTTCCATGGATTTTGATTAATCCTCGACAGTTGAACATCGCCCTCTACTCGTCAGAAATGCGACCTGCCAAAGAATAACAGAAGTTGAACTCCACACCTGGCGGTGTTTAAGGTGTTGATGAATTTGGGGGTTAAGTTGGTGATAGAATATGCAATGAGAGGGTCTGGAGGTCGGGCCCCGCCCACATAAATCTTGACGTCACCGACCAGACTGGCAGCCATCTCCCCATTTAAGGCAATAATTATGCACACAGTGGAACACCTTAGCTCGCTGTCGTGAGCCGGAAATACCTCGAAGAGACGCCTGTCCTGGGTACTAACACCGTCTGGCGCCGTCCTGTCCACGGACATCTCCTATGTAGGCCACTGTTCGAAACCATTCAACACAGTCAAAAGAAATTAGTGACCGATTATGTCAAGTTTACAGAAATTAGAACAATCTTCGTATTATTATATTATATTATATTATATTATATTATATTATATTATATTATATTATATTATATTATATTATATTATATTATATTATATTATATTTTATTAAGTTGTATAGTATAGTAGGCCTATAATATGGTATAGAAGGGGGGTGTGACAGCGTTTTTCCGTCACATCTCCGAAATGTGACAGCTCCGGAAAAATCACTGTGATAGATAATAGTGATTTTATCAAAGTATGACTTTTGTGTTCGGATGATTCTTGGCGATTGTGTGGCCCGTTTCCTGTAGAGATGGGTAAAAAAAGCTGGGACAGTTTATTTGAAACTGTTTCACAATTGAAACTGTTTCGTATCGAAACAGTTTCGTGATATAACCTGTTCCAACTGTTCCAAAGAGTGTTACACTGCTCCAGTGATAACTTCAACGTTCCACATGGTTCCAAGAGATAAACAGTTCAATTCCTAAACAGTTTTCCTCTTCTTTGTTGTCTGCAAAGGCCGTGTGTAGCGCTATCATTGACCTCCAATCGAAAGTAGATATAATATCCATGTTCCACACGGCCTTCGTGCAACAGTAGCCTATGTAGTATCGCGCAATTTAATTGTACGAATCAAATTCCCTAATAAATCTCCTAATTATTACATTGATGGAGAATATGTTCATGGTGCCCTGACAGTGTTAATTATTAATATACCGCGAAAAATATCATCGGCTAATGTCATCGTTATTAAACTCTCCTAGGGTTATATGCGTTATTTTTACTAAAATCGATTTATTTTGAATTGTAGTTATTTACTGTACCCTTAACAGTAACCTACGAAAACTATTTTTCGTCGTCATAATACACTGAACAGGTGATTTAAAGACGATTTAAGGGCCTTGAAACATGTTCCTGAAGCAGATGAGAGGTTGAAACAGTTGCAACACTTGGAACAGTTGGCACTGAGGTTGTAAACATATTCTTATGAAACTGTTTTTTTGAAACTATTATTTTGGAACAGTTTCGTTCATGAAACAGTTGCAGTCGAAACTGTTTCTTAAAAAGAACAGTTTATCCCATCTCTAGTTTCCTGCCTGTAGATTTCCAAGTCATCTAGAATTCATTTTCACTACCATATGCTGATCTCTTAATAAACCACGAGGAATCCCGATGTTTCTCATCACGAGTCGACAGACTTTTATGTTTATCGCTCTTCTACGAATTGAGTTGATATACCGGTGCCATGTCTTATATCAACAATAGTGATTAGCACGGCGAGTATACTGAAAACAAAACACGCCCCGACCTCTAAGCAGTGTAATCGCTTTGCATGGGCGCATATTTTCGCCCAAGATGAATGATTAAGTGAATCATTTGTGGAAGAAAATGATGAGGGATTAGCTTCAGTATCAAAGAGTTGTTAGTCTTGTTATCCTTTTGAGTGGGACGAAAATTCATTAGATCACAGTTACTGTTATCCTTCAAGTTAATCTTCTGGCTTGCAGTTGTCTGGACTGTAGACAGAGGTGCAAATGGCGATGACAATGATGATTTCCCTGAACTGTGATTTTGGAATTCTAGTCACAGTCGGAAGAAGAACAGTTCTGTCACAGCGACAAAATCACAGGTCTTCAAATCACATCCCACCACCACTGTGGAGTAACGGTTAGCATGTCTGCCGTGAACGAGCGGGTCCAGGTTCAAAGCCTGGTTAGGACAAGTTACCTGGTTGAGGTTTTTCCGGGGTTTTCTCTGAATCCATTAAAGGCAAATGTTGGGTAACTTTCAGCGCTGATCCCTGAATTCACTTCGCCGCATTTATCACCTTAATCTCACTCAGACGCTAGATAACCATAGCAGCTGATAAAGCGTCGTAAAATAACTAATTTAAAAACCTCTAGTAAAGTAGGCCAATGTACAATAGGCGTATCCATTGCATGACTTTGTACGCGTGTGGACAAACGAAATAGGCAAAGCAAGGTATCAGTAAATATTTGTCTTTAATATTGCTGATGGGTATTGTAGGGGACTGACTCATTGAACCTTACATTTTGCCAAAGTGGCTCACAGATCAGGGTTACATTGATTTACTGTCAGTTTAATGCCTACGGTTTTTAAAAATGTACTTCTAAACGTGGGATAAGCACAAAACGTGTTTTATGCATGTCTGAAAATCGGCTCATTTCCTACAATATGTTCGCTGTTGTTTTGAAAATAGTGTTTTTTTAACGATGAATAAGTCTACTCCCTTATCGGACCTTAATGCTTCAGACATTTTCATGTGGGGATATTTGATGTGTTCAGTTTATGATTCCTCATTGCAAGGTGTCGATAATTTTGCAACAGTATATTGTTGAAGCATGTGCAACCATTCCTGGAATCTCGGGAATGTTGGATCATGTGTGACGTCAATACAGCACCGTGGCCAGGCCTGTATTGAGACGACTGGCTCGCACTTCGAATATACAGGTTGATTCAGGAGGAAAGGTAAAAAATTTAGGACGTGAATTCTGAAGTCATTCTAAGTGAAAAAGTTCATATGAATATAAGTCCGTTTTCGAACGGTTACGGAGGTATGGCTCTTTGATTTCACAAAATCTTCTGAGATTCCATTGCATAAACTCGCATTTAGAGACAGATAACGGACAAATTTAAAGTTTATATTTATGTATGCATACATACCTAATATTCTAGAAGTCGGGGTCGATGTTTTCACACATTTTCAAAGGCACCTCCTTCTGCTTCAGTGCACTGTTGCGCTCGGGCGTGAATCGCACTCATCGCTCGGGAGAGTTGCACGTGGTTGTCTTTATGCCGCATCCAAAATAGGTCGATTAGCGCCTCTCTCGTTTTCACCTTCCTTTGCTATACTAAGTCTTTCATCCAACCCCATACACAGTAAATACACTTCGATATGGTACCCTTCTGTTCGGAAAGCGTCGTTTATATAGCGACGGCATGCAGGGCACTTCCATCGCACAAACCATAAACGTACACAATATCGACGTATTCTGTAGTCGAAAATTTATAAGGCATCTTGAAAAACACAACTTAACTCTCCGATAACTGTACCTGTGTAACTACTGTACTGTAGGTAGCTGACTGAACTGCTGTGAACTGCTAAGTGATAGCGTATTTGTTGTGACATTTGTAATGCCCCACCACCCGGTTTGTTTCTCTTCTCTTATCTATATCGCTCACAATGCAGATTCCAATGTTACGTCATTCATCGGTGATCTTGTCTCACGTCAGCAGCATATGGTAACGCCTGATTCACATTGGGGCGAGACGTTTCACCAAAAAAAAAAAAAAAAAATGCATCTAGCTCCGCCATCGTTCGAAAACGGACCTATGTTCATATGAAATTTTCACTCAAAATGGCCTAAGATATCGTATCCTAAATTTGTTACCTTTCCTCGTGAATCACCCTGTATATTTGGCTGATATATTTTAAATATCTTGTGATTTGGTGGTACTTTATTATAATTAATTTGATTCTCAGTTGACTCTATTTTGTTAACAAGTTAGCCTACAACACTTTCATTTTGATTTCTTACCGATAACAAATTCTTATTAAATATAACTTTTGAGTTATTTTCAACAGTAATACTTATGTCTCTTTTCCCAAGCGAGCAGATGTTTCGTAAGTTGCCAATAAATTACTAAAAGATGTTTGTGAAACTGACTTATGCCACTTTTCCCAACCATTGCAGAATTATAAAGGTTTAAAAGTGGGTGTCTTATACAAAGAAATGTAACATTTAAAAATTCTCTAATACAATAATTTTCTGAATAATTCAACACATTGATTCTTCAAAATATTTTCTAAACAAAAAAAGTTATTTCTAATTTATATCGAACATGTCTTTTAAATTTTAATATTTGGATTTTTACTTCCTAAAGCTATACTTCTCTGGCCTAGGATGTAAAATAAATTTCTTAAGAAATTATGTAAATTAGTACTTCTTCGTATGGGCAAATTCAGAAATGCATATAGACTGTTAGTTGGGAGGCCGGAGGGAAATTGGTCTTCAGGGAGGCCGAGACGAACATGGGCGGATAATATTTAAACAGATTTGAGGGAGGTGGGATATGATTGCAGAGACTGCATTAACAGCATTAAAAACACACATTTCTCACAATTCACTCACGTAACGTATGTTTGACCACATTGGATTATATAGGCTGGTACCTTAGAACGATTTTGGATGAGAACGGGGTTCGTCTGTACAGCAACAGGGAGCATTTTGTAATTTTTTGTAATTTCTGTTTTCTCTGTTACAACATATAAAAGTCACGTGACAGTTTCAAGCGCTCTCATGTAGGAAATGAAAGATATTATGAAGTGAGAAGGTTAAAATACAATTAGGAAGATAAAAACAAATCAAGTGAATTTTCTTACTCTTTACCAATTATTTCAACATAGTTTCCTCTTAAAACCTAATTACAAATTTATATTTCAATGAAAATATTATATTTACGAGTATTAACCTACGAATTTTAGCCCCAGTTACGAAAGTAGCATACTCTTCGGAAGTGCCCAAGAAGGAGATGAATGTTACTTGAAATGAATTTTCGATACATAAGGAACAAATCACACTATTCGTCGATATCGACAAGATTGTAACCACGAATAATAATTACTTACAAATGGTTTTTAATAGGGTGACCAGACGTCCTCTTTTGTCCGGACATGTCCTTTTTAAGGCCTATGTCCGGGGTCCGGTCGGATTTAAAAAAATCAAGAAATTTCTTTCTTTTCGTAACTTGTATGCCTGATATTTTGAAATTATCTGATTTGACGCCTTTTTCAAGTAATTTGCCTGTAGGTGGCAACAGCATCGACGGAATATACCCTTTGCCAACGATCATAACTTTCTTTGCTCCTACTTGTTATATCATTAAGTATTATCATAAGTATGCTATAATAAAATAGATATTGACAATTTTAAGTATAATATAGGCCTAAGCCTAAACCTAAGTGCATATTTTCTGTCCTCTTTTTTCGAACAATGTCCTCCTTCTTGAAGCTTTGTGTCCCCTTTTTTATCGATGTGAATCTGGTCACCCCAGCTTTTAAGGGACACGCAAATTCATTGCCGCCCTCACATAAGCCCGTAAGCCCGCCATCAAGGAGTGGATCAGGACAGCACGTTTGCACATCTCCTTTTTATGTTAGGTTAGGTTCTTTTCAAACTGAAATGACGATTGAAGCGTACAGTTAGGTTAGGTTCTTTTCAAACTGAAAAGACGAGTGAAGCGTACAGTTAAAATTACTCTAAACTAACCTAACCTAACCTAACCTAACCTAACCACGAGTGAAGCGTACAGTTAAAATTGCTCTAACCTAACCTAACCTAACATAAAAAGGAGATGTGCAAACGTGCTGTCCTGATCCACTCCTCGCCATCAGTCCCTATCCTGTGCAAGATTAATCCAGTCTCTATCATCATATTCCACCTCCCTCAAATCCATTTTAATATCATCCTGCCATCTACGTCACGGCCTCCCGAAAGGTCTTTTTCCCTCCGACCTCCAACTAACACTCTATATGCATTTCTGGATTCGACCATACGTGCTAATATTAATAATAATAATAATAATAATAATAATAATAATAGACTATTATCATTATTATTATTATTATCATTATCATTATTATTATTATCATTATTATTATAGACCAGGTCTGCACAAACAGCGCTCAACGAGCGCGCGCGCTCCTTCGGAGCGGGAGAGCCGACTTTACCGCTCGCCGAAACGAAGAGGAAGATACGTCAGAATGACATAGACTTCCTATAGGTAGAGGAGAGGGAAACGACGACTCAGTTATCTAGTGGAGTGCAGTGTGTAGGCCTATTCTCAGTAACTGTTTCACGTAGCTTATCTACTGCTACAGTACAGTATGGAGGAATCTAAAAGACGGAACATAACATTTAACATTTAACGATTTACAGCTCGAACTTATTGATCTTCAATGTGACCTAAGGGCTAAAGATCGTTTGAATAATACTACTAGCCTTGTTGTGTTTTACAAGACTAAACCACGACTACACAAGCTGGCTGTGAAAATGATTGCTATGTTTGGCTCAATATTTATATTTGTGAGCAACTGTTTTCTATAATCAACTTTAATAAAGGCAGACATCGAACATCTGTAACTGACGTTTCATTACGATCAGTAGGCTACTGTTCCTATCAGCTGCCAACAGCATAAAACCTCGTTTTGATGTACTGATAAATAAAAATATAACAAAATGATATTGTACATTTAAGTAGCTATAGAATTTCTATTATTTCTATAAAATAAATATTTCTTTATTAATTAATAATAGTCGAAGATAGTTCTGCGAACACTGAACGGGAATTCATTTCATAAGCACTCGTAATAGTATTTCCTTTTGTGTACATTTTGTACGAGATCACCCCTTCTTCCAGTCCACCCTTATACAGAGCGCAGCTAATATCTGCATTCCGCTCATGAGTTGTGAGCCGGCTCGGAGAGCGCAAACCTTGTGCAGGCTTGTTATAGACTATTATTATTATTATTATTATTATTATTATTATTATTATTATTATTATTATTATTATTATTATTATCATCATCATCTTGATGTCGAATATCTAATGGCCGTGACGAAGCTGGGCACCGTCTCATACCAAAAGCTCACCAGGAGGTTAACTGTTATGAGGAGATACGCAACAGCCACGTGTGAATGTTGTAAGTTTATGAAAATATTTATGAAAAACAATGCCCCGCAGCTGTGCTGCTCTCTCGAGTAACTCTGAATAATTAAGCTTCGTGTGCTACTGGCAAGATGGGCATAAGTAGCAGCTTTTTAGCAGGTTTGCAAGCGTCCATTCAAAAATCGGCAACGTTCCAGAACAACGAGGCAAGGACCTGGCCTTGTGTCCTGGTGTCCTCCCGTCTCTTCTCATGAGAAATGCTAAATGCAAATCATTTGACGGTCAGTATCCACGGTAACGATTACCAAAGTTATCTGAATTACGTCTCGGGGATATTTTTATCTTTTTATTATTTATTTATTTATTTATTTATTTATTTATTTATTTATTTATTTATTTATTTATTTATTTATTTTTGCTTTGTGGTGTGAAAGGTTAAAGGATAGGTCTCCTCCAGAATACTTTTCTCCTTTTAATAAATGTTCATTTATTTCTATATGTTATATCATGATTTTATTATTAATGGCATAGCTATGAATTCTTTACTTTTTGCGGATGACCAAGTCGTGCTAGCAAATTCATAAGAAACATGAAAATTGCTGCCATAAAACATCGTATAATTTAAAAATATCCGATACGAAAACAAAAACAATGGCTTCCTTTGGGATTCAGCTTAATAAATAATTATAGACCTAAAAGCTATTGACCAAGTGATTATAGGTGTATCATATACAAAAAATAATTACTATGCGGCTACCTATGTCCGTTGACTTTCCCCCATCATACACAGGGCTTGCATGCGGAATGAGTTATAGGTCGCGCCAGGGATTTTGGCAGATGGATTTTCTGAATGTGAACTGGAGAGCGAGTCCTCACCGCTGCAAGATCGGCTGTTATCTCTGTCGCAGTGGAATGGGTAGGACATAAGAGTAAACATGCACGCCCGAGTATTTGTGCACTCTGGACAGTCACCTCCAAAAACTAAACAAATATTACAGTAGTCTATATGTGTCTTTGGTATTCCCAAGAAACTTGTTCGATTAATTAAAATGTGTCTCAATGAAACTTACAGCAGAGTCCGTATAGGCCAGTTTCTATCTGATGCGTTTCCAATTCACAGCGGGCTAAAGCAAGGAGATGCACTATCACCTTTACTTTTTAACTTCGCTCTAGCATATGCCATTAGGAAAGTTCAGGATAACAGAGAGGGTTTGGAATTGAACGGGTTACATCAGCTTTTTATCTATGCGGATGATGTGAATATGTTAGGAAAAACTCCACAAACGATTAGGGAAAACACGGAAATTTTACTTGAAGCAAATAAAGCGATAGGTTTGGTAGTAAATCCCGAAAAGGCAAAGTATATGATTATGTCTCGCGACCAGAATATTGTACGAAATGGAAATATAATCTGTTATATATGTATATATATATATATATATATGTATATGGAAATATGTTAATCCTTAGTCAATAGATAAGACTGAGTTTTACGAAATACGAACATTAAGGGATGGAAAATGGGAGGCAGTAATGATCAAAATAATTATACCGATTTATTTTTTTAACCAGCAGACGTGCAGCCTTTAAATTTAAAACAAAGATTCACTCATAAAATTGGGTTAGACTATTCATCTCATCTCTCAGAATTGTTTCTAAAATGTATAAGAAAGTAAAAAAATTCAATTTCATGTAGGCTACTCCCTTGAAATAACTTCAGTTTTTTTTTCTTACTTCCGAGTAGAGAGGAGAGAGAAAGAAGTCGACGATTTTAAAAATTCACTAAACTATATTTAACTAGAGACGTAAAATTTAAAATGAAGCTTACTCTCTACAATATTGGTTAAACATTCTTAGATTTTTTAAATACCATATCCTAAGGTACTGATGAAAAGGCAGAAGGGAGTGAGAAATCTCATGTCATCCGATCTCGATGAAAGTCGATATCTGGGGATCTTTACGATCACAGAATACGAATGAGGTATTATTTAGTCCGACTTTGTCCCTAAAGTGGTGGAGTGGGACAAAAATGGGTGAAAAATTAAATTAGATATCTTAGGGGTTTTCGAGACGAAAATTACGAATATTACAATTTGTGCGAATTCAATATGGCAGTTTGAGCACTATGAATTATATTTTAAAAAATTAAACATCGGATATCGCACAGGTAACACATGTACAGTATTTAAGGGGGTATGTAACACCTTTTGATAGTAGGCCTCTACATTTAGTAAAATCCAAAGTGTAATTTCTACATATTCTGAATGAATGTTGTGCTGGAATTTAATAGAGTCATCACCCAATACCTCTAGATTAATAAACAACTTTTTAGAATCCATAAAATACAGTATTTATTGTGAATGGTAATTATATTTTTCAATTGGTGCAATTTGTGCAGGGAAAATTGGTTTCTCCGATATTTTGTACGATTTCGAATATTTTAAAATGCTTTCTTCTCTGTTCTATTCACAATGTGCGTGTGAAGAAATTATTGCCCTTGTAATATCCATTACAATCCTATTTATTATACTCTTATATAAATCTAACTTCCGCAGCATGCAATTTTACCCAATTAACCAAATTATATTTTGATTATTAAGAAGAATCGTAATTTTATTAACTTGAATTGTCGCACCACCAGTAGACAATCCCTAGATTATTACTGGACAAATCTTGTATATTGATCTGGTAAGGGTAGGATTATATATACATAGGCTATATGCGCAATGCAATGCTTTTTCCTTTTAATTAAGAATTAATTTAATTTAGAAACTGTAGGAGACGTATTATAAAATCATTGCGAACGGAAGTCATTTACATTTATTAAAGGTATTCTTTGAGTAGGACTGTACCTTGGTGTGTTTCATAATAAGGATAATTGATATGAGCTGCTGTTATGAAAATATGAACGACTCAGAATGTTATCGCATCTCATTCTCGCAGCTTACACAAACAATATTGGCTCGCCTACTGGAAATGTCATCGAGGTCATCTGCCAAAATCGGTCTCAGTATGACCTGGAATCAGAGCTGTCATTTGTACTGTGTTATTTATTTTTGTTTATTTATTTATTTATTTATTTATTTACTTATTTATAGCTTTATAATTATATTTGCTTGTCTATTTATTTGTTTATTTACTACTTTGTTATTTATTTTACTTTTTGGTTCGATTCTATATTTATTTACTTATTTATAGCGTTATAATTATATTTGTTTGTCTGTCTATTTATTCGTTTATTTATTTTCATTTTTATTTCCATTTATGTATTTGTTTGTTTGCTTGTTTATTTATTTATTTATTCACTCTTTGTTTGATTGTATATTTATTCAATGATTTATTTATTTATACATTTATATATGTATTTGTTTATTTATGTTTATTTATTTGTTTATTTATTTATTTCATTATGTATTTACTTACTTTTTGTTCGATTGTATATTTATTTTTACTTATTTATTTATACGTCTATATATATATTTGTTTGTGTGTCTATTTATTTATTTATTTATTTATTTATTCACTTTTTGTTTGATTGTTTATTTATTCAATGATTTACTTATTTATTTTATTTATTTACACATTTATATATTTATTTGTTTATTTATGTTTATTTACTTGTTTATTTATTTATTTTATTACATATTTATTTAGTTACTTTTTTGTTGGATTGTATATTTATTTAATTATTTACTTACTTATTTATACGTCTGCATATATTTGTTTGTCTATTTATTTATTTATTTATTTATTTCTGATTTCGTTTTCGCCATACATGCAACACTCGTTTCTGAACAGCCCGTTCAGTTTTAAGAAGGCCTTTGAAATAAATTTATTTGTATGTTACTCGTTGGGTTATTATTGTTCATATTGTAGTTGTACAGAGCCATCTGTTGTGAATGTTGTAATTCTCAACCCACAGCTCTCTTAATACCAAGAGGACTATAAAACCGAACTTGGGGGAAACATAAAAGAGCCAAACTCTGAAATCTGATACGAGCAGCGCTCCTAGCGGCCGGATCTGTATTTATAGGCCGCGTATTGGATTTATGGTTAGGTCACACGCCACTGCGAAAGATAAAGCAACGGGCGTGCAGAGTTGACCTAGGCAACGACGCCGCGCTTGGGCCTTTGGGTTATTTTTGCCTAGCCCACAATGATAGCGCTCTACGGCATTGATTTGAATTTCTTTTGTCTTCTAAGTATGATGAAATATTCTTGAAAGTCTTCCTAATGGGAGATGCTTGAAAGTCTTCCTGAGTTTCTTTTGTGGTCCCTTTGCTTATACTGGAAGTATTACAATATGATATTAGATGCTTTTGTTTCATTAATGATATTGTGAAAGCATTCTAATGCATGAGAAAACGATAACTGATTAATGATATTATAATTGTCTACAGGAGTTCTATAAAACCACGAACTTGTAATAAACTATTAAAAAATAACGAAGAAGAGAAAATACTACGAATTAAGACAAGAAGGAATAATTATTAAGAAGAGGAAAAAGACGAGAAGAGATAGCTACAAACCAGGATAAGCAAAAAACAGAAAGGACGAAAATACGAAAAGCAAAAATGTAGAGTAGGAGTCTACATTAAATTAGAAAAAAATGATGTGCAAAACATTAAGCACAATTAAAGCGAAAAGAACGTGAAATTTGGAAAATAAGAAAAAAACAATTAGCAGGAGAAAGCACAAGGAAGAAAAAAGAGTGCCACAGAAGAAAACGAAACGAAGAAGAAAAGAGGAAGAAAATCATGGAGACAGTTCTGAAAAAGAAGAAGTAGAAAAGTAGCAGAAGAAAAGAGCGAACATGAAGGAAACGTTGCTGAGGTGTAGAATATAAAGATTAAGTTAAAAGAAAAGGAAATTGATGACGTAAAGAGATAAAATGTAAAGAAGGAAAAATTCGGACGATAAAAGGTGTGGAATAAAAAATTTAATAAATCTAATAATATAAATTTACAAAGAAAAGAATAAATGACCAAGAATAAAAATAAACGACACGAAGGTTAACTAAAGAAGAACGTTACGGAAATATACTATGGCTATTCATAGAGTAACTTCCGTTTTCACATAGAGAGCGCAGTAATCGGCATAGCGAAGCCGTCTTTGGAGTGAATTTTGCATGAGTCAATTTGCTTCGAGCAGTGGCCTAGATCATATAAACCCAGATTGCTTGGCCTTATAGGCTTTGACGGTAACAACTTTTGTCGGGTTTACTATGCTGCCATCTAGTTCTTACATAAGGAGTCACGTCGTAACTCCCATTTGAATTGCATTAGCGACTGTACTGCCATCTCGTGTTCATTTACGGCGGACGGGTGGCGATCCTGCTACCGATTTTAACATAGGGATGAGCGAAACCAGGTGGCCCGGGTTCGAATCCCGGTCGGGGCAAGTTACCTGGTTGAGGTTTTTTCCGGGTTTTCCTCAACCCAATACGAGAAAATGCTGGGTAACTTTCGGTGCTGGACCCCGGACTCATTTCACCGGCATTATCACCTTCATGTCATTCAGACGCTAAATAACCTAGATGTTGATACAGCGTCGTAAAATAACCCAATAAAAAAACATAGGGATGAGCAATCTGTTATATAATTGTGATCTGGGGTAGTGGTACAGAGAGGATTGTGAGGCTGTTACTCGTGTTCAAATTGTGTGCTCTATTTGAGAATCCCACCAGCTTTGATATGCGCTCGATGATACGATTTTTGTGGCGAAAACTATAAAGTGGCTTAAATCCATCATGTTGCGCTCTGGTTTTTTTTTTTTTTTTTTTTTTTTGCACGAAAATGACCGCCCGAATACTGCACAGCGTACTGTGCCCGAATTGAAAATTTTCAACTGGGAAGTGTTTAGTCAACCTCCATACAGCCCTGATTTGGAGTCTAGTGATTACCGTCTTTTCATGCCTATGAATAAGTGGATTGCATCGCAGCTCTTGACAATGACGAAGAGTTTCAGTTCAGCGTCATAGGTTGGCTTCAGTCACAGGCGAAAGGTGGAACTTTTTTGTCATCCTCTCTATCCTCCCTATCCTCTTTTTGTCCACTGTATTTTGTATATTCTCTCTCTATCCTCTCTATACTTCGGTATTCAAAATCTTGTAAAATACTATGATAATTGTCTCAATTTAGGCGGAAAATATGTATGAAAATAAATCAAGTTTGTAGTTTCAAACTTGTTATAAACAAATAGCTACTCTAACCACATAACCATTTTTGTTACAATAAAACGGAATCTATTTTATAAATAGTCTTCATAATATTTCTTCTGCCCCAAACTCTTCCCCCGTTTATCATTCCTTCAAGAATTATAAGCCTTTGAAATAAATATGTTAGTAAATAAAGTAGTATTGTATTGTAATATAACGATACAGTATATATAAATATATAATTTTTACTTATGCTCATCACCAAACACAAATTGAAGCAGTGAGATCAATAACCATTCAAGTTCACTTCTGGTCATTCATTTTTTGCAAATTTGAAATTAAATTTTGGATATTTACACAATGTTACGACTTTAAAAGTTGGTACACTACTTTGTCTTGATCTCTGAAACAACCAGAAATATTACGTGCAAAAAATAATAATTAGATAAGAAATAAGAAAATGTTTTTTGCATTTTTCTCGAAATTTGTGTAAATGGAATTGAATGGTTATTGATCAAACCTCTTCAATTATGTTTAACATTGTGTATTACAGTATATTAATTTTTTTTTCAAATCGATCAACGCTAGATTAATCTATCGATTAATCGATTCAATTCAAATCGTTAATCGATTACATATTTTGATCTTACGACAGCACTAGTAAATATATATTTTCTCTTTGTTTAATTTATTTAATATCACTTACTTCTTTAATTTTCTCATTTCTCTGTACCATTAATTTCTTTCAAATATTGTATTTTTTTACTCTCCTTTCTATGCTTTCCTTTCCTCCTGACTTATACCTGTTTCTCTTCTCGATTCTGTCGTTGTCCACACGTGTTCATTCATGTGAACGCCCCTTCTGTTCCGTCACACGCAGCGGTCGGCCGATTCCGCGAAGCTCAGAATTGAGAACTGCAGACAGCGCGAAACTGGGACGAGTGGAACTTGCTCTGCGCTCTGATTGCAGGTGACAACGACCTGTCTGTGCCCACAGCACGACCTCGCTAAATGCTGACTTCATTTTGTATTCACTGTTTTAGTGCAGTTACTGACCCCTTACTGTTAACTTCTGAAACATTTATTATATACAGAGGAAACTTACTACTGAAGCCCGGATTTATATGTATTTATAAAATTTGAAATAGGCTAGGTATGCAAATATATATCGAGGAGGTTTCGTTTCAAATCGCATTAAGTCCACCCACGGACGAAATTGAGTTTTATATGATTTCGTATAGTTCTGAACATGCTCTATTATGCTGTGAAGTCTGTTTGGGTCTAACTGTATTAAATCCTCTTCAAAAGAATGCATGAAACTCGTAACTCCCATGTGAATTGCATTAGCCACTGTACTGCCATCTCGTGTCCGTTTATGGCGGACGGGTGGCGATCCTGACGGTTGTTCTCTTCAAAGTGCTACCGATTTTAACATATGGATGAGCAATTTGTTATATATGTGATCTGGGGTTATACTACGCTTTTAGAAGACATATGAGACTGGGACAGGCGGAGCTTGTATAGGGCGATTGGCGTATGACTGGAGTCCGACATGGATATACATTAATTGAATACCCCCCCCCCCAAAATAAGGGTATAAGTACATAGGGAAGCCATGCACCACATACTCTTATTCTATAGTTTTTTTCTCATTCACTACTTATCTATCTTTTCTTCTTTCTCATATTCTATTTCATGATTCTCTTCTTTCTTCTCTTTCTGTCTGTCTTTCTTTCTTTTGTCTTTGTGCTATTGACTTCCTCTTTCTTTATTCCACCTTTAAAGGCATGTTTCTTTCTTCCCCTATTTCTGTTTCTCTGTTTTATACAATTTTTTCCTTGTTCACTACTTATCCATCTCTCTCTTTTTCATATTATATTTTCTCATTCAATTCTTTTTTCTTTCTTTCATGCATTATTTCTTTCCTTCTTTCCTCTCTCTTTGTACTATTTATTTCCTCGTTATTTTTTCCTTCTATAATTTTATCCATCTTTTTTCTTTCTCATATTCTATTTTCTCATAAACTTCTTTCTATCTTTCTTTCTTTCTTTTTTCTTTCTTTCCTCTCTCTTTATACTATTTATTTCCTCGTTCTTTTTTCCTTCTATAATTTTATCCATCTTTTTTCTTTCTCATATTCTATTTTCTCATTAACTTCTTTCTTTCTTTCTTTCTTTCTTCCTTTCTTTCCTCTCTCTTTGTACTATTTATTTCCTCGTTCTTTTTTCCTTCTATAATTTTATCCATCTTTTTTCTTTCTCATATTCTATTTTCTCATAAACTTCTTTCTATCTTTCTTTCTTTCTTTCTTTTTTCTTTCTTTTCTCTCTCTTTGTACTATTTATTTCCTCGTTCTTTTTTCCTTCTATAATTTTATCCACCTTTTTTCTTTCTCATATTCTATTTTCTCATTAACTTTCTTTCTTTCTTTCTTTCTTTCTTTCTTTCTTTCCTCTCTCTTTGTACTATTTATTTGCTCGTTCTTTTTTCCTTCTATAATTTTATCCATCTTTTTTCTTTCTCATATTCTATTTTCTCATAAACTTCTTTCTATCTTACTTTCTTTCTTCCTTTCTTTCCTCTCTCTTTGTACTATTTATTTCCTCGTTCTTTTTTCCTTATATAATTTTATCCATCTTTTTTCTTTCTCATATTCTATTTTCTCATAAACTTCTTTCTTTCTTTCTTTATTTCTTTCTTTCTTTCTTTCTTTCTTTCTTTCCTCTCTCTTTGTACTATATATTTCCTCGTTCTTTTTTCCTTCTATAATTTTATCCATCTTTTTTCGCTTTCATATTATATTTTCTCATTAACTTCTTTTTTCTTTCTATCTTTCTTTCCTCTCTCTTTGTACTATTTATTTCCTCGTTCTTTTTTCCTTCTATAATTTTATCCATCTTTTTTCTTTCTCATATTCTATTTTCTCATTAACTTCTTTCTATCTATCTTTCTTTCTTTCTTTCTTTCTTTCCTCTCTCTCTTTGTACTATTTATTTCCTCGTTCTTTTTTCCTTCTATAATTTTATCCATCTTTTTTCTTTCTCATATTCTATTTTCTCATAAACTTCTTTCTATCTTTCTTTCTTTCTTTCTTTCTTTCCTCTCTCTTTGTACTATTTATTTCCTCGTTCTTTTTTCCTTCTATAATTTTATCCATCTTTTTTCTTTCTCATATTCTATTTTCTCATTAACTTCTTTCTCCTTTCCTTCCTCATTGTACTATTTATTTCTTCTTTCTTTATTCCTTCTATAATTATTTTATTCCTTTCTCTCTTTCTATCACTTACGAACTTTTTTTTTTGTTTCTTATCCTTCCTTCCTTTTTATTTCCTATTTCTTCCTCCTCTACTTCTTTGGGTCTTTTCATTTCTCTCATTCTTTCCTCCCTCCTCACTTTATCCGTGCTCCCCACGTCCCTGTCTCCCTGTTTGTGTGGTTTCCCTATTTATCTACCTGTCAATATCCTAGCCCTTGTTCTGTCTTGCACCGCCGCCTATAAATAAACGTGTCTCCCATTCTGCCTGTTAGTTCACCTGCTGCCTCGCGTGGATTTCGACTCGTGTTTGCTCTGTGGCTTGTGTAAACCCTTCCCATTTCTCACACGTGTCCAACTAACTGCCCCACCAACGTCTCCATTCTCTTGTTTAACCCCCTCACTCTGCACCCGAGACGAAAGTCAGTTTGTCAAACTTCATCATTCAGTAAAAATTAAGAAAGCGTTTAAAAACCACAGGCTTTGTTGTATAGATGCCTCCAATGTGTTTATTTGCAGTCCTACTTCTGTCATTTAATAATAATAATAATAATAATAATAATAATAATAATAATAATAATAATAACTTACAAATAGCCTTTAAGGAATCCGGAGGTTCATTGCCGCCACCAAATAAGCCCGCCATCGGTCCCTATCCTGACCAAAATTAGTTCAGTCCCTACCGTCATATCCCACCTCCCTAATAGTACATTATGCAACGAGCCTATAATGATAGTAATTAAGACGCGAGTATGCGCTTGCTCGTTTCACAATTTTCATACGAGCGTCTTAATTACCATTATAGGCAAGTTTCATACGACTTTTTATGCTCGACCATATTTCTAACTTGAAATTATTCAGAAGTATTCTTTTTATTCGTATATGACTGAAGAGCGGAAGTGACCTTGTGCATAGCTCGTAAATTGTGAGATGTGCGCAGATGCGAAAGTATTGATTTTTTCCGAGGAACAGATGTCCACATTGACCTTGATATAATCTACAGAGTAAACTAAATATTAATCTTGATATAACATTGAAATTAAATTAGACATTGAAAAACGAGATGACAAATTGAATTTATTTGAATATTATTTACAAATAACGCTAATTATTATAGTAACAGAACATAACTTTCTGCGACAGTATTGGATTTCCAGCCTCCGTTACGTTTCCCTAGTTGTCTTTCGATTGCATATCCGAGAATAATCGAAAACCTGAACTTTAATGAATAGGTGTACTTTAATGACATGCATTAAAGGACTGCTACCAGGTGTATAATTACTACATTTCGGCATGGTCGAGCATAAAATCCATTTTAATATTATCCTTCCATCTACGTCTCGGCCTCTCCAAAGGTTTTTTTTTTTTTCTCTCAGGTCTCCAAACCAATACTGAATCTATATGTATTTCTGGATTCATCCATACGTGCTACATGCCTTGCCCATCTAAAATGTCTGGATTTAATGTCCCTAATTACGTTAGGTGAAGAATACAGTGAATAATAATAATAATAATAATAATAATAATAATAATAATAATAATAATAATAATAATAATAATAATACTTACTTACTGGCTTTTAAGGAACCCGGAGGTTCATTGCCGCCCTCACATAAGCCCGCCATTGGTCCCTATTCTGAGCAAGATTAATCTAGTCTCTACCATCATATCCTACCTCCCTCAAATCCATTTTAATATTATCTTCCCATCTACGTCTCGGCCTCCCCAAAGGTCTTTATCCCTCCGGCCTCCCAACTAACACTCTATATGCATTTCTGGATTCGCCCATACGTGTCCTGCCCATTTCAAACGTCTGGATTTTATGTTCCTAATTATGTCAGGTGAAGTATACAATGCGTGCAGCTCTGCTTTGTGTAACTTTCTCCATTCTCCTGTAACTTCATCCCTCTTAGCCCCAAATATTTTCCTAAGAACCTTATTCTCAAACACCCTTAATCTCTGTTCCTCTCTCAAAGTGAGAGTCCAAGTTTCACAACCATACAGAACAACCGGTAATATAACTGTTTTGTAAATTCTAACTTTCAGATTTTTTGACAGCAGACTGGATGATAAAAGCTTCTCAACCCCCAATAATAACAGGCATTTCCCATATTTATTCTGCGTTTAATTTCCTCCCGAGTGTCATTTATATTTGTTACTCTTGCTCCAAGATATTTGAATTTTTCCACCTCTTCGAAGGATAAATCTCCAATTTTTATAGTTCCATTTCGTACAATATTCTGGTCACGAGACATAATCATATACTTAGTCTTTTCGGGATTTACTTCCAACCCTATCGCTTTACTTGCTTCAACTAAAATTTCCGCGTTTTCCTAATCGTTTGATAATAATAATAATAATAATAATAATAATAATAATAATAATAATAATAATAATAATAATAATAATAATAATAATAAATAATTTTTTGCAATTTCAGTACCGTTATAGCTGTTTCGCAGAATCAGATGGATTTCACTATCGTAGCTCTCAAAAACCAAAGCCTTCATGAAGCTATGTGGCCACCGTTCTCATACATTGTCAGAAATTCATGGGAAAATTCCTTCCCAAAAGGACTCGAACTAAAGCACATTCTGTAAGGCTCGTCCATACACGACACTTTAAAGCAGGACATATTTGCTTTTATATCCATGAAGTAATATTGATAAGTCCTTGTCATTTGTTCTGTTTAATTTGACTATTTAAGAAATGTTCACTCTATTGTTATTAAAAGCTGACAGAATAACAAAAACGACCAAACAAGTGTTTCTTTATAAAGGTTTTATATTGGTGTTATACTATAAGTTTTATATTGCATTTTAGAAATTGATTGATATTAAGTAAGCTTAGTATTACTGTTAGCACTAATTACTAGTAGACACACAAGTACAAGCGACATCCATAAATGTATCACACACTTAATCACGAAAAGAAGTTCACAGAACACACACACCAATGGCTAGGTTTTCAATCATTTTACAAATGTTAATTGTTAATTTTAATTATAATGCATCTGAAGATGGTACAAAAAATAGTATCGAAAACGTTCATGTAAAAATCTTATTCATGTAAATGACTATTATAGTAGATAAGCATTGGCGGCTTAATAAAAGTGTTACACATTAAAGGGAAGATCTAGGCTTAGATATTTGTACAATCTGAAGGAAGATATAAAAATTTTTAGAAATTTGTGACATAACTCGGAAAGTGTTTTTGTCAAGCGCATGATGATGATGATGATGATTATTATTATTATTATTATTATTATTATTATTATTATTATTATTATTATTACTATGACGACAACGATGAATTGATGATGATTAAAATACAATAGAAGCAGGCGAACTGTTCTCTGGAGATGGTGACTATTTCTTCGCTTTGTCCACCACTAAATTTGGATGTCACGTCTAACTATAAAGTGTCTTCCATTAATTCGTAGTGTTCTGCCCAAGGGCAGGTCTTTCACTGCAAATTAAGATAGAAATACGAAAGCAAGTGAAATAATTGATCTTAAATTTGTGGCATCATCCACATGATCGGTTTGTCCAGCCCTGGACTCAGTGCAGGTCACATGAGGACATAGGCCACTTGTGCGCTGTAGGGGCCTTGATTGATACTTTAATGTGGAGCTGGATCGCACCCAAAACCTGGTTATTAGGACACCAACACTCTGCTGCTTGAATACTCCATCCTGTGCGGACGGCTGATTGGAAGGGGCTCTCCAGGGACTCGGCCAGTACACCTTGTAACATACGTACAGTAGCTGTTTGCACGACAGTTAATCCTTGTTTATTTCTACGTTTTATTTATTTGGTTGTTTACCAGGAGCGTTTCTGGCTACAAATTCAGAGGCACAAGCTCGATTCCCGGCAGGGAATCGGAGACCGGGAATCGGAGATTTATATCCATACCTTAGCAACTAGTGTGTATTCCTTGTATTGTGTTGTACTGTATTATCTCAAACGGTGATCTTGTGCCATGCTGAATACACGCCAGGGAATGAAATTATTTGTGTGCAGGTCCGGACATAGAGACCCAGGGCCCCTAGGCAGTTAACAGACCCCTTTTCGTTAATTTAGCAAAAAACAAGCTTTACTTTTATTTTTTATTTATTTAACGTGCTTTGTCTTCAGGAAATAGACGAGCAGGCTTAGAAATTAAATATAAAAGTACCAAATATGTAATACAAAAGTTTCTGTATACCAACAAGTACCAACATTTTTACCATGATTATTATTATTATTATTATTATTATTATTATTATTATTATTATTATTATTAATATCATTATTATTATTTATTATTTTGCTAATAATTGTAACATAAAATATAATATATACAGAAAAACTTTAGCTCGCCCCTGAAAGAGTAGAACTCGTGCTCAGGGGCGGATTCCTGAATTAAAATTAATAATTATACAATACAATTTGTCTTATGTCTACTATGCAATTATAGTATATAAATTTAAATTTACAATTTTTCAATTTTTATAAAATCCATACATAAGTTTTTAAATTTAATACTAGAACTATTAGAATTGACAAGATTAGGATATTTAAATATAAATTTGTTATATATTCTTGAGCCTAAATTACTACTATGATTAAATACTGTAACAGTGTTACATTTTGGTTCAAAAAATCTCAAAGAATTCATACCTTTTGTTTCATAACTATGAGAATACAGTACAATTAAAAATTATTTCGATTTTTATGTATGAATTTTATTAATACAATATAATAAATTTGTCTTACGTTAAGTACATTAAAGTCTAAAAACAAATTTTGAGATGGAAAAGCAATAGGTTTATGAAGACATATTTTAATTATTTTCTTCTGTAATAAATAAAGTGGATTAAAATTGAATTTAAATGAGCTACCCCATCCTATAATTCCATACATAATTACCGATTGAAATAAAGTTAAATATATTGTACGTAATAAACTTATTGACAAGTAATTCCTCAATAAAACAAAATAATATACTATTTTCCTTAATTTCTTACAAAGGTAATTAACGTGTTGGTTCCATTTTAAATGATTATCGAAAATTATGCCTAAATACTTAACTTCAGAGGACTCTTTAATAATCGGACATTTACACTGTATAAGGCAACAATCAGAATTATGTAATTTAATACTTAATATAGATGTAGGAGGTTTGTTACATTTTTTAGATAATGAGAATGGAATAATTATGGTTTTATTTTCGTCGATAGAAAGATAATTTATGTCAAACCATTTTTTTATTGATTTAAGTCCATTATTTGAATTATTATTATTATTATTATTATTATTATTATTATTATTATTATTATTATTATTATTATCACATAAGGTCCCTATCCTGAGCAAGATTAATCCAGCCCTATCGTCATATCCCATTTCCCTCAAATCCATTTTAATATTATCCTTTCCTCTACGTCTCGGCTTCTCCAAAGGTCTTTTTCCCTCAGGTCTTCCAGCTAACATTCTATATGCATTTCTGGAATCACCCATACGTAGTACACGCCCTGTGCATTTCAAACGTCTGGATTTAATATTCCTCATTATGTCAGGTGAAGAATACAATGCGTGCAGTTCCGCATTATGTAACTTTCTCCATTCTCCTGTAACTTCATTCCACTTAGCCCCAAATATTTTCCTAAGCACCTTATTCCCGAATACACTTAATCTCCGTTCCTCACTCAAAGTGAGAGTGTAAGTTTCACAATCATACAGAACAGCCGGTAATATAACTCTTTTATAAATTCTAACTTCCAGATTTTAGACACCAGACTGGATGACAAAAGTTTCTCTATCAAATTCCCATATTTATTCTACGTTTAATTTTCTTTCGAATGTCTTATATTTGTTACTGTTGCTCCAAGGTATTTGAATTATTCTACCTCTTCGAAGGATAAATTTCCAATTTTTATATCTCTAATTTGTACTAATTACTATTATTATTATTATTATTATTATTATTATTATTATTATTATAAATGTAATGTAAAATGTATTATTATAAATATTATCTTTTCTCCCCCGTCCAGGACGCCGTCCGAGGTTGGGGCCAGGGTAGCTGCCTACTTATAATAATAATAATAATAATAATAATAATAATAATAATAATAATAATAATGATTTATTTTAGCTGGCAGAGTTAAGGCCGTAAGGCCTTCTCTTCCACTCAACCAGCAGAAAGTATACATACATATGTATCAACTTACAAAGAATTCAACAATTTGATTTAGATAAAAGCTACATGTATACAAGAGTTATTTACGAATTATACAACAAAATACTATGAACTATTAATTAAACACTGAAATACAAACTATGTAGCAGAATTAAGCTAAAATACATAGAATGTTAATATATTTCAAATAATGTTAGATAATAGAAAGAGATTATTATGAGACAATTTTGAAAATACAGCACTATCAGGATACATATCTAAAGGAAGGACTAACAATGTAGATAGTGATAGTTTAAGTCAGTATGATTGGAGTGAAATGCTAAGAAGGTTATCTTTTAAGCTGTTTTTAAAAGTGTTTATTGTCTTGCAGCCCCTAATACTTTGTGACAGGGAATTCCATTGTCGCGAGGTGGATACTGTAAAAGATGATGAATAACGAGATGTTCTATGAAGAGGTATACTTAACGCGCCACAGATAAGTGATCTGGTATTTACGTCGTGGTTAGAGTATAGATAAGAGAAACGAGACGAAAGGTAATTTGGTGTTGAGGTGTGCAGAATTCGAAAGAGCAATGACAAAGAGTGTAAAGTTCTACGTTCTTTAAGTCGGAGCCACGAAAGACTTGCGAAGGACGGTGATATGTGATCGTATCGTCGGATGTTGCACACGTATCTGACGCACATATTCTGAACTCGCTGTAACTTGACTGACAGTTCAGAACTTAGGTCACTTAACAAAATGTCACAATAATCGAAATGCGGCATTACTAGGGTTTGTACTAGGGAGGCGTTCTCGGCCTTACTATCTATCTAATCTTGCTGGTTGGAATACAAGACAATTAAATAATAAAATAACCCTGCCATGAATCGTTATGATCAGGGTGGTAATCTGCGTGTCGAGGTAGTCAAGTGACAACACACACTCACTATGTAAAACACAACTATTTATTTGAATAAGCAACCTACAATAAATTCGTAGCACAGAAAATATCTTCTTCACAGAGTAACGTAAACCAAATCCAGCTAATTACCTTACATAGGTAGATACTTCCCCACGCTGGCATCCATCTTGTCATACAACCTTGACATAACCATCACACAGCACACACATAGCCGTTACATACAAATTGGCCACCCGTCAAACGTCACACAACAATGGGTGCCTTCATCGTGAATTTCATACTCTTCAAGTTCGTTCTACTGCAATAACTAAATAAAACATAAGCCAAAACCAACTCAATGAACTGCGTGTAGTTTGTGGTAGGCTTTTAGTTATATCACAGCTAGAGAAACGATCAACTGAAATAAAAATACCGACCAGTATTTGACCAGAGTTGACTGAACGCAAGTCAGTTAGGAAAATGAAAGCAGTTCAAGCTAATAAGCACATCCCAAAACTCGCCGCTAAATTCCACACGAATATCTTCTGCAATACACTCGCAGGTTCCCGCAACACCGTGGACTATGCAGCTTCCAGTAGACTTATCAAACCCGGTTCGATCCCCGGCCTACGTAGGAGCTCGTACCGTACCACACACACATCCTCAACTGCTGGCACACATCCGACCTGAAAGAGTCCATCAACCAGGCTGACGCTACTGCTGCGAACAACACGCTTCACAGTCCAAAAATAAACTCACGCCACCGTCTTAACCAATCAGCAAGCGCTATTATAACATATTAACTGCTCCCTTGATAAAATAATAACTGCTCACCCGGTATCAACTCATCACAGGTTATAGGAACAGAACCAGAGAAAACGAAAAAATAGAAAGATGAGAGAAGGTAAGCCATCTATGAAGAGTAAGAAGAACTAGAACAGAAAGGAAAAAAAAACTACAAGCCATCTATGAAGAGTTAGAATAATTAAAACTAACAGAGAAAAGTATAAAGATAGAAAAATGTAAAAGAAATAGAAAGGAAAAGAAAGACGTTGCCGAAATATAAACGGCACATTAGGGTAAGTCTTAGTTGCTGGGGCAAGAAGTTTCTCAAGCGACTCAAACAGTGAATGGAGGAACTTATATAGGTCCACTTTGCAATAAGCCATGTTAAATTTTTTATCGGCCTTTTCAGCTTTAAATTTGAGAACCTCGAATTCAATGTCAAGCTGAATACAGAATACGGCCTTTATATTCCTTACGAAACAGTCTGTGGTCTCTGTAAAGTATGCAACCACAACAACACTGGGAGTGGGGTTATGAATATGTACACGGCTATTTTGTCTCTATGACGACAAAACGCAATTTGTGACCTCACGATCCGAAGTAAGTGGTAGTATTTTTCCCCCACTAAGGTCACCGTGTGAGTCAGGCATCAGAGGTAGCTAGAGAAATAGAAAATTGTGAAGCTGCAAGATTCTGCTATGCCGTTTATGGCACAAGGTGATTAAGATCATATCAATTATTACAGCACGACGCGGTTTCAGTAGAGGCTGTTGTGTTGTACAGACGGTCCGATAAGTAAGCTTTCACACCTTCTGTAGTCGGTGATGGAGTCCTTACCAGGCGTGCCAGTAGATTAAAATAATATATGTCATCAAAATTATACATATTTTCACACATATCAATCATCTTGCAACAGTTAAGTTCCTTTGTCATGTTGAGAATAATATTGATATTTATAGTTTATTTTACTTAACCACGCTAGTTCAGTTTTACAGCCCTGGATTTATAAGATGAAAGAGTAATGGAACGGAGAAAAATTCTCTCCGGCGCCGGGATTTGAACCCGGGTTTTCAGCTCTACGTGCTGATGCTTTATCCACTAAGCCACACCGGATACCACCCCGGCGCCGGACAGAATCGTCTCAGATTAAGCTCCAACTCTTGGGTTCCCTCTAGTGGCCGCCCTCTGCACTACGTCATAGATGTCTATGAACGTAGGACCGAAGTCCACACATGTGCTGAGGTGCACTCGTTATGAGTGACTGGTTGGCCGGGATCCGACGGAATAAGCGCTGTCTTAAATCACTGGATTTATAAGCCAGAGGGCCCGGCTTCAAATTCCAGTCGATCCAACCTGAATGTGTAAGTTGTCATGGCCCAGGCAAAACAGTGACTTTCTCCGAATATAGGCGGGGTGTGACAGCGTTTTTCCGTCACAGCTCCGGAAAAGTCACTATGATGGATAATAGTGATTTTATCACAGTGTGTAAATACCTTCACTTACCTTGGCTATACACTATCACCTTATGATGAAGTGGATATTGCTGAAAAAATATTTAAATATAATAAAACAATGGGGATCATTAATAAAATCATGAAACCTTCACTAGTACAAAGACACACAAGAATGGGCTTGTATAAAACCTTAGCAAAGCCAGTATTAAGCTATGGTAGCGAAGCGTGGACTGTGAAGAATAAAGATGTCAGTAGAATAACAACAACAGCTGGATGTACTCGCTGGGATCATAAAAAATGAGGACATAATGCAAGAACTTCAAATTATGCAGTTCATAAGCAAATATCAAATTCAGTGGAAGGGTCATCTCGAACGAATGAATCGATGCAGAATTCCAAAAGCACTGTTTCATTACCATCCGTATGGCAAAAGATCTCTAGGCCGTCAAAAGAAGAGATGGACTGAAAATTCTAGTTCGAGACCGTAACAGGCCACTCGGCCTAATAATTGTTAGGAAGACGACGACCACAGTGTGATTTTGTGTTCGGATGACTCTTAGTGATTGTGAGGCTCCGTTTCCTGTCTGTAGATTTCAAAGTCGTCGAGAAATCACAATAAAATAGGGTTACCAAGGGAAGAAATTCTATAGGAGGACATGGAACCTAAAATAAGAGGACATTGCTGAAAAAAGGAGGACTTTTTAAAAATTGGTATGAACAAAATTAAAGATGAAAACAATGGCTCACCTCAGTTTTCTCACTAATTGCTGGATCAGCATTACATCTGTACCCTACTTATCGGTGGAGCCCACTTTGTGCACAAGAGTCTTGTAATAAATAACTGTGGAACATGTCCTTGAAATTATATTTCACCATGATGATACCTCTGACTGTCTCCGTTAGCATGCGATTTCGTTCTTTTGTCCATTGAGCAGATATTAGGGAAAACACTCTCTCAACACTTCCTTTGTGACTTGGAATAAATAAATAGAATTTACATATTTTTAAGAGTTCTGAGAAAGTTTTAGTGCTCGCAGAACTATTGGAATTAAAGAATTTGCACCATTGTTTATCTAAACTTAAATCTTTGTCCAAATTAACTTGATTGGCATATCTTTGTACATTGCAGGATAAAATTGATAAAATAGCTTAGAATCATGAATAGTGACATTTTTAGTGTAAGAATTCAATGCTTGTCAATAGGTAATCATATTTTGTTTTTTATGTGCTCCAGCTTCAACCATTGAAACCAGTTAAATTTTTTCATAGGTTTTCACCATTTGTTTCGATATTCTATGCATAATATCGCACATTATTCAATATTTATATTAATTCTAGTTGAAATGAGAAATGCCGGACATTTCAGGTTTTTTTAAAATGCCTGCCGGAGAAGGATAAAATGATTAAAAAGGGGACATGTCCTCCTTTTGCCGGACGGATGGTAACCCTACAATAAAATTCCTTAACAACGACAGTCAGTTACGTCACATTTGGACATCATTTGTTTAGTAACGACGGCAAGATATATCACATTAGTGCTTAGCAAACGCAATGAGTTACGTCATATTATTCTAACGTTGCTTGATTAACAACGATAGCGAGTTATGTCACACTGTTGCTTAGCAAAGACAATGAGTTGCGTCACATTATTCTGACATCACTCGCTTCACAACTACTTATGTCACATTATTGTTTAGTAACGACAATGAATTACGTCACATTATTCTGGACGTCACTTGCTTACCAACGACAGCGAGTTATGCCACACTATCGCTTAGCAACGACAGCGAGTTATGCCACACTATTGCTTAGCAACGACAGTGACTTATGTCACACTATTGCTTAGCAACGACAGCGAGTTATGCCACACTATTGCTTAGCAACGACAGCGAGTTATGCCACACTATTGCTTAGCAACGACAGCGAGTTATGTAAAACTATTCCTTAGCAAAGACGGCGAGTTATGCCACACTATTGCTTAGCAACGCAGCGAGTTATGCCACACTATTGCTTAGCAACGACAGCCAGTTATGCCACACTATTGCTTAGCAACGACAGCCACTTATGTCACACTATTGCTTAGCAACGACAGCCAGTTATGTCACATTATTGCTTAGCAACGACAGCGAGTTATGCCACACTATTGCTTAGCAACGACAGCGAGTTATGCCACACTATTGCTTAGCAACGACAGCGAGTTATGCCACACTATTCCTTAGCAACGACAGCGAGTTATGCCACACTATTGCTTAGCAACGACAGCCAGTTATGTCACATTATTGCTTAGCAACGACAGCGAGTTATGCCACACTATTGCTTAGCAACGACAGCGAGTTATGCCACACTATTGCTTAGCAACGACGGCTAGTTATGTCACACTATTCCTTAGCAACGACAGCGAGTTATGCCACACTATTGCTTAGCAACGACGGCTAGTTATGTCACACTATTCCTTAGCAACGACAGCGAGATATGTCACACTATTCCTTAGCAACGACAGCGAGTTATGTCACACTATTCCTTAGCAACGACAGCGAGTTATGCCACACTATTGCTTAGCAACGACAGCGAGTTATGTCACACTATTCCTTAGCAACGACAGCGAGTTATGCCATACTATCGCTTAGCAACGACGCTAGTTATGTCACACTAGTTATGTCACACTATTGCTTAGTAACGACAGCGAGTTATGCCACACTATTGCTTAGCAACGACGGCTAGTTATGTCACACTATTCCTTAGCAACGACAGCGAGTTATGTCACACTATTCCTTAGCAACGACAGCGAGTTATGTCACACTATTCCTTAGCAACGACAGCGAGTTATGCCACACTATTGCTTAGCAACGACAGCGAGTTATGTCACACTATTCCTTAGCAACGACAGCGAGTTATGCCATACTATTGCTTAGCAACGACGGCTAGTTATGTCACACTATTGCTTAGTAACGCCAGCTATTTATGCCACACTATTGCTTAGTAACGACAGCGAGTTATGCCACACTATTGCTTAGCAACGGCAGCCAGTTATGCCACACTATTGCTTAGCAACGACAGCCAGTTATGCCACACTATTGCTTAGCAACGACAGCCAGTTATGTCACACTATTGCTTAGCAACGACAGCCAGACAGCACATTATTGCTTAGCAACGACAGCCACACTATTGCTTAGCAACGACAGCGAGTTATGCCACACTATTGCTTAGCAACGACAGCCAGTTATGCCACACTATTGCTTAGCAACGACAGCCAGTTATGTCACACTATTGCTTAGCAACGACAGCGAGTTATGCCACACTATTGCTTAGCAACGACAGCGAGTTATGTCACACTATTGCTTAGCAACGACAGCCAGTTATGTCACACTATTAGCAACGACAGCAGTTATGTCACATTACAGCGAGTTATGCCACACACTTAGCAACGACAGCGAGTTGCTTAGCAACGACAGCCAGTTATGCAACGACGGCGAGTTATGTCACACTTAGCAACGACAGCCAGTTTGCTTAGTAGCAACGACAGCTAGTTATGTCACACTATTGCTTAGCAACGACAGCGAGTTACACTATTGCTTAGCAACGACAGCGAGTTATGCCACACTATTGCTTAGCAACGACAGCGAGTTATGCCACACTATTGCTTAGCAACGACAGCGAGTTATGCCACACTTAGCAACGACAGCGAGTTATGTCACACTATTGCTTAGCAACGACAGCGAGTTATGTCACACTATTGCTTAGCAACGACAGCGAGTTATGTCACACTATTGCTTAGCAACGACAGCGAGTTATATATTGCTTAGCACACGAGTTATGTCACTATTGCTTAGCAACGACAGCGAGTTATGCCACACTATTGCTTAGCAACGACAGCGAGTTATGTCACACTATTGCTTAGCAACGACAGCGAGTTATGTCACACTATTGCTTAGCAACGACAGCGAGTTATGTCACACTATTGCTTAGCAACGACAGCGAGTTATGCCACACTATTGCTTAGCAACGACAGCGAGTTATGTCACACTATTGCTTAGCAACGACAGCGAGTTATGCCACACTATTGCCAACGACAGCGAGTTATGCCACACTATTGCTTAGCAACGACAGCGAGTTATGCCACACTATTGCTTAGCAACGACAGCAGTTATTATTCCTTAGCAACGACAGCGAGTTATGCCACACTATTGCTTAGCAACGACAGGCTAGTTATTGCTTAGCAACGACAGCGAGTTATGCCACACTATTGCTTAGCAACGACAGCGAGTTATTATAGTAACGACAGCGAGTTATGTCACACTATTGCTTAGCAACGACAGCGAGTTATGTCACACCATTGCTTAGAAACGACAGCGAGTTATGCCACACTATTGCTTAGCAACGACAGCAGTTATGCCACACTATTGCTTAGCAACGACAGCCAGTTATGCCACACTATTGCTTAGCAACGACAGCCAGTTATGCCACCACACAACGACAGCGAGTTATGCCACTTATTGCTTAGCAACGACAGCGAGTTATGCCACACTATTGCTTAGCAACGACAGCCAGTTATGCCACACTATTGCTTAGCAACGACAGAGTTATGCCACACTATTGCTTAGAAACGACAGCGAGTTATGCCACACTATTGCTTAGCAACGACAGCGAGTTATGCCACACTATTGCTTAGCAACGACAGCGAGTTATGCCACACTATTGCTTAGCAACGACAGCGAGTTATGTCACACTATTGCTTAGCAACGACAGCCAGTTATGCCACACTATTGCTTAGCAACGACAGCCAGTTAGTTATGCCGACACTAGTTTGCTTAGCAACGACAGCCAGTTATGCCACACTATTGCTTAGCAACGACAGCCAGTTATGCCACACTATTGCTTAGCAACGACAGCCGAGTTATGCCACACCAGTTATTGCCACACTATTGCTTAGCAACGACAGCCAGTTATGCCACACTATTGCTTAGCAACGACAGCTATTGCTTAGCAACGACAGTTATGCCACAGTTATGCCACACTATTGCTTAGCAACGACAGCCAGTTATGCCACACTATTGCTTAGCAACGACAGCGAGTTATGTCACACCATAGCAACGACAGCGAGTTATGTCACACCATTGCTTAAACGACAGCGAGTTATGCCACACTATTGCTTAGAAACGAGCAGAGTTATGTCACACCATTGCTTAGAAACGACAGCGAGTTATGCCACACTATTGCTTAGAAACGACAGCGAGTTATGTCACACCATTGCTTAGAAACGACAGCGAGTTATGCCACACTATTCGGGTGGGTTAGTGGGTGAATAGATGGATGGATGGATGGATGGTTGGATGGATGGATGGATGGATGGATGGATGGATGGGTGGATGGAAGATACACAACCGAAAGCATAAACTTTTCACTCAATTATTACAGGTTTTCTACGAATCCCCTGTCAATTTTTCCTGCAAATTGTATTCCACTCTTATCTGCACTATCACCATTGCACCGACTCACCAATTCTGAAAGAGGAACATTATGTTACCGTTAGGAAACAGACATAGTCTAACAGCGAAATAGATGGAATTAGTTGTTCACAAAACAAATATTATGAAAAAGTGTATCTGATTCGTAATCACACTGTAGATGTCGATAGCCGAAGTAGATGGAAGTAATAAATCAAAAAGAGAGCAGACTAATGATTTATAGATGGGGCCTTGTTATTAAAACTTTATCTCTCATCTTTCATTCAACGATAGTTTAAATGACGTGACTCCATCATAATACCGATATACAAAAGATATATGTGGTCGGCCATGTTGTATGTACACAGCAGTTTTGGTGCAGTCTGGCGCTGCGTGGAAACAGAGGTCGTGGATCGTATACCGTCTCTGGCATAGATGTTCGTCTCTTATAAACGTGTCTTAATTTGAAGCCAGGCTTCATGTTTACATCAGCTTGCATGTGTTTGAACTGTAGAAAAGTTAAAATATGGAGTCAGAGTATACCTTGGGAGAGCCGTGGAGCTCAAAATGAAAGAAAGAAAGAAAGAAAGAAAGAAAGAAAGAAAGAAAGAAAGAAAGAAAGAAAGAAAGAAAGAAAGAAAGATATTCAGTCATTTTCATTGCAGTAATTGACACCACAAAAACATGTGATTACTTCAATCTGATCTGATATTCGCAGATTCTCTCTGTGTTACACAGTAGGCCTATCTATACCGATACTTCGTTCCATAATATCTGACAGGCGACGTAAACATTGCCGGCAGAGGAAAGGAGAATGATAATTGATATTCAAAGAATGGCAGGTCACAATCCACGCTTGTCTTTAAGTAGGAAAGAGGTAGAACGCTAAAAATATGTGCATAATTTATGTCATAAATGTAAAAAATGTAATACATTCAAAACCGGTTGTGATCCTTTCATGACATGAAGTTCCTACAAGGCTTCTTTAAGACAAGTTCTGCGGTAAGTAATATCAAACTTATTTTTTCTTGATACATTAGATAGCAACGCATAAGGGCTGGTATATACTGTACTCCAACCACGAGAAAATCTCAGGGGAATGAGACGCAGCGGGGTAATGCTGTGAATGAATGTTGATGTCATAAGATGTCATAAGTCACACACGTGGGTACACGCATCTCCATTGGCTATCTCCCAAAGCACAAACGATAACACTGATACACACATATTTATACTAGCCTATTTACAAAATTAGATCACGGTTAATCTCCTGGTCTTTTAATCCCTCCATGCAGGAAATAGCATATGCAGGAGAGCGCATATTTTTTAAACTGACGTTATAAAGGTAATATTATCTATCTACTTCGCTCCAATATGTGACGTAATAGTAAGCACATTCCTTTCACGGTTTATCTCCTGGTTGGAGAACAGTAGAAAATATTAGCCTTCTGCAGGAATTAATTTTTTACGGATGTAATACGCATTAAATACATACATACATACATACATACATACATACATACATACATACATACATACATACATACATACATACATACATACATACATACATACATACATACATACATACATACATGTGCCCCAGGGCAGATCTTTCGCTGCAAGCCCAGTATTCTCCAGTCTTTCGTATTTTCTGTCTTTCTTCTAATCTCTGCATATGATCCATTATCTTAATGTCGTCTATTACCTGAAATCTTCCTCTACCCCGAACTCTTCTCCAATTCACCATTTCTTCCAGTGGATCCTTCAGCATGCAGTTTCTTCTCACCCAGTGACTCAAACAATTCCCTTTCCTCTTCCTGATCAGTTTCAGCATCATTCTTTCTTCACCCACTCTTTCCAACACAGCTTCATTCCTTATTCTGTCTGTCCATTTCACACATTTCATCCTTCTCCATATCCACATTTCAAATGCTTCTAGTCACTTCATGTCCATGTTTCTTCCCCATACAATGCTACACTCCACAAAAGCACTTTACTACCCTCCTTAGTTCTTTTTTCAGAGGCCCGCAGAAGATGCTTCCTTTTCTAATAAAAGCTTCCTTTGCCATTGCTATCCTCCTTTAGACTTCTTTGCAGCAGTTCATGTTATTGCTTACAGTATATCCCAAGTGTAATACGCACTGTATACTGCAAATAGTGATGCAGTTAAATGCAGATATAAAGGAAACGTCCTTTGCCTTGCAACTCAAAGACAAATGAGCTAGAACATTTAAAGGAAAAACTTTTGAGATGATCTAGTAATTGAAAATAGTCTAATACGTTTTAAAATGACAGCTGTTTGTGTCTTGAAGCCAGACCTCCCAGAGTCTGTGTAGTAAATAATAACATTCAGTCTCTTTGAATTTCGACACACCCATATACTCTACATCACGTCCAAATTCATTAAAATATAATGATTATATATCAGATAAAATACTTGTTGTGTTCATAGCAAATAATAAATTCACTTTAAAACTTGATTTCATTATTCATTCATGAATTCTTACTTTGAGAAAGAAGCCAAGGCGGAAGCGTTTATATAATTATTTTGTCTTTCTCTTCGTCATTAATTACCTAAGAATCTGTATTCAGCTACTGTGTTTTCATGTTAACCGAGTGATTATTTTTATGTTGGCAGCACTTCCTACTTACGTCACATCAACAATGCTTTCTTCATTAACGAATAGCAACGTTTTCTCGTATCTAATTATGTATTTGGAACGTCTCACATCTAACTAACCAAAAAAGATTTAGAGCATTGGGTGAATATAAAACTTGGAACGACTGCAAGTCTAGATAGAAATCTTAGAAACTGCTGACGGTCATGGTTACATCACTTAACAGTTCTAAGTGAGGTGAAAGAAGGTGCTAAATTAGAACCAAACAAAAACTTATTACAAATACAGAAAAACATGAAACTTTAAATAATCTACACGAAAAAATTTCCTTTCCTAGTTCATTATTTCAATGTACGAAATACAAAAATAAATTACTGTCATGATATAAAAATAATATAGGCCTCTCTAGATCTTGATTGGAATACGTCTGTGATACCAAACATTTTATTTTCGGCGTCCGTCTGTCTGTCAGATTTGTCCGCACTTCTTCCCGGTAATTAGTACATCAAATACTGTAAAGCAGCAATCTTTACACATTCTGTACCATGTAATCCTAAATCATTAAATTTGACAGTAATTTAGTGAGTATGAGGAACAGCAGAAACATCAGTAGTATTTAGTGGTGGTGGTAGTACGGAAGTTTGTTTCCGATCTCTGGAAACGACTTTTGAATGACGTCATGTGCGTCAGGATTCACACGACAGCTGAACTGTGGTGACAGGTGACGGACCAATAGTGAGTGATTTCATAGTCAGAGTGCACGGTATCTCACAGCAACAATGTCCAAGAAAATCAAGCCTTTTTGGGAGGGGTACATCACGACCCTTTCCAATGTCAAGTACAGTTAAGTGAAAATAATAGAAGTCTGCAAAAAAAACGCGATTTCGTGTTGCCAAGAAAGAAATACATATTTTGTGTACTTAATAAGACTGGCAAAGCTCGAATGGGAATAATTCCAGAGGGGGAAAAATAAGCAAATTCACCCGCCGTCACAAGCCGCATCCCCCGAGATGATACAAATTAATCCCATTGGAGCTTTAACAGTCTTATAAGTACACAAAAAATGCCTTTCGTGGAAATAACGAAACCACGTTTTTTGTAGGGTTTTTTTTATTTTCACTAAACTATACTTGGCATTGGAAAGGGTCGTAATGTACCCCTCCCAAAAAGACTCGATTTTCTTGGACATTGGTGCTGTGAGACACAGTGCACTCTGGCTGTGAAACCACTCACTACTGGCATATCACCTGTCACCACAGTTCAGCTGTCGTGTGACTCCTGACGCACATGAAGTCATTCAAAAGTCGTTTCCAGAGATCGGTAACAACCTTCTGCAGAAGTTAAAAAATTCACAAACTATTAAGGAAAACACTGGAATTTTACTTCCTCGACATTTACTGGGGTTGTTTTTGACTCCACACCATATTTTATTGTTAATATATTATCTCTACATCCACATACTCGTAAACATTCTAGTAAGCTAGATATGCTGCATTCTGGACCTAAGTTGTGAGCCTTAAGCAAGCAATGATTTAGGTTTGGAAGTAAATCTCGAAAACCCAAAGTATACGATTATGTTTTGTGACCAGAACATAGTACGAAATGGAAATATAAAAACTGGAAATTTATCCTTTGAAAAGATGGAAAAATTCAAATACCTTGGAGCAACAGTAACAAATATAAATGACACTCGAGAGGATATTTAACGAAGAATAAATATAGAAAAAGTCTATTATTATTCGGTTGAGAAGCTTTCAAAATAGCTGAAAGTTATAATTTATAAAAGAGTTATATTACCGGTTGTTCAGTATGCTTGTGAAACCTGCACCTTCATTTTGAGAGAGGAACAGAGGTTGAGAGTATTCGAGAATAAGGTGCCTAGGAAAATATGTTAGGCTAAGAGGGATGAAGTTACAGGAGATAGAGAAAATTACACAACGCAGAACTGCATGCATTGTATTCTTCACGTAACATAATTATGAACTTTAAATCCAGACGTTTGAGATGCACAGGGCATGTAGCATGTATGGGCGAATCAAGAGATGCATATAGAGTGTTAGTTGAAAGACACGAGAGAAAAGGATCTTTAGGGAGGCGGAGACGTAGATGGGAGGATAATATTAGAATAGATTTGAGGGAGGTGGGATATGATGGTAGGGATTGGATTAATCTTGCTCAAGAAAGGGACCGATGGCGGGCTTATGTGAGAGCGGCAATGCACCTCCGGGTCCCTTAAAAGCCACTTGTAAGTAATAATGCTATATAGATCGAAGCTATTGGAGTGAAACCAAATTTACGACAGTTGAAAACTGATGTGATAATTATTGAACAAAGAAGATTGCGATGATAGGTCATGTACGGAGAATGGGAAGTGAAAGGAAACCTAAACTAATACGGGAATGGAAAAATGGGGAAGAAGAGAATGAGGAAGACCAGCAACTACTAGGATTCATAATGTACAAAATATATTGGACATGTTTGGTGCAACAGATGAGGATATACGTGATAGGAATATATGGAAAAACATTTTTAAAAGCCAGGGACTATTTCTGTAAGGAGATTATTTTGTAGTGTACATTCGTATTGTTAATTTTGTATTTTATAGTGTACATTGTGTTTGAACATTTTGTATGGTGATATTTAGTACGCCAGTAACAGCAAAAGTTGGCAAAACGTTGCCCGTTGCAGTAAAATTCAACAGAAAAACTGAGAAAGCATAAATTCTCTCAGAACGTAATTTTACCACATAATAGGCGTTGCTAGAAAAGCACAGCACACGTTATAACTGTCCAAGAGCTCCATGCATCACTCCTTGAGTTTTGTAATATTCGCCTGTTGTCAGTTAAGCCTTTATTCTCAAGTAGCTGTGTGAAAGATGTTAGCATTTATGTTGGAGTTGAGATGTCTGGATGTTTAACACATGTCTGACTGTCTGAATTATGTCCATCAGCGGACATGCCTACTGAGGGCTGATGAACTGTTTGCCTTCTGTAAACATTCTCGCTGCCACATGCTAAGTAACAAATGACTGCAGCATTTGATATTACTAGTTGTTATATACAGGATGATCCATCCGCTGTGAATCATGCTGTTGAATTTCCGACGAGTGCTTTCAGACTTGTGGTGGATGGACTTTTAGTAGGTTATTTTACGACGCTTTATCAACATCTTAGGTTATTTAGCGTCTGAATGAGATGAAGGTGATAATGCCGGTGAAATGAGTCCGGGGTCCAACACCGAAAGTTACCCAGCATTTGCTCATATTGGGTTGAGGGAAAACCCCGGAAAAAACCTCAACCAGGTAACCGACCGGGAATCGAACCCGGACCACCTGGTTCCACGGCCAGCTGTGCTAACCGTTACTCCACAGATGTGGACGAACGACTGTGAAAAAATTTCCTACAAATACAACAATAATTTTTTCCCTGTTCTATAGATGAAGCCCGGTGATATAAATTTCCCCAATATTTACTTTGAGATGCATGATAGGTGATATGGTTGTATGTAGCTTTTCCTCAAGCATTATAAGTAGGGCTAGGATTTTGATAACCTATAAATCATGAAAGAATGTCCTAAAAACAATGCATTTACGATCTAAAAATCTATCAAAAATGTCCTTAAAATGTCCTAAAAATTGATCTTACATAATTGGCTTAGTAGGAAAAGAGGTTTTTGTACTACTTAATATTTAAACTAGTAATTAAATTAAATTTTACATAATTTTTTCTAAGTAGTACACTTTAATTAAATATTTTACCTTATGTAGTTTCCATGTATGATCGTTCACCTCTGCTTCAGCATGTGGCCGTGAGGTCAGCAGTCGGTTGGTCGGTCATGGCCCTTCATGGGCTGTAGTGCCATGGATTTACTTTACGTTTAGTTTCTATGTATTCTACCACAAGGCCACTCTTATCCGGAACTAGCAGGTATGGAGGAGTTTATATTGAAGGGGTGGTTGGACTGATCCATTGCACGGAGTGTACTACGTTAAAATGGCAATATTTGTGTAGAAAAGCGATTAAAATATTATACAAAATAATGGGTATTAATGGACAAAATATGTAAAGAAAATATCAAAAGAAATAAACATTATTTTACATTAATAATTGGGATTTATGGCCAAAATTTAATGAAAATGCCTAAAAAATGACCGAATAAAACAAAATATGCTCTTATGAGTTGAAACAGGCAAAAAATGCAAAAAAATGCCCTAACAAATATGTCTTAAAACACTCAGTTTATTACATAACATATAAATACTAAAGTAGCTATGTTTCTGGCTTACTAGAAAAAAGATGCAAGTTCATAAAAATCCTAGCCCTAATTATAAGGTACATAGTTCCTATTCATTCATAGTTTTCTGCCCAAGTGTAGGTCTTTCACTGCAAACCCAGCATTTTCCAATCTTTCCTACTTTCTGCCTTCCTCTTTGTCTCCTCATACGATCCACATATCTTAATGTCGTCTATCATCTGATATCTTCTTCTATCCCGAACTCTTCTCCCGTTCACCATTCCTTCCAGTGCATCCTTCAGCAGACAGTGTCTTCTCAGGCAGTAATACAACCAATTCCTTTTCTTCTTCCGATCAGTTTCAGCGTCATTCTTTCTTCACCTACTCTTTCCAACACAACTTCTTTTCTTATTCTGTCTGCCCATTTCACATGCTCCATTCTCCATATCCTCATTTCAAATGCTAGTATTAGCTTCTCTTCACTTCGTGTAATGACAATGTTTCTGCCCCGTATAATGCCATACAAAGCACTTCACTAGTCTCTTCCTTAGTTCTTTTCCCAGAGGTCCACAGAAGATGCTCCTTCTATTAAAAGAATCCTTTGCCATTGCTATCCTCATTTTGACTACCTGGCAGCAGCTCGTGTTACTGTTTATAGTACATCCCAAGTATTTTAAACTGTCCACTTGCTCTACTGCCTCATTTAGAATTCGCAGGTTTCCCTTCTTTATTTTTCTTCCGATAACCTTGACCTTTTTTGTTTGTATTTATCTTTATCCCATACTGCACACAGCTGTCAGTTATCTCCAGTAGCATATCCATTGGTATTGTCTCCTCTTCTGTTAACAAGGCCATATCACTAGCAAATCGTATGAACTTTGTTCTTCTTCCTCCTACTATCACCCCTCCCATGCATAGTTCCTATAACCATTAACAATTCACAGATTAATTTACACACTGTGCAATCCAAATGTAGATTTCCTTTAAGCACTTTGATAATTATGTATGACGGACGACACGATTATGGGTAGGTTTTCAAGAATGAGGTCACAGATTCTGTATCTCTTCTACAGGATAATTCAGCCAGTTGTATATGCAACCCAAATGGAAGAAGCGCTTGTGGTTGTTTTAGAAATGGTAGAAAGCAGTGTTGCGAATTTAGCGGGTTTATGCTAGATCTGGTGATTTTCTGTGTTAGTTTAGCAGGTAAAATTTATGAAATTTGTATTGCTAATATAGGAATTTAGCTGTTTTTATCAGTCACAGCGGGAAAATAATTTCATTTTACATTGACTATTACACTCTTACTACGTCATACTACTTTTGACCAATAAAACGGTACGAAAGGACGTATTTCAACCAATCATGGCTGCTTATCGCACAATTTTATCGCATCCCTAGCATTTGTTTAATTTTATCGCGTCCCTAGCATTTGTTTAATTTTATCGTGTCCCTAGCATTTGTTTCTTTGTTTGCCAACATTTGAAACTGCGCTGGTCTGGACGTCAAAAATATATATAAAATTACAAACCACTCCAGTCGATGCACAGCAGTTTCAAATGACTCGCATTGGCATTCAAGAACAAGAATTAATAAAAATCACTGATCATACCTATGCATCTTCTGAAATCCGATTTACAAATAAATGAAGAGCACCATTCGGAAATCCTGAATAAGTTGAATACACCATGTAGACCTAAATCAACGAGTTCCACTTCTATTATGCACACGTCCAATATAACATCAATTGAACCACCAACCACATTCAAATTTGAAAATTGTACATTCAATAATTATTTCTTTTAAAATTATTCATGTTTATTTTTTATGTCATCGTCGTTAATTAAAACTTTTCTAACACTTGTGTATATTAGTTAGGTTATGTTATAGCTTCTGCTATATGATATTATGGATAGTCACGTATCAGAGATTGTTTAATATTAAGATTTATTGAATAGCAATCATTACAGTGTCTGTATAAAGACACTACTGCCATCTAGCATGCATCTAGCGTAATATTTGTAATGTTGAGACGGTACAATAATACATTTGAAGACAGTTGTATTTTCGTAAGTCAATTAATATTTTATTGTATTGGAGTACTTCGTTACTTCTAATCTTTATAAACTTTCTTCTAATCGTGTAATAGTCAATTAAATCCCACTCGAGTTTTGATTTTCTCTGGATAAATCAAAACGTCTAGTGAGATTACTGTTGATAATATAGCAATTTAGCGTTTTTTTCGCTGTTTCATAGCGGGTTTTTAAGAATCGAGTTGGCAACACTGGTAGAAAGATGTTCATTAAACCTTCATGTACCATCTCTCAGAGCCCCAATGATAATACTGTAGATGTGACGGTAGCTTCTGCATTCCATGTATGTCATATTTCTATTCTGATATTTATAATATATTTATACATTTTCCCAAATTTGTATTGTTTTTCTGTAAGCTGGGGCAGCAACACTATTTCGACGTTTCGCGATATTTTTACGTATTATTATTATTATTATTATTATTATTATTATTATTATTATTATTATCATCATCATCATCGAACTACACAAAATTATGTACATATTACGTCCATCAAATCAAGCATTGTATAATTTCTTCTAAATAATAATATGCTATCTTCGTCCATTTCTTTCTTGTACCAGAAGTGACCTTACATGAGATGAGGTATAGATGCACATTCGACTCATCTTCCCACGCAGTTAGGATTAATATGGAGTTGGTGTCAGACCAGTAGATACGAGTAAAAGAACAGAGTTGCGTGAATGCTTTTCTTTGTCTTAAACTGGACACTGGAACGTGATTAATTTCTTCTGTAATCATATACTAAATTCCATCTCTAGTTCCAAGCGTATTTTTATTCTTGTTAAGCTCGCCTACATCATATGATGTTCCGTAACAAGTCTTGATTGAAAAGAAGTTGACCCAGGTTCGTTAGCAGTGGATTAAAGGCTCTTAACGCAATGTCAGGGGTGGGTAAACTCTTTACTAATCATAAGAAGTCATTATTCTTCCACTATTTTCCTCCTGAAATTATTTAATAGTTACGTGAAGTGCTAGGAATATAGTAGTGATGTTTTAGATGTAGGCTTTCAGGTAATACACTCGGTACAAATTGTTTTCAGTGTGGCGATTTGAATAACTTTTGTCTGTTTGTCTATCTAATATACTCCTAAATTAAGGTAGGCGTATACATCGCCTCTAGAAATGTCAGATTTCTTGAAAACCTTGGTAAATAGTGTTTTTGCCTAATCTGGAAGCTTATTTCTTCTAGTTTTAAAAAATATATAACTTCTACTCATTATCTCAATGATTGCATAATCACTCGGGCATTTATAACATAAGCGCACTATGCTTTCTAGATAGATAGATGGATTTATTGAGTAATATTATACATACAGATTTTATATTATCATAATTTTGTCTAAAATCCAATGCACGGGTCTTCTGACCGTACGTGCTTTGTACCCGAAACAAGTCCTCCTTTGTAGGTTCCCCTCCCACCTATGATTACATCCACCTACTCTCTAAAATAACAAACATATTAAAAATGGAAATGGCACAATAAAACATATTATATAATATATCCTAACCTAAAAGACCTAAAAGTGTACAGTTGGGTGGATACTATTATCCCTTCCTCAGTTCGCGTCGCAAACTTCGACAGCTGCAGCTCTAATCTTTCTCGCCTTCAAGAGGAACAATCCAGTCTTTTGTCCCCATTCTCTATTCCCCATGAGGTCAAGACATGCAAGCGAACTCCTATTCTGACTTAGCATCGAGGGTGGTAAATATTTTCTCCGTACATATTCCAATTCGACACACAGTAATAAAATATGCTTATAGGAATCCTTTTCTATACCTTACGCCATCTTCAGTGTCTGTTTTCTCCTATTTCACATTTTCCGACATTTGTTATCCTTCCGAAGGGCAAAAAGTAGACTTCCAATAAGACGAAAGACTTCATTGAGGCATCATATTATAACTTAAAAATGCAACTATGTTATTGTGATGTACCGAAGTAGCCTACGTATGAAATTTCCGTGCAGGAATTTTGCATTACCATATGATGGAGGATGGGTGGAACGGAGAAAAATTCTCTCCGCCACCGGGACTCGAACCCGGGTTTTCAGCTCTACGTGCTGACGCTTTATCCACCAAAGGCTGGTTCACAATAAACCGGGAACGGAAACTACAACGAGAACGGAAATAATGTTAAATATTTAAATGTGAGCATTCATAATTAATTAAATAATTAATCATCATATGTAACTATGTTGTCTAATTTAAAATTATTATTTTCAATCGATTATAATTATTTTTATGCTCGACCATGCCAAAATGTAGTAATTATACACCTGGTAGCAGCCCTTAATGAACCTCATTAAAGTACACCTATTCATTAAAGTTCAGGTGTTCCACCAATCAGAAAATACCATTGTAGCAATATGAAAGCGCAAGTATGGATTATTCTCGGATATGCAATCGAAAGATAACTAGCGCGAGACATCTGTTTCTCGGAAGAAAATCAATACTTTCGCGTCTGCGCACATCTCACAATTTACGAGGTATTGCACAAGGTCAGTTCCGCTCCTCAGTCAGATAAGAATAACATGAATACTTATGAATAATTTCAAGTTAGAAATATGGTCGAGCATAAAAAGTCGTATGAAACTTGACTATAATAGTAATTAAGACGCTCGTATGAACTTGTTTCATAAACATACTCGCGTCTTAATTACTACCATTATAGGCTCGTTGCATAATGTACTATTTCCCAAAAAATATACAAATATATAAATATATTTTCCTAAAGTGCTTATAGAGGCCTAATGTAGCATATCTTTTGAACAGTTCAAGATAAATAATTTTAGTATGCCTGCGTAACATTCTCCATGGCAATGGCTCAGAACCAGACTGTTCCAAGTCCATTTTACTATTTTTTTTTTTTTTTTGAGGAGAGCTATTTTAAGCTCCTGACATTCAAAGCTTCATGGAACAATTTGGAATAGTTTCATAGCAACCTTATGGAGAGGAATATTTACAATTCTGTTAGATTCATATAAGCAGACAAGAATTAGAACACAATGAAACACAGATTTCTTTCTTATAAAAAGTTGGACTTAGAACAGTCTGGTTCCCAGCCATCGATATGTAGGGGATCATTTTGGCGAAAGAAGTTTTACCCTTGGTTAATTCCTAACGAAGTTAGATCGGTCCAAAATTTTATTAATTAAAAAAAAATCTTTGAGCCCCCAAATTCGATTTTCAAGCTTGATTTACATAAATTGCTTAGCTTACTCCCAAGAATCATGTCACCAAAGTGGGGAGACGTTAAGGAAAAAATTGTGGATTTTTCATAAGAGTGGATGTATACCTTAATGCAGGGGTGCCGGACTGAGGTTTTTTCGGTGCCCGAGGCTCCGACTATCAGATTCGAGGCTCTCCCGGGAGCCGCGTACTGAAAGGCGAGGTGTCTTCGGTTCTTGTAGCGAACAGATCGCGGACCATGTAAAGGCGAGTAGCGCTGCTCTGTAGAGAAGAATCTAAAAACAAGCTACGGGGTTCGGACAGAAGATTACACGAAAGCATGGGTAGGATCAGTGTTGCCAATTCAGCGGTTTTCCCGCTAAATCTAGCTTTTTTGGATAACCGTCTCGCGGGTAAAATTATATTATCCCGCGTAGCGGGAATACTATCGGGTTTTAATCTTTAAAGTTTCTGAAATGAAATTCATATTAGCATTAAAAGCGGCCTTCATAATTACATTTAATTCGTTCAGTGTGTGTTTTGTGAAATAATGGATGTGTTAATTTAGTGATAATTCCATATTATATATGTTACCGTTAAAACCCGAAATCCGTCAAAACCAGTTTCAACTAGTAAAAACTAGTTTAAGCAAATAAAGATGGATAGAAAGAGAGTTTTCGTATAATCTAGAATCAATGTCAGGTTAGGTTTGGTTTGTTTAGGTTTTTGTTTGGTAAACTGGTTTTGTTAGATTTTGGGTTTTAGCGGTAACATATATAATACAATAAGAATTTAAATATGTTGTGTCTGTAATAAAAGTGATTAAAATTGCTTTATAGCGTCACATTGGCAATGATAAAAGTGTGCAATATTCATTACATTGCAGGGCGGATATCGTTACATTGGCGGGTGGATGCTCTATCTTGACCATTATTATTATTATTATTATTATTATTATTATTATTATTATTATTATTATTATTATTATTATTATTATTATTATTGAATAACAAGTATACATTAAAATCTAGAGATATGTTAGAAAATCGCGGGTTTTCGAAAGCTATCTAGCGAGATTATACGAACAACTGTTGGCAACACTGAGGCAATAGAGGAGGTTGAGTTTAGTTTGTGATCTCCACCACTACTTATCCTACTGTAGGATAAGTAGTGGTGGAGATCACAAACTAAACTCAACCTCCTCTATTGCCTATAGAGGATTCCACTTTAAGAAAATAGCATTGAACATATGGAGGCTGTTCCATCAAATATTTATAAGTATTTTTCTTGAGAACTGGGAATTAATTAGTTTCATTTAATTCATTGAACATAATTTCATTGAGAACTAGAGCGATTTCGTGTGCTAAAATTGTGTTACATCTCTAAAATTACCATATATTTAATTTACGAATAACGGGGTAACAGCTAAATTGATGGAATAATCATCCACTCTCTTGCTCAACATCTCCGCTGGAAAACTTAACAGACAACTGAGGGTGATACAGTTAAGGCTAAGATTTTACACTGTTAAAACACGTACCACAACATTTCCTGCGCTTATTTTAAGAAGTACACAAAATTTAATTGTCAGCAAAACAACAAGGGCATTAGGTATGTGTAGGTTCTTGTTTGATTATAGTGCGAAGTTAATAACGGGAAAAGTGTGCTGTACATAATCTTAATTTTGTATTATAAGCGCTCCATAACATTTAATAACGTTAAACATGTGCTGCGCATAATCTTAGGTCTGTATTATGAGCACATTTTAACCCAATAAAATAACAATTTATTATTATTATTATTATTATTATTATTATTATTATTATTATTATTATTATTATTATTATTATTCAAATACTTGGAGTGTACTATAACCAGTTGCTGTCAAGAAGTCAAAAGGAGAATAGCAATGGCAAAGGAAGCTTTTAATAGAAAAAGGACCTCTGGAGAAAGAACTAAGGAAGAGACTATTGAAGTGCTTTGTGTGGAGTGAGCATTGTATGGGGCACAAACATGGACATTATGACGAAGTGAAGAGAAGCGAATAGAAGCAATTGAAACGTAGATATGGATAAGGATGGAGCGTGTGAAATGGACAGACAGAGTAAGAAACGAAGCTGTGTGGAAAAAGTGGATGAAGAAAGAATGATGCTGAAACTGATCAGAAAGAGGAAAAGGAATTGGCGGGTCACTGGCTGAGAAGAAACTGCCTTCTGAAGGATGCATTGAAAGGAATGGTAAACGGGAGAAGAGTTCGGGTTAGAAGAAGATATCAGATGATAGACGACATTAAGATAATGGATCATATGCGGAGACAAAGAGGAAGGCAGAAAATAGGAAAAACTGGAGAACGCTGGGTTTCCAGTGAAAGATCTGCCCTTGGGCAGAACACAATGAATGAATGAATCGTCCAGTAATTTGTAGACAAAGTATTCCTTTCAGCGTTAATCTGAAACACAGAACTGATTACTGTAAAATTGTGGAAGGAACACACTGTACCGAAATGTTAAATTAAGACAATTGAAGGACCGCAAAGCTGGTTATATCAAGGTCAGGCTACTCAAATTCTTGGTATCCTGGCAACTCAATACCAAGTTAATTGTCAGCAACGAGTCTGTCGACCAGTCACTCTTTATAGATATGAGCTTATAAATTCTTTCGTCATTTTTCTTGGTAGCTAGGCGACATTCATTCACATGGCCGGTCTAACGGCCATTAAACAGGGTTGAATGCTATGTTGTTGGCTTTGATATTACAGTGACAAAGCAGTTCTTGGAACGTACTGCTGACATGGGCTCTTTGAGACACAGGAGCCAGTTTTCATTGATTGATGCCTTTGTAATGAGATGTTAAATTTGTTGTAGCTTTCCTACAGGCTTAAGCAGAAATTAATAATACGGCTGTTCCCTTCCTTGGGCCAAAATAGTATTTTCACTGTAGCATCATTTAAAACAAGATGGAGAGAAATTACCTACTGCAGAGGGTAGTTTTAAGGTCTTAATGATAGCGAGGGAAACGTTATATTTACAAACAATTTTTAGACTTTGAAGGAAATTTGCAATTCATTTTGAGTGTGTTCAGATAAGTGTCTAAGTAATATCAAATAATTGTTTTGTTATATATCCGTCACATTCACTGTGGGCTATAGCAAGGAGATGCACTATCACCTTTACTTTTTTAACATCGCTCTAGAATATGCCATTAGGAAAGTTTAGGATAACTGACAGTTTGGAATTGAACTGGTTACATCAGCTTCTTGTCTATGCGGATGACGTGAATATGTTAGGAGAAAATCTACATACGATTAGGGAAAAGACGGAATTTTACTTGAAGCAAGTAAAGCGATAGGTTTGGAAGTAAATTCCGAAAATGTAGAGTATATGATTATGTCTCGTGACCAGAATATTGTACGAAATGGAAACATAAAAATTGGAGATTTATCCTTCGAAGAGGTGGAAGAATTCAAATATCTTGGAGCAACAGTAACAAATACAAATGACACTCGGGAGGAAATTAAACGCAGAATAAATATGGGAAATGCTTGTTATTAATCAGTTGAGAAGCTTTTGTCATCTAGTCTACTGTCAAAAAATCTGAAAATTAGAATTTATAAAACAATTATATTACCGGTTGTTCTGTATGGTTGTGAAACTTGGACTCCCACTTTGAAAGAGGAGCAGAGATTAAGGATGTTTGAGAATAAGGTGCTTAGGAAAATATTTGGGGCTGAGAGGGATGAAGTTACAGGAGAATGGAGAAAGTTACACAACGTAGAACTGCACGCTTTGTATTCTTCACCTGACATAATTAGGAACATTAAATCCAAACGTTTGAGAAGGGCAGGGCATGTAGCACGTATGGGCGAATCCAGAAATGCATATAGAGTGTTAGTTGGGAGACCAGAGGGAAAAAGCCCTTTGGGAAGGCAGAGACGTAGATGGGAAGACAATATTAAAATGGATTTGAGGGAGGTGGGATATGATGATAGAGACTGGATTAATCTTGCACAGGATAGAGACCAATGGCGGGCTTATGTGAGGGCGGCATTGAATCTGCGGATACCTTAAAAGCCATTTGTAAGTAAGTAAGTAGGCCTATATATTCGTCATTGACGTATCATATATCATAAAGTACAACTCTTTATATTACATACTTTACAATTTGTATTAACGTTTTCGTCACTATTGTGACATCATCAGTTACATGTAATTTTCAATATGTTAACCTCATTTGTATGGCATTTCACTGTAATATAGTAGAGTGGAATTGTTAACACAATAATAAAGGTGAATGCTAAAAGATTTAAATTAAGTTAAAACGTGAAAAACATTTTAAAAGACACACTATTAGTGAATCTTCGGCCTCATCTCACCAAATACGAGAACCATCTCGCTATCACAAATTTTGTCGTCGCTAAGTAATCCAGTAGTTGATACAGCGTAACTAAGTAATTAACAAAATAAAAACAAGACATCATTAACAAAAGAGCACTGTTAAAATAAAAATATTAACCTTCGACATTGGATACCGTTCAATACGACGTGCTCTTCAAGTAGTTTACTTGATCCAAAGGGGAACAGAGAGGTAGAACTTAAACTGAGAGGGATTCAATCCGGCATCGGAAATGGAATCCGGTGTGGCTTAGTGGATAAAACGTCAGCACGAAGAGCTGAAAACCTAGGTTTGAGTCCCGATCCGGAGAGAATTTTTCTCCGTTCTACCCATTTTTCATTATATTAAGCATGTCAATTTATTTCCAAAGGGCCTATGGCTTATGAAGAAAAAATGTTGAAATATTATAAAATAAAATTACACTAGCGAAATGTTTATCTCCCTTCTTGAAAAGGATTATTTTTATCTTTATTGGATTGTTATCAATAATTGTGTTCATTACATTTTAGGATTATTTCCATATATTTTCACCAGACCAAACCATATCACGTTTTCCCTTGTTTAGGTGAGGGGTTTGGACTTTTTCCATTGGTGATTGTCACAATAAAAAAATTGAGACACAACATTTCCAAGGGTGGTTCTCCCTTCGTCTTCAGGTGGAAGGAAGGAGAGAAAGGAAAAAACCTACTGTTGGGATCGTTACGTACAGCTATTCTGTATGACTGACCGATTGATTCCTGGCTTCGGTGGAGATTCTAATTAAGAATGCTGCTAATGACTTCGGGTTTTTCTTGATTAGAATCTCCACCGAAGCCAGGAATCAATCGATCAGTCATACAGAATAGCTGTACGTAACGATCCCGACAGTAGGTTTTTCCTTTCTCTCCTTCCTTCCACCTGAAGACGAAGGGAGAACCACCCTTCGAAACGTTGTGTCTTAATTTTTTGATTGTGACAACTAGCAATGGAAAAAGTCCAAACCCCTCACCTAAACATTAATGATCCACCATTGCTTTCCAACCCCTCATTTAGATCAACGTTTTCCCTTACTGTACTAGGTTAGGACCAATATTAAACTGAACAGAGTTCAGGCTTAGAAAGAGCAATTTTATTGAAGATGCAAGGAAATTTTGCCAATTACTTCCGTTTTAATTAATTCCCTTACGTCATTGCTATTTGTATTACATGACGTTTGCACCTGTTTCTACTGCGTCAAGCATGTTTCTTGCCACAATTGAAAAAAGAATGATCAGAGATTGGCGATCAGCCTGTCCATATTACAGTACTTTCAGGTGTGCTGTGGCGATTTGAATCTGTTGGTGAATTGCCAAGCACCAGCAGGAGGTGAATCACCTCGTGGCCAGGCGGTTTTCCTCCAGACTCGCTCAAGGATTCCTGTAAACAGCGTAGGAGAGACCAACTGTCGGCGACTTGACTAAAATTTGAACAAAACAAAAAATAAACACCCAGACATAGCAAATACTTGAGCTGTTATGCCTCAATACTTCCAGCGAACATGAGGCACTCAAAACCATTACAACGTCTGTAGCCAAGTATATCGGTGGTTTCAAAGCAAAAAGGACCATGGTTCGATTCCATGTATTTGGACTTCTCTCTCAATTTATATTCCACTGCATTTACATGATCATTTTGGTATCTGAGTTGGGCCAGTGCTGGCATATGACGACCGTGGACATGAGTTCAAATCTCGGCGAAAAATACTTTAAAACCAAGCACCCTTTCAACCAATATTCTGGGATTCCCAGAGGCAAGTGAAATCTCCAAACTCCCCTTTAGAAGTAATATCTCCCAATAACTGGTATTCTAATTGGTCGGTGAAAGACGAATCTCTTCAGTCGGATAGACAGGGAGACGAGCAGTGGGAAGTAGAAATAGACATGCAGATCTCATAAATATCATATTTCATTGGAAATAGAATTTTAATTGAGAGTATGGGAATTCTGTGTTTCAGGGCAAAAGGTGACTTGTCAGTTGTTTGCGATAATGAGATTTTGCGATATGTTGTGCATTCTGGTGTTATATTTATTGTGGAAAAATATGATATGTACTGTATAGCTAGCGCAAGGAACGATTACCGAAAAGCAATGGTGGCGTTGCTGTCTGTTTTGACATGTGTATGTAGGCACGCCGAGGGAGCGAGAGGTACGGGCCGATGGAATTACTGTCTCTTCCAAGAAGATGAACAAATGAGGACATCGCTGTGGAAATAAAGAACGTAGCAAGAGGAAAATTCGAAGCTAATTAAACGCGCAACAAATGTTTACAAATGAAATAATAATACCGTGCGATACAAGACACGTATTCACATGCAATGGAACAAACTAAAGTCGTAATGTAACTATCACAACGCAATACTGATTCTGTCGATGTCATTCCTCTTCCGACTGTGCTCCTGAATATCATTCAAGTCCACACCTGTGGAGTAATGGTCAGCGCGTCTGGCCGCGAAACCAGGTGGTCCGGGTTCGATTCCCGGTCGGGACAAGTTACCTGGTTGAGGTTTTTCCGGGGTTTTCCCTCAACCCAATACGAGCAAATGCTGGGTAACTTTCGGTGCTGGACCCCGGACTCATTTCACCGGCATTATCACCTTCATTCCATTTAGACGCTAAATAACCTAGATGTTGATACAGCGTCGTAAAATAACCCAATAAATATCATTCAAGCTATCCCATGACCTTTCCTTATTGCATTGTTTCATTCGCATTCCTTCCGTCGGTATTCCCTGCTTGCGAGACCTATATATATATATATATATATACAAAGTGTTTCCGGGCTAGTATTACAAACTTTAAGGGATGATGGCGAAGGGCACATGTATCAATTTGAGATAAGGAACCCTGGTCCGGAAATGACCGAGTCGAAAGTCACAAGCAAAAATAGTTCTGTGGAAATGAAATAATTTTATTCCTCTGTACACCTTATTTATGTGTATTTATCTGTACATCTTACACATACTGTATTCATCTGACGTTGTTTACGTTGTCTACTTACATTATTCCATTCAATGCGCTGTCTGAGGGATGGGGACAGGAAACTACACTAAAGCATTACAGATAGCGTAATGTGTAACGGATATGGTCGGTCCTGATATGCACGTCTGTAGACTGCAGTGTATGTGTACAAGTTGCAGTATCCAGTAGATCAGTCCTAGTGAAATAGAGGAGTACACGAGAGGGGAATAAGCGGACCTGATTTTCGAATACGGATGAGTCAATGGGAACAGTAGACAAGCTCACAGATTGTATCGGTACAAGTACTCAACGTAGGAGACATCCGGTCCATATCACTTTTCCACCACTGTTTCAAGAGTTAAGGGAAGGAGGGCACGTGGTGCCAAATTACAATTCCATTTCCACACAACTATGTTTGCTTATAACTTTCGACTCAGTCACTTCCGAACCAGGGTTCCTTATCTCAAATTGATATATGTGCCCTTCCCCATCATCCCTGCAAGTTTGTAACACCACCTCAGAAACACTCTGTATGTATGTATATATATATATTTTTTTCTCTGTTATGAAACTTGATTCCTATGATTGTATGTGGTAGTTCACACTTTAAATCCTCGCTCCTGAAAAACAGCAAGAAATGACATATCACATTTTGCCTTTGAACCATAGAATTTAAAACACAAGTATATCAAAGACTGAAAATGTATAGTCGTCAGTTTTTATTGCATATTTCTTCCGTTGATACAAATGAAAGGTAAAAAATACCTCAAAAGTTGTCATTTTCTTCAAATCTTCAAAATTTCGCTCTCCTCTACAGAAGTTCTCTAATTTGAAGAAACTTTCTCAACACTATAATACGAATATTTATTTTCAGTCAATGACTTTACTATTAATATATGTAAGGTGTGAGTCCTTACATTACATGGTTTAATATTGTATGAACGTTTTCGTCGGTTTCATACCAACATCATCAGATACAACATTCTATATAGCAATATCATCACTAACAGGTACATATGTCTCTACAAACCAAAATACAATATATATTAATAAGCATGCAATATGATAAAAACATGATAAAAACCAACATAATTAGGACATGAATGTGTTTTCTTGTGTGACTACACCCTACTGTCAAATGATTAAAAAGCACACGTGTGATTACAATACTTGTACAGGGACATCATTTTATTTTTACTAACATTTTTAATATTAACCTGTCTATACCTTTAGAGAACCGGAAACACCGCTTGCTCCCCCCTCCAAGACTGGAGTTCGATGATACTGGCGTAAAACACAAATCACTCTACTAGGTATAGGAAGGAAGAAAAGTAGTTCATCCATTTACGCAAAATAGGAAATATCGCGATTTTGAGTTTGATAATTTTCATTAGGTTTTTCTTTAATCAAAGTACAGTACTGTATTAAGAATAAGTGTTTTTACTCACGAAGTGAGTTATCCATGCGAACGTATTCATTATGCAGTGTATATTATACCGTCTACAGCACATTAGCGTACAATATAGAGAAAGAAGTTAAATTGAAAAATAATCATATTATGAATATTTAAACACAATTTTGAAAATGGTGGCCGTTCATTTCGATACAGGCTTCCGTTCTTTTGTGCATATTATCGCACTATAGACTATTTCATCTAATTCCAATTGCCAGTTTCGTCCTTCGTACTAGTAACTCATGTTGAAATAATTCTGTACGTACTCTACGTACTGTAAAATCAATCTTCACTTCTGCCCGACCCGAAAATATAAAATTACTCAGACATGCTATCTACTGTCCGTCCAAGTGGCTATGCCGCAGGATTGTAGAAAGGGAGGAAATCACGTGACAGTTAATTACTTAACGAGGCCCTTTTATTTAAGTTAAATTAAACAGCTGTATAATATTACGTAAACTTCCAATTCCTAAGAGAAATTAATGTTTTCAGAAAAGAGCTAAGACAGCCCAGCTATTACAGAGGGGCGAGCTGAAGCAGGTGGGGGAAATCGGGATGCGACGTAGGCAAACGGACAGTACCTGTGCGAAAATATGATTCAATATTGAAAGCTCTTTCGTCACTGGAAAACGCGAACATATTTCTGGAACGTACTATACTCAGTAACTCAGTACTGCTTACTATCTGCGGTCTTGGTTCTGTGTGGAGTTGGAACTTCCTTAGTAGGAGGGGTGGGAGTGAAGTACATTAAAAAACTCAGGTACAATAAAAATTGAAGTAAAAATATAATGATGTCCCTGTACAAATATGTTTGCAGGTCTTCACTGATAAAATAATAAAAAATAAAATGAAATCTGTATACTATATTGTGTGAAGAGATGCATTACAGTCTTTGAACTATGTTAACTGATTTGTTCGTGCCCGTATTCTTGTTTTATAATTACTGCACCTCTTTTCACCTTCTAAATGTATGTACGTCCTAATATATAGACTGAGGTTCTGTCTTGAGTCTAATTATTCATAGTTGTTATGGATATCATTTGTATCCGACGATATATTTCAATATTAGGTTGTCTTGTGATGTTGAATTGCGGCATATACTTGAACGTGCATTATGAACGGTGATGCTCTTCAATCTAAAATGGAAGTAATAAAGTTATGTAATTAAATTAAATAATGTGTATTATCATTAAGTTGACTCACACCTTACATATATTAATAGTAAAGCCATTGACTGAAAATAAATATTCGTATTATATATCCTAGACTTTTCTGAAAATTAATCAAATTGAATTGCAAAACATTTCTCAACACTGGCAACACTGGCAGATATAGTGCCTGCGTTTTATTAAAACCCAAACCGCATCAAAGACGACTTTTCCTTTGAAGAGGTAAGGTAAGAGTTTATCTATTAATTAGGCCTTCTCAGATGCCGCTCCAGTCACAAGAAGCGCTACATACTGCTACCAATGATGCATTAGCATTTATAATTGACGTGTGAAATAAATATATCGCTAATATTAATCATAACTAGAAACAATATTTAGAGCGAAAAACGTGACAACAACGCTTGGCATTGTAAGTATCGATAGTGCAAAAAAGATACATCACAACACAAGGGTTTCCGACTGGGTGTTAAATAAATGCGCCGACTATACACGAGCTTTTCTTGATTATAAGTTGGCTTCACAGTAAAAAATACAAGCGTTTGTGGATGTGGTTAAATCTGGCAAGCCTGTATTTCGTGTTAGTGGAAGCACGCATTGAAAGGGGACGCAGTCGATCTTATTCACACACTGATACGATCGCGAACCTCATCCAGCTGCAAGTCTTTACTTGACAAACATGATCGTGTGGTCGATTCTAGCGATACGGAAGAGAGGACAGGTGCATTCTGGGGGCGTGGCCGCCTCAACGGCTACTCTTCCAGTGTGCATAGTCTGCAAGATGATGTTTTAACTGTCTGGCTGGCTCCCACTGGAGGGTGAGTGAAAGATATTCCTTTGGTGAGAATTCTGAGAGTCACCAGACTGGGCACAAATCTGTGTGTTCTGGGGCAGCAGAGGATGGAGTTATAAGAACAGAGAAAGTAAAAGTTGAAATCATATAATATATGGATCTCTTCTTACAGTGATATATTGATTTGTAAGTAAAGCAAACAAAACAATAATAGTATAAATAAAGGGTGAAACTAGCGCTGAGTTAGTTTCGATGATTTTGGAGTGAACATGATTGAATTTGTAAGGGTTTTTTTTTTTTTTTTTTTTTTTTTTTTTTTTGTGGAGATGACTTTGAAAATTTAATGATTTTATACGGATATATACGAAAAAAAAGGAGACGAAGTATATGATTATGTCTCGTGACCAGAATATTGTACGAAATGGAAATATAAAAATTGGAGATTTATCCTTCGAAGAGGTGGAAAAATTCAAATATCTTGGAGCAACAGTAACAAATATAAATGACACTCGGGAGGAAATTAAACGCAGAATAAATATGGGGAAATGCGTGTTATTATTCGGTTGAGAAGCTCTTATCATCCAGTCTGTTGTCCAAAAATCTGAAAGTTAGAATTTATAAAACAGTTACATTACAGGTTCTTCTGTATGGTTGTGAAACTTGGACTCTCACTCTGAGGGAGGAACATAGGTTAAGGGTGTTCGTGAATAAGGTGCTTAGGAAAATATTTGGGGCTAAGCGGGATGAAGTTACAGGAGAATGGAGAAAGTTACACAACACAGAACTGCACGCATTGTATTCTTCACCTGACATAATTATGAACATTAAATCCAGACGTTTGAGATGGGCAGGGCATGTAGCACGTATGGGCGAATCCAGAAATGCATATAGAGTGTTAGTTGGGAGACCGGAGGGAAAAAGATCTTTAGGGAGGCCGAGACGTAGATGGGAGGATAATATTAAAATGGATTTGAGGGAGGTGGGGTATGATGATAGAGACTGGATTAATCTTGCACAGGATAGGGACCGCTGGCGGGCTTATGTGAGGGCGGCAATGAACCTTCGGGTTCCTTAAAAGCCATTTGTAAGTAAGTAAGTACAGTATATACGAAAAGGAAATTGTCTGGAAATGTAGTAAATTACGTCTGATAAGAGAGGTGAGTGGTAATGGAAGTGCAAACGTTGTGAGTTCTAGTGTAGGAATATAAAACACAACTGGCTGAGAAGAAACTGCCTACTGAAGGATGCACTGGAAGGAATGGTGAACGGGAGAAGAGTTCAAGGCAGAAGAAGATAATATCAGATGATGGACGGCATTAAGTTATATGAATATTATGAAGAGACTAAGAGGAGCGCAGAATAGGAAAGATTGGTGAATGTAGTTTGGGTTTGCAGTGAAAGACCTGCTATGAATGAATAAATGGATGAATGATATGATGTAATGTGAAGAACGGAAAGCTTGTATTAATTCAATAACCACTGAAAATAGTTAAGCACGTCAAATAATAATGAAATAAACATACAGTTTCCATAATGTAACTTCATTTGTACGTCCGCCATTACGCTAGCCAGTACTGATAACATCGGTAAACAAAAATTATGAGACTTCGGAAATCCTGCAACAAATTCTTATATGCAAGACATAACAATAACCTAAACTAATCTAACCCAACATTCGCAGATTCGTATGTGCAAGGCATAACAAAAGCCTAAACTAACCTAACTTAACCTATCACAGGTATAGCGTGAGTGTAGGCTACACTATCGTGAAACTTTCGTAATGTCACCTAGGTTATGTTCGTATGACTGGTAAGACAGTTGACGTTGCATAAGTAGTAGGAAGGGAAAGAACTCAGTGCTATTTTAATCAAATGTTAAAATGAATAAAATATATGATTATTGTTACAAAGCATTTACAGACTGTTTTTTTTGTCACAATGTTGGATCAGTCATGTCTATTTTAATATTAAATTCTAGAAGAACATTTAAAGAATTAATTACTACTACTACTACTATTACTACTACTACTACTACTACTACTACTACTACTTCCATTACTACTACTACTTCCATTACTACTACTACTACTACTACTACTTCCATCACTACTACTACTACTACTACTCAGTAGCGGCCGGTGATCGAAATCCTCGGTGAGGCCAGATGCAACTAGTTTAAGTGCCTCCGATAGGAAATATTTATGATATTAATTATTATTGTTATTATATTATTAATATCATTATTACTGTATTATTATTATTACTATTATTAGTCTATTCTTATTACTATCAATGAAAAATAATAATTTTACTCACCAAATAAGCTGTTATGCTCTGAGTTTCAGTGTGATGAAGCATCCCATGTTATGTGTTGAAATTCCCCTTTCTTTCTTTTCTTTTTATTTTTTTCCTTTGACAGCAACAAACAAGGCCAAGAGAAGTTTATTTTGCACCACATTACCACATAACCATTTATGTTGCCCATACCAGGATGCAATAGAAACTCGCGTTTTAAGATTATGTGTGAGAAAAATTATCAGCGATGTCGTAGGTATCTCGGTAATCTCTCTCTTTATTTAAAACTTCCTTTCTTTCAGTATTATTTCATCTCGAAAAAGGACACTCTAACAATGAATTAACTGCACCAGCATTATTTCTCGCATTTGTTTCTGTTTATATTTTCCAAAAATACATAACATTGGCCCAGATTCACTACTGTACTACCAAGTACAATAGTAGAACACCCTCGCTTATGTCATAAACTGAGACATAAGGGAAGAGAATCGAGTGGGTCTCTCTGCCTGCCAAAGAGCTGGAATTTTGTTATTTATGGCCTAGTTAAGAAGACAAGTCACCACTGCTATTCCCACCCCACTCTACCCTTGAGGCCGGCCCATGGATGGGACGAGTGAAACCTGACCAGGCCAGACGAATTGTGCCTCAGCTACAACGTTTTAAGCGTAAACTCAAAGCCCGCGAAAGGACATGAAATGCATTAAGCCAGACCCGGCACGAACGATTCTGGCCTCAGGAACAAATTTTACTGCAAAACAGGTCTATATACATCACAAGCCAGACCCGGCACGAGCGATCTCGGCCTCAGGAACAAATTTTACTGCAAAACAGGTCTATATACATCAAAGTTTTCAAATGCTTCTACAGCGATATATGCTTCATTCAAATAACTAATACATTATATAAAAACACAAAATTTGATTTCAGTTAAGCCAAGTGACTGAGGCCCGGCCTCACTTGCCTCAGTCAATCAGCCGCCACTGCTACTACTACTACTACTACTACTACTACTACTACTACTACTACTACTACTACTACTACTACTATCCTTACGAAGTAGTTACAAGCAATATAACATTTGTTGCTGACGTCCCGCTTTTTTACCAGTTATGTATATGGTTTTTCAAAAGTAAGACGTAATTTCAATTGCTTATGTTTTCTTCATTTTCCACACAATTTTAAAAACTCTGAAGAAGTGAGATATTTTTCATCACTACTCATTGCCGCAATTTCTTTGTAGATGTTGTATGCACTGATTAATTCAAGGCTGGCCCGGAGGAAAATTCTCCCCCTCCGTATTCCAGCATGTCCCCCTCCCATATTTCAGAACTTTTTAACTAAAAAATATGAATTGCACAGTATTATATTTCAATTTGATACGAATTTTCAGTAACTAAAATAAGTTTTATGTAGATTTTCAGACCGTTGTTTCTTTGAAGATATTTTTGGAAAGGCTAGTTGGCGACAGAATTCACAAAGCTGAGTTTGAGTGTAAGAGCAATTCATTGTCTTCAAGTGGAACAATTTTTAAAGTTTTGATAGTGACTACATAACTCTGAATGAAAGAAAAGAATGATCCTTGCAGTACCTCCAGCCACTATATTCGCAGTATCCAGTTATTCTAACTTGAAGACTGGCATTGCGAGCCATTTCTGACCCACGCCCCACTGTTACAGAGTGCAGGGTGTAAGGTTTCTGCATGTGAAGACAAGGTCTCGTTTTTGCATTCTCAGCTGCCTTATTAGCAAGCACGGGCCGAGATAAGACGTGACCTCGCCATTGTTCATGTCGAAACAAACGAACAGCGCACCGCGATCTCTGCAGTTATTGCCGCGGGTCTTTCGTAACTTCGTTTCCGGTCACATGTCGCAAATAAATGGATGGTTACGGATGCTTAATGATTCTTCAATCAAGTCTGGGTTCTTGACGTGGCTAAGTAATATTAGCGTTATAAACTTTTTTGGCTCCCCACCCGCTGTCTTCACTTTGTGTGTAGCGACTGTAGCGGGTAATATTTATATTGCGTCATGAATTTGTGACGTTTTGCGATGCCTGTAGTACATTATTGGTTAGAAAGTCCTTCTCTGCTGTACGCGCACTACAAAAATCATTCCTAGATTTATTTTTCCGTACGAATTCCGTAAAGAGTGCGTGTGTGTGTGCGTGCGTGAGTGTGCTATTCCATATGAAATCGATCAGTAAGAAACCTCACATTTTTTATATTCTAATTTTTTCCCTACTTATACAAGGTGCTGAGGAGAGTGCATTTTCAAAAATATACTATCGAAAATCAAACGGTTTTCGTATTATTGAGCGACAAATTTAACGTATTTTATAAAAACAAGCCTCTTTCAGCGTTCAGAACTCTGGAACCATTTACTGCAGAACATTGAACGAGAGCTCATTTTGAAGCTGACATTTGGTAGGTTATGTTAAGAAGTAATCCTTATTTTTATTGTACACAGAGAGACAGATAATCTGATTTTACTTACTTTTAGGCTTTTTGCCAATTTGTAAAAATGTAAAAAAATATTGAGAAAAAAACCTTACATTATTAAGAGGGATTCGGCATTGTTTGCTTAGTTGTACGGCAATAAGTTTCGAGGGTATTAAATAGATTATTTTCACACGCCTAGACTTGAACGGCGCAGTACCGCACGCACTAGCCGAGAGCTGAAGATGGCGTCATTTTACTCCTGTGTTTATGAAAGCCTGTGATAAAGCTAGCACAGCCATGCGCTGCTAGACGACTATCACGTGTTTATGTCTCCTGGCCTTGCTTGCCTAGGCTAGCTCCCGCCTCACAGTCAGCTGGTCAGTTCACGCGCGTACTATTTATTTTCTTTATTTGATATTTTCAATACTTTCTTATCAACGTGCCATCAGTAAAAAAATATGTGTTTATTTGTACTTTGAAAGCGGAATCTAACTATATATTTTTAAAATATTTTTTCCTTGGCAAAGGCGTCCTAATGAGGAAAAATCTAAATTTCTCCATTTCCATAAAAAGTAAGAAAATCTGTTTATATGTCAATATAAACTTTAATTTCTCAGAATAAAAATAAACCATGATTTTGATCATTGGGTGAAAGGGTTTTGGAGCTACAACAGTTTAAAGATGCTAATTTTATGAACATACGATAAATTTAAATATTTTTAATTTAAACACTATGAAGTTCTGATGCCTCAAACTTTGCACAAAGCATTGTATCACAGTTGTCTACGTACAAAAAAAAAAGTTTTATTATATTTAGAAATTGTAAGGTCAATTTTCTCTATATTTCGGTCGATTTGAGATGGAATAGCTCGTGTGTGTGTATGTGTGTGTGTGTGTGTCTAATACCTACCCACTTCACTTGCGTGATTCGGGTTCCGCATACTACAGATAGATGGCAAGACTGTGATCTATTTTTCAAGTTGCACACTACTTTGGCGGGCCATGTTATGCATGATGTGTATCAGTGAAGAGTTATATCGTGATGAGTGTTTGTGTAAGTGTAGTGTAGGGAATGGGTGAGGATGATGATGAAGGTGGGGAAGAGAGAAAGGGAAACCCGTGCCGGCACGTAGCCTACTCCTGTCGAATAGCACCAAGGGGGCCGCCAGGCTTAACGTCCCCATCCGACGGACGATGGTACATGATATAATGCATTTGTGTAATTGTGTATAGGAGTTGAGTTTTATTTCGCAGACAGCAATAATTGTAACTTAATTCAGCGCATTACGTAAAACATTTACGCTGAACGAATAAAAAGGAGAAATGTGTGTAAATTTTATTGAACCTGCATTTAGTTGCTCTGCGCCTATGTTGGTAACACAGTATAATGTCTGCGTTGACACTGGACCTTGTTGATAGCTAGTATCAGTTTTCGTTTATCTGCCCGAAGTGTAAAAATACAGGAAGAGCACACTAAATAAAGTTGGGCTGAGAAGCTGAATCAGCTGTTGAGGACGCGTGTTCTGTCGTGTGATGCATCACGTGAAGGAAAACAGAAATATGAACCAACGCTACGTCTTAATTTCCTAGGGAAGCGTTTTTTCTTTTAAATATAGTATAGTGGAACTGGTTACAGTAGCTTTTTCACTTTCATTTAATTTATTGTATCCCATAGATCTTAACATAAGCTTTTAGATGTGGAACATGTCAAAAGTTATACAGAAATATTAGGCACAATACATAGCGAGCAGATTAATATAATTTGCAAGCAAGAACAATATTCATCTGTTAAGAAAAGAGATGAGTATGCAGAAATTGTATTGGTAATAAAAGTAGCAGTGTTGTCAGGTTCAGGAAATTAATTTTCCCGATAAACACCTAAAAATTTACCGATTTCGAGAAAAATTTCAACCCTTATTATTTATTTATGAAAATGTTTTCCACTCCATTTCAATTTAGAAAACAATTGAAGGAATGTTAGGATAATTCTAAACTAAAGAACTTTGCAGGTATAAACATCAACTGATTTTCTTCTGTAAGTCTTTATGTAGCCACTTATACAGGGACATCATTTTATTTTTATTTCCATTTTTATTGTATCTGAGCTTCTTAATGTATTTCACTCCCACTCCCTCTACTAGTAAACTTCGAACCTTCCTCCACACAGAACCAAGGCCGCGTATGCAGTCAAAGTAAACAGTAGACTATTGAGTTAGTGAGTATAGTACTTTCCAGAAATACGTTCGCGTTTTCCAGTAACGAAAGAGCTTTCAATATTGAATCATATTTTCGTACAGATACTGACGTCCGTTGCCTACGTCGCATCCCGATTTCACCCACCCGCTTCTGCTCGCCGCTCTATGAAAGCTAGTGGCTGGACTGCCTTAGCTCTTTTCTGAAAATATTAATTTCTGTTAGGAATTGGATGTCTACGTATTATTATAAAACTGTCTAAAATAACTTAAATAAAAGGGCCTCGTTAAGTAATTAACTGTCACGTGATTTCCCCCCTTTCTACGACCCTGCAACAAAACCGAACAGTAGATAGCATGTCTGAGTAATTTTATCTTTTCGGATAGGGCGGAAGTGAAGATTGAATTTACAGTACGTAAGGTACTCTTTTATAGAGTAGGTACAAAATTATTTCAACATGAGTTACTAATACGAAGGACGAAACTGGTAATTGGAATTAGGTATAATAGGCTATAGTGCGATAATATGCACAAAAGAACTGAAGCCTATATCGAAATGAGCGGCCACCATTTTTAAAAATGTGTTTAAATATCCATATTATGATTACTTTTCAATTTAACTTCATTCTCTATATTGTACGCTAATGTGCTGTAGACAATATAATATACACTGCATAATGAATACGTCCGCATGGATAGCTCAGTTCGTGAGTAAAAACACTTATTGTTAATACAGTACTATATTTTGAGCAAACAAAAACCTAATGAGAATTATCAAACTCAAAATCGCGATATTTCCTAGTTTACGTAAATGAATGAACTACTTTTCTTCACTCCTATACCTAGTAAATTGATTTGTTTGTATTTTGCGCAGTATTATCGAACTCCAGCGGTGGAAGGGAGTAGCAAACGGTGTTTCCAGTTCTCAATCGTTAATCCAAAGGTATAGCTAGGTTAATATTAGAAATGTTAGTAAAAATAAAATGATATCCCTGTATTATTGTATTGCAATGTACTAGGTAATAGGTATTCATTTCATTGATTCATAGTGTTCTGCCCAAGGGCAGGCCTTTCGTGCAAACCCAGCATTCTCCAGTCTTTCCTATTTTCTGCCTTCCTCTTGTCTCCTTATATAATCCATATATTTTAATGTCGTGTATCATATGATATCTTCTGCCCCGAACTCTTCCCCCGCTCACCATTCCTTCCAGTGCATCCTTCAGTAGGCAGTTTCTTCTCAACAGGTGATCCAGCCAATTCCTTTTCCTCTTTCTAGTCAGTTTCAATATCATTCTTTCTTCATCCACTCTTTCCAACACAGCTTAGTTTCTTATTCTGTCTGTCCACTTCACATGCTCCATCTTCCTCCATATCCACATTTCAAATGCTTCTAGTCGCTTCGCTTCTAGTCGCTTCGTCGTAAAGTAATATGAGTCTATAATTCATTTAGTGACTGTCTAGTAGTCATAATATTTCTAATTTGTATTGGAAAATTCAGTATCAGTAGTCTCATACTTTTAATGAAAGATAGGAAGCAAGTCGTACACTTAGGAATAAAATCAGAGAGATTACTTGAAGGAAAAGCTGAATGAGGTAGAAACAATTAGTAAGAATAAAAATATTAGAGATTTATATAAGGCCGTAAAGGAAATTAAGAAGGGATACCAGACAAAGATAAATTGATCAAGGATGAGAATGGTGGCTTGCTTGCAGACTGTCATTCCATCCTGAACAGATGGAACAGCTATTCTGGGCAACTACTAAATGTACATAGACCAAATAGAAATCATCAGGACGATATTCATAATATACAAACTGTTGAGCCATCTATACCCGAACCCACCATTTCTGAACTCTAAATTGCGATAGAAAATCTGGAAAAGTACAAGTCTCCAGGTATCGATCAAATTCCAGCAGAATTAATACAAGAGAATGGAAGCGCATTATCTAGTGAAATTTTTAAACTTATACATGTTATTTGGGCAAAGGAAATCGTACCCGACCAATGGAAGGAGTCCATAATTGTACCTATCCTTAAGAAGGGGGAAAAGACTAACTGTAGTAATTTTCGAGGAATATCGCTTTTTATTGACGTCATATAAAATTAGACCGAAAAAGGAATGAAGAAATTTTAGAACAATTAGAAGTAGAGTCAGTAGAAGAAAAAATCACCAGATACAAATTCAATTGGCTAGATCATGTAAGAAGAATGGAAAATTCAAGAATCCCAAAAATTATGATGCAATATAAACCTAGAGGACATCGTCGACCAGGAAGACCGTTAAGAAGACTGCTAGATGGGGCCGAAACAGGTCTACAGAGGCCTAATTCGTGAAGGATGATGATGATGATGATACAATTTTGTCCAATATTCTTTCGAGAAGATTAACTCCTTATGTAGATGAAATTGTTGGGGATGATCAGTGTGGTTTTAGGCGTAATAGATCGACTATGATAAGATTTTTTGTATTCGACAGATATTGATGAAAAATGGGAGTATAAAGGCACAGTACATCAGTTATTGATAGATTTCAAAAAGGCATATGACTTGGTTAAGAGAGAAGTTTTATATAATACTGTTATTGAATTCAGTATTCCCAAGACACTAGTTCAATTCATTAAAATTTGTCTCAGTGAAACTTACAACAGAGTCCGAAGAGGCCAGTTTCTGACTGATGTTTTCCCAATTCACTGCGGGCTAAAGCAAGGAGATGCACTATCACCATTACGAAAGTTCAGGAAAACATGGAGGGTTTGGAATTGAACGTGTTACGTCAGATGCTTGTTTATGCAGATGATATGAAGGAGAAAATCCACAAACGATTAGGGAAAACACGAGAATTTTACTTGAAGCAAGTAAGGAGATAGGTATGGAAATAAACCCCGAAGAAAGGGCCAAAATATATGATTATGTCTCGTGACCAGAGCATAGTACGAAATTAAAATATAAAAATTGGAAATTTATCTTTAGAAAAGGTGGAAAAATTCAAGTTCCTTGGTGCAACAGTAACAGATATAAATGACACTCTAGAGGAAATTAAACGCAAGTAAATATGAGAAAATGCGAGTTATTATTCGGCTGAGAAGCTTTTATCATCCAGTCTGCTTTAGAAAAATCTGACAGTTAGAATTTATAAAACAGTTATATTACCGGTTGTTCTGTATGATTGTGAAATGCATATGGAGTGTTAGTTGTGAGACCCGAGGGGAAAAGATCTTTGGGGAGGCCAAGGCGTAGATGGGAGGATAATATTAAAGTAGATTTGAGGGAGTTGGGATATGATGGTAGGGACTGGATTAAACTTGCATAAGATGGGACAAAAGGCGGGCTTATGTGAGGGCGGCAATGTACCTCCGGGTTCCTTAAAAGCCATTAGTAAGTAGACTAAGTAAGTCTTATACATAAGAAACTATTAAAATATAACAAAATCCGCGAAGATCACTGTTTTCATTTAGTTATGCCTGAAATTAGTAAATTGAATTTCAGAAAGGCATTATAATATTTTAACTGTTGCGCGCTTCACTTCTTCGAGATCTTCATCTATAGCGCTTATAAAAATTAATTTCATGTTTCTTATTGATATCCCATTTCTAAAAATTTATGCAATACTAGAATGCACTTAGGCCGTGTCTCAAAGCTCAAGTCCATACTACACACTAGTGACTAGCAACTACAGTAGGTGACTTGTAAACTACACACTAGGGAGCTTTGGAAATATATGTTTGAAACACGGCCTTCTTCATAGACTATTTTTATAAAAACCATGACATCACAGTACAGCACTGAATTAAGAAGGCAGTGTCCTAATGCAGTTTCATTACAAGTTATGTGGAAAAATAAGAACTTAATATATTACGGTACAATAATGTTTAAAACATTGTACAGAAGGTACTAACAATGTCAGTGTTCAAAGTTAACGTGTTATTCTACATTATATTTACATTATTTCACTTCCAAAGCATTTTCAGATTTCATAACCCCAATTGCTGATGAGGTATCCATGTTTGTGTAGTGAACAAGTCAACAATCAAGCAAGCATTTTCGTTTACTAGCTACTACGGACTTGATTGCTATGCACTATGCAGCTTTGGATCATGACTTCTGATGTCACATCCGGCTATTTAGTCAACAATCTAGTTCACTTCAGCTGAAAATGTAGCTTTGAGACACAGCCTTAGCAATTAAATAACAGTTTCCCAATTTTAGCAAAATTTCTCTTCTCTCTCTAGAAATATGAATTTCCCGTTTTAAGAGAAATTTCCCTCCACCTACTTATTTTTGGAATAATATTATGTATCAAAATTTTCCTCTTCCTGTCCACAGAGAAATTTGAATCGATGTCGATATGTTGTCGCAGTAAGTGTGATTGGACATTGCAACAGCCACAGATTTATTAACCTCGTTAGTACGATGGCGAAATAATGTGTGGTAATACAACAGCAGTAAAAATTACGCGGGAATCAAAATGAAGGCTGTGACGCAACAATGAATCCCGCTGCACTTACATGGACAGTAGTACAAATTTTGCCAAAATAATGCGTTGCTAAACAAATTTCTCTCTCTTTTCCTCTCTCTCTCTCTCTCTCTCTCTCTTAGTGCTAGCGCTCTTGTCTTCCATTCAGGTGGCCCGGGTTCGATTCTCGGCTATGTCGTGATGAATTTTTTTTATTTTATTTATTTATTTATTTAACCTGGTAGAGATAAGGCCATCAGGCCTTCTCTTCCCCTCTACCAGGGGATTACAACTACAATATTAAGAATACAATTACAATAATTATAATTACAATTAATATTAAATTTACAAATACAATAAAAATCAAAGTACTAAAAGATTAACTGATTAATAAATGCTAGACAGTTTATTGTAAAAGTTAAGAAGAGAGAAGCATTTCTTTTATTGATTAAGTAAAAATTAAACCTACTCTACGCAGTAAGAAAATGCTTAATAAGCTTGTTTTTGGACGCTACTAAATTCTGACAGTCTCTGATGTCAATGGGTAGGGTATTCCACAAGCGCGAGAGCGGGATTGTGTATGATGATGAATACGATGATGTCTTATATGTTGGTATGGCTAGTATGCGGCTATTTTGCGTGCGTGTGAAGAGATTATGATATTATGACAGGTAACTGAAATGGGAGGCAAGGTAGATAGGTGTAGAAGTGTGAAGGACATGGAAAAGGAGAGCAAGAGAATGAAAATTTCTATGTTCGTTAAGCCGTAGCTAGTTTAGAATTTGTGATGGAAAAGCAGATGTTGCAGAGAGTTTTTCTCGGGATACTCTCGTTTTCCTCTTTCATTCCACCAACACTCCATTGCGCCCAATTTAGTCTATCATCTGCAATAATAAAAATAGACTGGGGTAAAGTCTTGGGGTAGTGCGACTTTCCGATGCTGTTGTAGGAAAAACTTACGTTCCGGGTCCTCATGCTTATAAGGTACTCGTCTAGGGATCGGAAGTGGGCCACTCAGAACTAGGAAGGATGACCCACCAGTCAGTATCGGATTCATGAACGTCATCGAAGTTGCTTGCTGGACTTAAATAATCATCGTACTCATAGGCGGAGAGAGAACACTTTCTTTGTGGGGGGGGGGGGCAAAGCAAAACCTTACTGTACTCCAACCACGAGAAAGTCTCAGGGGAATGAGACGCAGCGGGGTAATGCTGTGAATGAATCTTGATGTCATAAGATGTCATAAGGTCACACACGTGGGTACACGTATCTCTATTGGCTAACTCTCACAGCACAAACGATAACATTGATACACACATACTTGTCTGAACTTTTTTTTCTATTAAAGTTAGAGGATATTGAATTCAAAAAATCTTTTTTGATTTTACTTATTATTAAGTTTCTGTGCTTAAATTGTTGAATTAATGTCTTCAGATCATGTGTCTCGACTATAATATTTATTTTTAATTTCTGAATGTACCACAATTTCTATATCTCATATGAGAAATGGAAGCACTGTAATGTTTCTTTTGTAACAGCCTGTACTCATGTGTTAGAAGTCTGCAGGTGTTCAAGCCGCTACTTGGAGAACTATGAATAGCATACTGCACAATGATGCAGAAAAAAGAAAAGTGATTCCGGTGTAATGTGTAAACTTAAAGACGAGATTAAATAAAAAATTAGAGTTTACATTTCATATGATATCTTCAGGAAGGTAAACTTCATATGAAAAGTTTCTGTTAGCACTGTTACATAGTTTTTTATGTATGTATATGTTTCTGTACGAGAGAGAAAAAGAGGGATATTGTTTTAAGTTATGCCCTATTATAATTTGTAGTAGACCTACAGTTCAAGCCCTATACAACTCGGTCCGAAACATCGCGAATGTGGATGTAACACTGTAAGAAACATGCCCTCGAAAATACTTTATTAAATAATCATATTCCGATATACTGTACCACGGTCAAGCTATAACGGGGGGAGAAGGTAAATGATGTCCTCCATAACCCCGTTATATGGGGACTCCACTGTTCTCCAACCAGGAGATTAACCGTGAAAGGAATTGCTTACTATTGCGTCATCTATTGGAGCTAAGTAGATAGATAATATTACCGTTATAACGTCAGTTTAAAAAACATGCGCTCTCCTGCATATGTTATTTCCTGTATGGAGGAATTAAAAGACCAGGAGATTAACTGTGATCTAAATTTGTAACTAGGATAGTATAAGTATGTGTGTATCAGTGTTATCGTTTGTGCTTTGAGAGTTAGCCAATGGAGATGCGTGTACCCACGTGTGTGACTATATGGCATCTTATAACATCAACATTCATTCGCAGCATTACCCCGCTGCGTCTCATTCCCCTGAGACTTTCTCCTGGTTGGAGTACAGTAGGCACCATAAAGAGGTTCTTTGTCCTGCAGTCAAGGATGGGATTCAGACACGTGCATTTGTTTACATGCGGAGTCACCTTGTATGGAATGAAGATTAGTGAACCACTGCTGCCTTTTATTCACTGCAGGTGATAGATAAAAAATCAGGGAAGGATTAAGAAGTGTTGGTGGAATGTAAGGAGGAGACGATAGAACCTCGAGACGAAAAGCTTCGTTCAAAGTGTGCTTTGTTCATCACAAATTTTATCACAACCAAGCAGAGGATCGAACCCGGGCGCTAGATGGAAGACCGGCACACTAGCGCTGAACCACAGATGCGGCTTAGAATGCTAGAAGAAGTGAATATAAAGCTGATACATTACTCGCAGCTTTCTTCGTTTAAATAAGCCGTCAATTTTACACCCAAGCTATCTCTTTTAAAGGATTCTACTCTGTTTAATTAAATCGAGGAAAGATTAATGTACTTACGTCGCTCTTATAGTGAGTACAAGATCGTTACCATTTGTAGATAAAGCATGGGACAGAAAACAAAACACAAACGTATTTATTATTATTGTTGTGAATGAGAAAAGTCGTTTCCAGGTGATACGACCTTATCCCAACACGGAATTCCACTCTGACTACACGTGTATCCCTGCAGTCTTCATCAGTTGCTAGCAGGTCTCGCTATAATCATGTGTATGCCGATGAGGAATGGCTTGCAAAACAAACAAAACACGGAAACCAAATATAAAATACGACCCAGTTCAGTGGCGGCTCTACGTCATGCAGTGACACCAATATTAAAGGTGTTAAGTTTAATTAAAAAAATCATTTATTCGCTCGCACTAAAACAACTACGACTCTTGTGGGACAGAGAAGAGCACTAAAAATTACGCAGTTCAGTGGCGGCTCATTTTGAGAATGGCATTTTCCGTTTACCAGTTTGTTTTCTTTTGTATGTACAGTAGAGCAATTATCCGAAACAATTGGGGACGGGGAGTGTTCGGATAGCTGATTTTTCGGATAACCGATAATTTACGAAAACAAATTGTACCGATGTCACAGAAGCAGTATGAAACAAAGAAACACTGATATTAAACACAAAACTGTACATGTAAGTTATGTTTTGTATCACACGTCTTACAAATAAAACAGAGAACTGGCTAACCTGGTTTGACAAGTTCAAAATGGCCATTAAAGTAGGTCTACAGTTAAGGAAAGAAGTTCAATTTTTTTTTTTTTTTTTCAGAGCTGACACTCGATATTTCGGTTGATCGGTATTCGGATAATCGATGCTTTACTGTAACATTATTCAGAGAATGGAGGCCTATAGGGTACATTAATGATATATTATGATGCAACCAAATAGTAGGGCATTCGATAAGAAATTGAAAAAATGCTGTAAATCAATGCTCCTAGCGGTGACCATTGGGATATTGTGGTATGTAACATAGAAGCGATTATATCATAAATCTGCAATGTTGAAAGCCTCGAAGTAACCATATTTTGTAAATATTGTCACTATTTCTGATTTTTAGCAAGCAACACAGCTCTAAAAATTGTTCAGTAGATACAAATAAAGATACTTCATAAAATCCAAGTCGCAAGAGGAAAAAGTGGAACTCAGTGCTTTAGGACATTACAAGAACCTTATGGGAGAGACGTATACCATACCGAATTACTGCAAGATGAGTGGAAGCGAGACTTTCAATTAAGAGTTGACATCCAAAGATTTTTAGTTCAATCAGTGGCAGAGATATCCAGAAATAATGCTGCAGATGGAGTTCGCACTGTACATGAGCCTGGCTCTTACGGTAGTGGCTAGAAACATTTTTGTTTTATAACTTTAATTTATACTCACTAGCTAGGTAGTTAAATAAATTAATTAAATTAAACCCAGTAAAAAGCCATTTTGCCAAACATCCGGGCTCTAATGATGGCATTCAAACTTCACTTATTTCTTTAATAATTATATGTCTCGACTTGCACCTACGCGCTCCCGCTAAGTAGAAAGGTGCGTCTAGACTATTACAGAAATGATAAAGGACATTTTTTCACGAATAGGCGCCGAAGTAAACATTGCACCTTTAAAAAAGTATCTATAATATGATTATACTATCGCCTTTGCTGTTTCCGTATGAATGAAAATACAAGTGATATTTGTTGTAAAAGATTCTTTGTTGTTATGGACACCCCTGCGTCATTGTATTCGACATAAAATATATACAATTCATGAGACAGCAGACGTGATACGCAGTTGGAGACAAGTTCCCGGGGCCCTGTACTGGGTTATTTTCACATGATACAGGTGCTCAAACTGGTACATAAAAAATAATATAGCCACCAGGTTTTGTTTAACAGTTAAACAGTAGTACTATTCGGTTGGCCAGTGTGAATTAATATGCGCATAAACAGCAGAATATCGTGACATGCTGATAACATCCGTCATCATCTGTCTACGAGATGACGCATCCTGATTCAATATACAATGAACAGCTTCATTGTGTTCTTAATTTCAAAGGTTATTCACTTCTTGTCCTTTCTTATATTTTCGTTTTGTTCGTTGCTTTATTCATTTCGATTTTTCTTTATTTTTCTTTCTATCTTTCTTTCTTCTTTCCTTTGTTTCTTTATTTCTTTCTTTCCTTCTATTCTTTTCTCATTTGGGCCTATTTATTCATTCTGTCTTTCTCCCTGTGTTTCTTTCTTTCTTTCTTTCTTTCTTTCTTTCTTTCTTTCTTTCTTTCTATTCTTTTGTCATTTGGGCCTATTTATTCATTCTGTACTTTCTTTCTTTCTTTCTTTTATTTTCTCATTTATTTATTAATTGTATTTTTCTTTCTTTCTTTCTTTCTTTCTTTCTTTCTTTCTTTCTTTCGTTCCTTCCGTCCTATTATTTTCTCATTTACTTGCTCATTCTACCTTTCTTCCTGTCCTTTCTTCTTTTCTTTCTTTCTTTCTTTCTTTCTTCCTTTCTTTCTATTATTTTCTCATTTATTTGCTCATTCTGCCTTTCTTCCTGTCCTTTCTTCCTTTTTCTCTTTCTATTATTTTCTCATTTACTTGCTCATTCTACCTTTCTTCCTGTCCTTCTTTCTTTCTTTCTTTCTTTCTTTCTTTCTTTCTATTCTTTTCCCATTTATTTATTCATTCTCTCTCTTCTTTCCTGTCGTTCTTTCTTTCTTTCTATTCTTTTCTCATTTATTTATTCATGCTCTCTCTTCTTTCCTGTCTTTCTTTCTTTCTTTCTTTCTTTCTTTCTTTCTTTCTTTCTATTCTTTTCTCATTTGGGCCTGTTTATTCATTCTGTACTTTCTTTCTTTTATTTTCTCATTTATTTATTAATTGTATTTTTCTTCCTGTCCTTTCTTCCTTTCTTTCTTTCTTTCTTTCTTTCTTTCTCTCTTTCTTTCTTTCTATTATTTTCTCATTTTTGCTCATTCTATCTTTCTTCCTGTCCTTCTTGTCCTTTCTTTCTTTCTTTCTTTCTTTCTTTCTTTCTTTCTTTCTTTCTTTCTTTATTTTTTCTCATTTATTTAGTCATTTTATAATCTTTCCTTATTTCAGTATTTCTCAGCAACTATAGTACCTACGTACTTACATAATCGTTATTCTGTTACTAGCAGTATTACTTACTATTCACTGCGTCAGTACTCCTCTACCCTAAGGTATAGATATGCAGAGACTTTCCAGAAAGCTTTACAACCGGCCTCATTAATTCACATATCATCATCCATACAATAGCCCGGTTTAAGTTCACGGTGCGGTGTGCTGTACTTGTACAAGAGCGCGGCTGTGCGGCTACCCAATCATTCACAGAATAGTAGTGGTAAGCACAATAAGCCTCAGACTGCAGTGTAAGCCTTCGAGTCCCTCCTCCGTACAAGAGGAAAAAAAATTGTCTGTATATTTTACTTTATTTTACAATACCTTTATTAAATTATCATATTCCGATATAGTCTACTGTACCAAAGTCAAGTTATAACGGAGGAGGAGATAAATGATGTCCCCCATAATCTATTTATATCGGCAGTCTATGATTTTGCTTTGTCCCCCCCACCAAGGAAACGGTTCTCTCTCCGCCTGTGACAGTCATGTCAATTGATGCCCATAGGAGCAAGCGCACGCTTTAGAGCTCAGGAGAGGAAAGCGGAAAGGAAAGAGACAGACGAAAGAGGTAGTATATTCAGGGATGGCCAGCTCTGATTCAATAGATAGAGGAAACAGAACTTATTAAAACTGTATCCATGTTAATTTTTAGGTTTGTCTGAGAAGTATAAGTGCATTATAAGAATTCAAGTTTTAATTTTAATGCTAATTTTTCACAAGTTTGATTTTTTTATTCAAAAGAAATATTTTCTCAACTTTTTTATACAAAAGTGAAATTTTCAGATATAGGCCTATCTATTTAGTAGCCTTACACAATGTTTTCGTAAATCTAACATACCATAAATACGTATTACTGAAGATAGTGTCCAGAAAATTTTGAAAATATTCGCATAGAAATTGTTTGTAAGGAAATGAATTAACAAAGCAACTGCTGTTACATCATAAGCAAAAGATACGTGCCCATGTGTTGTAAAAATATCAGCTCTATAGCTTCAGCACATTTCGAGAAAATGGTTAAATATTTTGATGATAGGAAGTTGCTCACCAATATCACCTTAAAAGCATAATGTGATAAGAGATTTGTTATGGAATATTAGTTACATTAAAACATATACAGCACCTAGGTAACTTTACTTTGTACTGTAATATTGTTTTGATTGGTTTATTGATTACTTTTATAAGGCTAAAGGTATCATCAATATCAATTCCAACTTATCATGTCATACTCAATCTCTTTTTTTTTTTTTTGATATCACTTTCTTTATGAATGTGTTTCATCCATTTAGTACAGTATAGTTGTACTACTATGGAATTTATGTGACTATTCCTTCTTAACTCTCTATTATGTTATTAACATTTAAAACACAACTGCAATATTAAGAAATAGATATTAGTACTTTTATTTTACAGCCAATATAGATAATATCAAACAGAAAGAAGCCATATAAAAATAACGACACAAAATTTCACGTTTCATCTGAAGTTTGTGCACCACTGTTTTCTTAATCCAACAAGGCTGCTTATTCATATACACAACCCTTCCTCTTACCATACTTAGCGCTTGATGCCCGCGCACGACATCAAGGTCAGAAAAATGCACTTGCTATGACATCACTGGCCTATGAATATGACATAGTAAAAGTGTAATAGTTTACAGCAATAGTATAAAATAGTTGACAGCAAGTTGACTGTTTGTTGTTGACATACCGTGTTCTTTCGCGAAAGACTAATAGGCCTAAATAAATTAGTCGTAGTTATAAGAAATCTATTTATAGTTTCCATTATTATTAATAATTAAGTACTTTTTTAGAATTATTATTATTATTATTATTATTATTATTATTATTTAATGGCAGGGCGTGACATGTATAAAATGAATGGCAGCAGCAGTGTGTGTTTGACAGATGATGCATCGCAAGAGACAGACAGGGTCGTGATTAAAGATCATCATAAACAACGCGGCACTTGATATTACGGTGAAATATGGCGTTGATGAGACGTAATCGGCTCGCAGAGCTGTAAGGGTCATGGACGCGGTCGAAGGGATAACGACCTTCTGCACGGCTTTCAAAAACCGATCTGTCCTAACCTACGTTACAATTTAATAAGACAAGAAGTGGACATTAATGTGCCAGACGGCGAACATCATGTACTGCTAAACGATATTGGGTGTCAGTAAGGCAGGATTAAGTACCCTGTCGCGCAGACGGTCCGGGTTCGAGTCCCGGTCAGACCTGGAATTTTCCGTTGAAAAATTCGTAGTGACACTAGTAACGGACAAGGTCGCAGTTGAGATTTTACTCGGGGTTGTCCAGTTTCCCCATATTAATTAAGCATCTACATCAGTGATGTCAAAGCAAGCGCATTTTTCTGACCTTGACGTCGTTCGCGGGCAGCAAGCGCTAAGTATGGAAAGAGGAAGGGTAGTGTATATGAATAAGCAACCTGTTGGATTTAGAAAACAGTGGTGCGCAAACTTCAAATGGAACGTGAAATTTTATGTCGTTATTTTTGTATGGCTTCTTTCTGTTTAATATTATCTATTTTGTCTGTAAAACAAAAGTACTAACACTGATTTCTTAATATTCCACTTGTGTTTTAAACCTTAATAACATAATAGAGAGTTAAGAAGGAATATTCACTTAAATTCCATAGTAGTATAATATTATACTGTATTAAGTGGATGAAACACATCATTCATAAAGAAAGTGATATTCCAAAGAAAGAGATTGAGTATGACATGATAAGATGGAATTTATATTGATGGTATCTTTAGCCTTACAAAAGTAATCAATAAACTAATCAAAACAATATTACAGTACAAAGCAAAGTTACCTAGGTGCTGTATCTGTTTTAAGTGTAACTAATATTACATAACAAAACTCTTATCGCATTATGCTTTTAAGGTGATATTTGTGAGCAACTTCCTATCATCAGAATATTAAATTATTTCTCGAAATCTGCTGAAGCTATAGATCTGACATTTTTACAACACGTGGATACGTATCTTTTGCTTATGATGTAACAGTAGTTGCTTTGTTAATTCATTTCCTTACAAACAATTTCCATGCGAATATTTTCAAAATTTTCAATACACTATCTTCAGTAATACGTATTTACGGTATATTAGATTTACGAAAACATTCTGTAAGGCTACTAAATAAATAGGCCTACACCTGAAAACTTTACTTTTCTATACGAAAAGTTGAGAAAATATTTCTTTTGAATAAAAAAATCAAACTTGTGAAAAATGAGCATTAAAATTAAAACTTACTTTCTTATAATCCACTTATACTTCTCAGGCAAATCTAAAAATTAACATGGATACAGTTTTAATAAGTTCTCTTCCCTTTATCTATTGAATCAGTGCTGGCCATCCCTGAATATAGCTCGACCAAGCGGCATATACCACCTCTTTCGTCTGTCTCTTTCCTTTCCGCTGTAAAGCGCTCAGGCTCTCCTGGGCTCTAAAACGCGCGCTTGCTCCTGTGGGCATCAATTGACATGTCTGATCTACATCATTCCGTCGAGGGGCAAAAGCCAATTGGGATTTTCCGGTCTCTCATAGTGTCAACAACTCTGATAGAATTGATATTTAACGCTTGCGGTGAATTTAGGTGAAGTCTGGAGGGGCTAAATAGTCAAATACACTCTCCTCACCTCCACGCTGGGGTCCTCTGGGATCTTTTAAGATGCTAAAGAGAAAGTGGTGTGCGGAAACAGCGGGAAGCTACCGCATTATTAATGCTTCCCAAGAAAAATGCAAATATGGAGAAGAATGGAGCGTGTAAAATGAACAGATAGAATAAGAAATGGAGTTTGTGTTATGTTGTACGGTCCAAGATTGTATAATGATTTTATAAAGAAGAATCCTAAACCAAAATTATCAAGCAATACATTATTCAAAAAACAAGTGCTTGAACTGAAGGGTCCAGGAAAAAACCAGGTAAGTCACTTTTTCCATGAAACCTGGTTTTTTCGCTGAAACAATTGACTTACCAGCTTCTTTTCCTGTACGCCAGAAATTTGAAGGCCAATAAACCCATGACTAATCTGTTTCTTTTCCTGTTTCATACCTCTGAAGGATAGTCATCTAATGACAATTACATTAATATTCTCATTATAGAAATATATTTTAGATTTATATATTTTTTTCTCCCTGTAACATAGTTCTAGTATGCTTATAATAAGTTAATTTTCATCATTTTACTAGCTATCTAAAATCTCGAATTAATTATAATTGATTGAATTAAATTAGCTCATAAATTAAGTTAGTACTTTACCTTATAGGTTTATCTAAATTTAAATAAATATGTAGTCTACTAGTCGTTAAAACTTAACTGAAGGATATTGCTGGAGAACCTTTTAAGTGTAGTGTAAGTATTCGTAATTTAAATATGTATTGTATTGATTAAGGTTGGTTGAGTGGAAGAGAAGGCCTTATGGCCTTAACTCTGCCAGCGAAAATAAAACATTATTATTATTATTATTATTATTATTATTATTATTATTATTATTATTATTATTATTCCTTTCCATAGAGAATCTAATGGCACCTCAAACTCTATCTTTTTCCCTGGACCCTTCAACTATTTTCATTTTATAATCATGTAAATTCTTATCCTTTATTTTTTGTCACTTTAACAATGTTGTATTATTAACTTAGTATGTTATGTATAGGCTATATACCGTTTGTTTGTCTGTTTTTTTATTCTTTTTAAATTTTATGTGTAATTACAGTTAACCGTTTCATCACAGTTGTGATTATTATTATTTTTATTTATTTTTATTTTTTTCTTCTATCCAGTTTTCATTATTGGTCACTCCCGACCTCAAGCATCTTGCTCTTTCGGGTGTGACACAGTTACAATTGTATTTATACAAGAATTTGTAATATGTATTTGAATATGAGATTGGTAATCAATTCCGAATTTTGTAGAATATTCATATACGAGTATTACAATTGTATTGTAAAATCTTTGTTAACGTATGTAATTTTTGCTTGCAATAATAATAATAATAATAATAATAATAATAATAATAATAAATGTAAAAAGAGTGGATAAAGAAGGAATGATGCTGAAACTGATCAGGAAGAGAAAAATGAATTGTGTGACTGCTAAGAAGAAACTGCCTAGTAGAGATGGGATAAACTGTTATTTTTAAGAAACAGTTTCCACTGTAACTGTTTCATAAACGAAGCTGTTCAAAAATAACAGTTCCAGTAGCGACTGTTCCAAGTGTTCCAGCTGTTTCAACTTCTCATCTGCTTCAGAAACATGTTTCAAAGCCCTTGAATCGTCTTTAAATCAGCTGGTCAGTATATTATGACGACGACAGTCAATTTTTCATAGGTTACTGTTAAGGGTACAGTAGGCCTAAATAATTACAATTAAAAATGAATCGATTTTAGTAAAAATAACGCTTATAACCCTAGGAAGTTTAATAACGATAAGACATTAGCCGATAATATTTTTCGCTGTATATTAATAATTAATTAACACTATGTTTGGGCACCATGAACATATTCTCCATCAATAGGCGGCTAATAATAATAATACATATCAGATTTATTAAGGAATTTGATTCGTACAATTAAATTGCGCGGTCTTACATAGGCTACTGTTGCACGAAGGCCGTGTGGAACATCGATATCTACTTCCGATTGGAGGTCGATGATAGCGCTACACGTGGTCTTTGCAGACAGCAAAGAACAGGGAAGCTGTTTAGAAATTGAATTGTTTATCTTGTTTATCTCTTGGAACCATGTGGAGTCCACATCTGTGGAGTAACGGTCAGCGCGTCTGGCCGCGAAACCAGGTGGCCCGGGTTCGAATCCTGGTCGGGGCAAGTTACCTGGTTGAGGTTTTTCCGGGGTTTTCCCTCAACCCACTACGAGCAAATGCTCGGTAACTTTCGGTGCTGGACCCCGGACTCATTTCACCGGCATTATCTCATTCAGACGCTAAATAACCTTAGATGTTGATAAAGCGTCGTAAAATAACCCAATAAAATAAAATAAATTCTCCGCATACGATCCATGTATTTTAATGTTTTCTTTCACGTAATGTCTTCTTCTGCATCGTACTTTCTTTCCGTTCACCATTCCTTTCACTAGGCAGTAGAGATGGGTAAAAAAGGCTGGAACAGTTTTTTAAAACTGTTTCACTATTGAAACTGTTTCGTATCGAAACAATTTCATGAAATAACCTGTTCCAACAGTTCCAAAGAGAGTTACACTGCTCCAGTGATCACTTCAACATTCCACATGGTTTTTTTATTGGGTTATTTTACGACGCTATATCAACATCTAGGTTATTTAGCGTCTGAATGAAATGAAGGTGATAATGCCGGTGAAATGAGTCCGGGGTCCAGCACCGAAAGTTACCCAGCATTTACTCGTATTGGGTTGAGGGAAAGCCCCGGAAAAACCTCAACCAGGTAACTTGCCCCAACCGAGATTCGAACCCGGGCCACCTGGTTTCGCGGCCAGACGCGCTGACCGTATGCGGAGAAAGGCGAAAATAGGAAATATTGGAGAATGCTGGTTTGCAGTGAAAGACCTGCCTTATGCAGAACACTGTGAATGAATGGACAGGACATTACGGTACACATTAGTCCACAGACACTTTTTCGGTGTCAGGGCTGGTTTAAAAGTGTATCTAAATCAATTTTATTCAGTTTCGTAGCTGATTACTGCTCTTTAATAAGGAATTAAAAAGTAGAATAATGAGAAATGAAGGGGAATAACTTCCACTGACTTCAGAAAGGAACTACAATTTATGATCTATATAGTGTCCAATGTTATCCACAATCTTTGTAACAGCATTTCTTGAACCCCCTGTGGAACAGAAATAAGTTCCCAGAAGAGCGGCGAGTGCAGGTCTATCATTACGTCTTTTGATGCAGAGCGCAGCGTTTCCGGAAGCCTTTGTTTGGGGCGGCACCCTTTCAAAGGGGCTTTGTAGGGCAAGCGATCACAGCTTTCTCTACTTAATGCTGTTTGCGTTTTCTTTCTGTCGGAAGACGTAAAAAGCTCAGAAGCTTGTATTTACTCCTGAACCGTTCGTGTAATTTGAAACAAAGTCGGTCGCAGTGTACACGGGCGTGTATTCGTAATTTTCATGCTTTGTAGAATCCCAATTAAGAAATCGATTGTTTTCCGTTGCTGGCATGATATATGACTCGTGATCAGAACGTAGTACGAAATGGAAATATTGTGTATTTCTGTATCTAATGCCTACCCACTTGAACGGGTTACATCAGCTTCTTGTCTATGCGGATGACGTGAATATGTTATGAGAAAATCCACAAACGATTAGGGAAAACACGGAAATTTTACTTGAAGCAAGTAAAGCGATCGATTTGGAAGTAAATCCCGAAAAGACAAAGTATATGATTATGTCTCGTGACCAGAATATTGTACGAAATGGAAATATAAAAATTGGAGATTTATCCTTTGAAGGGGTGGAAAAATTCAAATATCTTGGAACAACAGTAACAAATATAAATGACACTCGGGAGGAAATTAAACACGGAATAAATATGGGAAATGCCTGTTATTATTCGGTTGAGAAGTTTTTATCATCTAGTCTGCTCTCAAAAATCTGAAAGTTAGAATTTATAAAACAGTTATATTACCGGTTGTTCTTTATGGTTGTGAAACTTGGACTCTCACTCTGAGAGAGGAACATAGGTTCAGGGTGTTTGAGAATAAGGTGCTTAGGAAAATATTTGGGGCTAAAAGGGATGAAGTTACAGGAGAATGGAGAAAGTTATACAACGCAGAACTGCACGCATTGTATTCTTCACCTGACATAATTAGGAACATTAAATCCAGACGTTTGAGATGGGCAGGGCATGTAGCACGTATGGGCGAATCCAGAAATGCATATAGAGTGTTAGTTGGGAGACCGGAGGGAAAAAGACCTTTGGGGAGGCCGAGACGTAGAAGGGAGGATAATATTAAAATGTATTTGAGGGAGGTGGGATATGATGATAGAGACTGGATTAATCTTGCACAGGATAGGGACCGATGGCGGGCTTATGTGAGGGCGGCAATGAACCTTTGGGTTACTTAAAAGCCATTTGTAAGTTTGTAAGCAAGTAAGTAATGCCTACCCACTACACTTCATGATTCGGGTTCCGTATACCTACTGTAGATAGATGGCAGGACTGTGACCCATTTTCAAGTTGCACACCACTTCGGCGGATCACGTTATGCATGATGTGAATTTGTGAAGAATTATGTCGTGTACTAGTGTGAATGTATGTGTAATTGTTCGTGTAAGTGTAGTTAGCGAATGGATGAGGATGATGTGACTGGTTCTCAGTCAATAAATTGGTATTAAATTGTAACAAAACTAACATAATTCTATTTAAATCCTGTCCAAATTCAACCTCGCAAATTTCTAGCGCAATAATTAACACTAGATCCCTATTAGAAACAACAACAATCAAATTTCTTGGCTTAAAATCGATAATGTGTTAAACTGGAAAATTCATATTAAAAAAATTACCCCCAAAATAAATTCAGCTTGTTTTGCTATTAGATATATGCAAACGATACTAAATATCAATACCTTAAAAACAATATACTTTGCATACTTCCACTCGGTAATGAGTTTTGGAATAATATTCTGGGGAAATTCCACAGGTAGTAAAAGTATATTTCTGTTACAAAAAAGAGTAATTAGAATAATAGTAGGTGTCAAATCTAGGGAATCGTGTAGGACTATTTTCAAAAAAACTACAAATAATGCCCATGGCTTGTCAGTATATCTTTTCATTAATAATTTTCCTCGTATGTAATCGTGAAAACTTTGTAACTAATTCAACAGTTCATAGCATAAATACACGTCAAAAAAATGACTTTCATACTCCATCGGAAAGTCTATCGTGCTATCAAAAAGGAGTGCGTTATATGGCAGTAAAAATTTTTAATAGCCTCCCTATCGATATAAAAAATGAAACTCAAAACATAAGATTATTTGGGGCCAAATTAAAGAAGTACCTAATTTCTCACGCCTTCTATTCTGTAGGTGAATTCATGACATTCAATAACGCTTCATGAAATTGATACTAAAACTTTGTGTTGTACTAGTAGACTATATTGTAAATCTCGTCTGTATATATTTCATCTAGACTGCGACTATAAATTAAGACATTATAGTAGTATTAAGTTTTTACTTTTTCCATATTCTAGCTGTAAAGAATGTATGAATACAATGGAATGTTAATAAATACAATACAATACAATTATGACGGTGAGGAAGGGAGAAGGGGAAACCTGGTGCCGGCACGTAGCCTACTCCTGTCGAATAGCACCAAGGAGGCCGCCAGGCTTAACGTCCCCATCAGACGGACGAATCACTATCAAGAGTGACATATGCCTTCTGTTCATATACACTGCGGAGAGATTTGCATTTAACCTAGGCATATTGGTACACAATCAAGTGATTAGAAATTGTGCACCGCCATCTCTCCTAGTCCCGCAGGGAATCGAACCCGAGCCGGCTAGTCTGAAAGCAGACCACTGAGCTACCTCGGCGGACACTTGTACATCATATATTACAATCTTCATTCTCAGATGTTTTTCGTCTGGAAACCTATTGATCTGGTTGTTGTTGTGGACATTTTAAAATTAAATATTTAATTAGCTAATTTTTAAAGTTTATTTGTTTCTAATTGTAAAGCATCTTCTGAGTATGCCATTAGGAAAGTTCAGGATAACAGAGAGGGTTTGAAATTGAACGGGTTACATCAGCTGCTTGTTTATGCGGATGACGTGAATATGTTAGGAGAAAATCCACAAACGATTAGGGAAAACACGAGAATTTTACTTGAAGCAAGTAAGCTTTTATCATCCAGTCTGCTGTCAAAAAATCTGAAAGTTAGAATTTATAAAAGAGTTATATTACCGGTTTTTCTTTATGATTGTAAAACTTGGACTCTCACTTTGAGAGAGAAACATAGGTTAAGGGTATTTGAGAATAAGGTGCTTAGGAAAATATTTGGGTCTAAGCGGGATGAAGTTACAGGAGAATGGAGAAAGTTACACAACAGAGAATTGCACGCATTGTACTCTTCACCTGACATAATTAGGAACATTAAATCCAGACGTTTGAGATGGGCAGGGCATGTAGCACGTATGAACGAATCCAGAAATGCATATAGAGTGTTAGTTGGAAGGCCGGAGGAAAAAAGACCTTTGGGGAGGCCGAGACGTAGATGGGAGGATAATATTAAAATGGATTTGAGGGAGGTGGGATATGATGATAGAGACTGGATTAATCTTGCTCAGGATAGGGACCGATGGCGGGCTTATGTGAGGGCGGCAATGAACCTCTGGGTTCCTTAAAAGCCAGTAAGTAAGTGACTAAGTAACCTATTGATCTGTTTGTTGTTGTGGACATTTTAAAATTAAATATTTAGTTAGCTATTTTTTTAAGTTTATTTGTTTCTAATTGTAAAGCATCTTCTGAAGTGTTAAAATATCAGTTAGTTGTCAGCAAATAAAAGATTGTTGGCCGGTTTTTCCAAGTATTGTTAAAACACTTAACGACTGTTAAACCCTCAACAGTCAGTTAAATACAGTTTTTTCTTGTTTTCAACACCAGTTTGGCTTAGCAGATTCTTAACTGTTTGTTAACTTTAAATGTAGGAGTTCATGCATATATGTCGTAAAAGTTAAGAGTTTCAGTTAAAATACTTTGCCATTCTTGAATGCCAGCGTCTATATTTAATTTATTTATATTTTATCACAATTCTGTGATAAGTTTGTAATTATGTGTATATTTCCATTGATATATCCGCCGATTAACGTCTGCACAATTGTATATAAATGGGCTGTTATTTATTATTGTTCATTATAACAGTTTTTATCAGAATTTAATAATCTAGATTGTGGTTTATTGAAATCCGTTTGATCAGTCGCCGTTGAATGTTTCTGTAAATCTATACCGAAGTATGATTACATTCAGAATTTCATATTCGGAAAATGTTCGATTCTTTTGATGTACACAATTCCTAGAAACAACCGTCAATTCAGTTTGGTTTATAAACAGCCAATCACTAACAGCATCGAAACGTCTGTAGATCCATCAGATGTGAAATTATACACCGCATGCATGGAACTAGAGGTCAATAAAGCTGCAATCAATATTGTGTGCTGTGTAATTCTGCACACCATGAAATTTGCTAATATTTCTCGCTTATGTCCAGACTACATGACATTGCTAATTGCGGAACACACTATACATCACTGTGATTTTTCCATGCGCGATAATTCACGGAATGGGAATTTCACATTACACTGGATAAGGGTATTTAACAGCCTTGAAATGTGTCTGACCTCCCAGCATGACCTGAGCCATAAACAGTGGCGTGGAACCTCTATCAGTGGCGTTACCGCTATATTTTCTTTACGACTTATCAACTGCGATGATTATCTAGCGCATACATGGGCACGATTTTCGGTTACGTGAGGCACTCGATTTGAAATAGTTTGTTTACTATGAGAGGAGACTGCAGAGTAGGATGGCAAATATAAACTGCTGTGACCTGCGTCACCTTATCGTAATCGCTAAGGCGGTCAGTGGCGAATTATTAGGAAAGCGCTTGGTTAACGTGAGAGACTCAAAAACTTTTATTCAATTTGGCAAATTAATTCGGCAGCTTTAATCATAAACCTCTTTACTGTTTCTCCGTCGCTGAATTGATTTAAATCACAGGCGAGAAATTGCGTAACTAGCCAATAATATTCCATCACGTTGTCTACGTTTATTTTCTTGAATATTCTGGCGTTTCTCAAGATTATTTAATAGATTTGCACGTTCTCGACCTAAAATAATTTCAGAAAATCATATTTCGTTTTCTACTCACATTTCATATTCTTTTTACAAATTTATTTTGAAAATAATACGTACAAACAACATTTAATTCCTCGCAGGCTACCTTTTAATGCAGCGTGTTTAAGGTATAATGTCGTATTTAGTATACTATGCAAATGTTAAGATCATAAATTTTCTTCGGAATAGTACGAAAATTACCATTTAATTTGTCTTACCTTTTACTTCGGCATGTTCTTTATGACATAAGGAGTAATGTCGTTGTATATTAAATTTATTAATGCCTAACATACATCGTATGTTCTCCCCTTCTAAACAGCAAAAAAACTCTTCCTCCCATTTCTCATGAAATAATCGTTTTCTAACGCGTACACACAGCTTTGAAAATGCCATTATGCCACCACTGATATTGCTTATGAAACTGATATAGAACCTGCCCACGCCTAGGAGCTACGTGAGTGAGGGTCGGGGACTGTGAAGATGATGTCACTCAGAGCGATAAGCTCTGTGAAGGTCAGTGAGGCACAAATTCTCAAGTAAGGCACGATGCCCATCTCTGATCTAGCGTCTGAGTGAAAATATGAAGGTGATAATACCACCGAAATTATTCCAGGATCCAGCGCCGAAAGTTACCCAGCATTTGCTCTAAATGGATTGAAGGTAAAACTCCGGTAAAAAACCTCAATCAGATAACTTTTGTCAACCAGGATTTGAACCCTAGTCTGCTCTTTGCAGTCATGCTGTTACTCCACAGCGGTGGACTGCTATAATTCTACATTTTACGTCGTGAATATAAACAAAAATTTGATTGTGGACAAGTTGACGAAAATACTTTTTTAAACTTCTCTAGTAGCCTACTTATTCATCCTCTGATTGAGTTCTGGCTGATACGTACAGCAGTGGCAAAAAAACCGGACCGACCCTTGTAGCTGATTTCAGAGTCTTGTTCACTCCAGAGCACGATAGACTGGTAACTAAGACTTTCGTGGTTCGAATCCTGCCTGGGAAGGAAACTGTTTTTTTTTTTTTTTTTCCTTATTCAAATTTATTCCCAATACTTTTCGATTGCAGCGATATTTTACTACTTAATTAACTTATTATTCCCAGAACATGAATTTTACCAGCAATCGAAAAGTATTGGGAATAAATTTGAATAAGGAACAAAAAAAAGTTCAAACTATATTCACGTTTTTTATTGAATATCACTGGCTTCTGTTTTTCTCTTTCTTCTTATTTTTTATTTATTTATTATTTTTTTTGTTCTTGTGTGTTATTTATTGGTTTGAATTAAGTTATTTACTGTATTTAGTAAACTGTCTTTGTAAATTTTATGTTAACCTATATTATTGGCCAAGACTACACCGTACATGGTCCTCGCTCTTACTGTAGTGGCTAGAAACAATTTTGCTTTTATAATTTTAATTTGTACTCTAAACTAATTTCAAGACCTGAACGATGCAACTAGATTGCAACGTTGTAGTCAGAAAAGGAGGTGGAAGATAGTTCACGTAAGGAGACAGACCTGAATTCAATGACATCTGTATTACGAAAAGAAACATAACTGTGTTAGCGGCGATATTGCCAGACTGCTGAAACTTTCAAATAAATTTTCTAATTAACCGTGCGTTTATTCACAAAACGTAATATAGGTTTTCTGTTCATTTGAAGTGTACCCTATCGTCCCTTTCATTCTGTAGGATTATTTCACTTCCACTCTGTATAAACAAATATGGAAACATTTCGAAAAAATACTCAAAACAAGCTCCGTGTTCGTTGTTAGTAGAAACAAAATAAAAATGGCATAGGCTAAGGAATAATTGGCGCTGAATTCAGAAAAGTTTTAATAGTTGAATATTTGGAATATGTACAGTATGACAACACAGTAAATTAAGCTTTTGTTAAAATAGCAAAGTCACGTACGGTGTTTAATCCCTCATGCGTTACTATATAAGCAAAAAGTCTTGAGTCCTGTGTAAGAAGCAAAACAATTGGAATATTCTCCTGCCCAGCACACTGCCAAGTGCAACGAACTGTAGCAAAAGGCCAGGACGTTGTCACATTTCCAGGAGGCGAAAAAAATAAATAAATTACAGCGTGCAGTAGTTTATGACGTCATTAAAAGTAATAACGTATATATGTCAATAAAAGTTATGTCTGGTAGTAAAGTGTCAAAACAGTTTCCATGGTGACTGGGCACGATAACTGCGCTGCCACTCGATGAGAAACGGAACTACAGCAGCCTATAACGTGTGATGTTACGGTGCCATGCATTCTGAATAGCGAGTTGCCCAGCAGTTGTTTTGTTAGTCACTCAGATTCTTCTCATCTTCATGGTCCTGTCTTCCCTACCTTCCACTTTGTCTCAAAGCTATTCCTTCCTCCTATACTTCATGTTCTTGATTTTTATATATCTCTTGCCCTTCTCTTCTTTCTTATTATTATTTTACCTTCTCTTTTCCAGTCTTTATCTGTTCCTATCCACTCTCTTTGCTCTTGCTATGTATGTATTTATTTTTTTTATTTACTTACACATTCATTCACTTATTTGCTGCTTTGCTTACTTAGGGGTATTTATTATTTTTTCATTTTTACATCCATATTTATTTATTTATTCATACATTCAGTCATTCATTCATTCATTTTCAGTATTTATTTAGTTATTATTTATTTACTTATTTGTTTATTTATTTATTTACTTTTATATTTATTTATTTTTACTTATATATTTATTTATTTTTTAAATTTATTTATTTACTTATTTATTTACTTATTCATTTACTTATTTATTAATTTAATTATATACTTACTTTTTATTTATTCATTTATTTACTTATATATTTCCAAATCATTCATTTATTTATTCATTTATTTTCTTATTTATTTATTTATTTACTCATTCATTTACTTATCCATTTATTTACTTATTTTTATTAGTTATCCATTTTGTAATTATTTATTTACTTATTTATTATTAATTTATTGACCTATTTATATATTTATTCATTTACTTATTAATTTATTTAATTATTTATTTACTTTTTTATTTATTCATTTACTTATTCATTCATTCACTTATTCTTGTATTTACTTATTCATTTATTTATTTACTCATTCATTTACTTAATCATTTATTTACTTATTTAATTATTACTCATTCATTTTTTAATTATTCATGTATTTATTTACTATTCATTATTTACTTATTTATTTATTCATTTACTTATTCATTTATTAATCGTTTATTTACTTTTTTATTTATTCATTTATTTACTTATTTATTTATTCATCCATTTACTTATTCATGTATTTACTTATTCATTTATTTATTTATTTATTAGTTATTCATTTTTTAATTATTCATTTATTTACTTATTTATTTATTATTTATTTATTTACTTATTTATTCATTTACTTATTCATTTATTTAATTATTTATTTACTTCTTATTTAATCATTTATTTACTTATTCATGTTTTTACTTATCCATTTATTTATTTACTCATTCATTTACTTATTCATTTACTTATTTATTTATTTGTTATTCATTTATTAATTATTCTTTTATTTATTTATTTACTTATTTATTTATGTATTTATTTATACATTTATTTCTTTAACTATTTATTTGTGTATTGATTTATTGGTTTATACATTTGTCGATTTATTTACTGATTCATTTACTTATTTATTTATTTGTTATTTATTATTCTCTTTTATTTATTTAATTAATTAAGTGTTTATTTATTTATTATTTATTTGTCTGCTTTGTTTGGTTTTCTGCTTGTCTCTCTGTCAGTTTGTCTGTTAGTCTATATTGTATGTTTGTTTGTCTGTTTATTTGTTTGTTTATTTGCAAATAGAGAGATTGATTGGATAGATCAGTGACAGAGAAGTTGAATGGATGAGAGATGGACGAATAAATGGACTGCTAATGAGACATTCGTGTGGGTAGAAAAACTTGTGAAAGGAAAGTTTAGTAAATAATTGTATATAATTACAAGGAGGATTGCCTTCCTGTTGCAGAGAATACTTTTCACAACGTCTACCAAATGTATACTTACTTACATGATACCGTGTATTTAGAAGTGGTTACAATACAAACTTTTTTAAACTCGTTTCTATGGAAACCGAATAACGAGTTTCAGTCAAACACTTTTCGCTGCTCTTCTGAACTAAACTTTACAACATCGCTCTCTGTGTACACAGATTCCTTTTTAATAAAAAGTACAGCAATATTTCCGCATCAGTGCTCCCCACAGCTGAATGTCATAAATTATTTGTATTTTAGGATGTATACGAGAAAACTTTCTTGGATGAAAGACCAAAAAAAGTACTCCGTGAGTTCGGAATGATGGATGTTTGGACGTCAAGCTCAAACAAATCACAAGATCTTAGAATAAAATTGTTCTCTTCGTCTTTAAATAGAACGTCTATGTCTATATGAATCTGTTCCTACTCGGCCGTCCCATTTCCTGCGGTCATCACATTTTATACCATATTTATAATGCAAAACAAAAAACCAGTTGTGGAAAGAACATGCCTTCAAGATGACATTTAAGTTTCTTCATAACTTATGCATTAATAGTCTGTGACAGTGGCGTGCAATCACCATGGCTGTCTAGCGGCGTACAGTGTCGAATATAACAATATTTATTGAAAACAACTTAGATCTGAGGCCTGGGTCTGAATCCGATTTGAACTGATTACTTGGTTGAGTCTTTTTCCAAGACTTGCCCAAACTATAGAGCGAATGTTAGGTAATTTCATAGCGAGTCCTGAGACTAATTTCTTCAAATACTATCGCGCTGTTATTAAATTCATCGACGCTAGAAAGCATACTAAGGTCTCTGAGGCAAATAACGCCATGCATATCTTTAACGCCATCCTATTAATTCTTCTTAACGATACCTGATTTCGGTAGTGCACTACTGTAGCCTGCATTCGCTTGCCATGTAGTGATGAAATGAATTACTAGCTGTCCGCTGACATTTACGAGTGACGTGATATTCCACCATTTTGCTTTGTGTGTTGATAGTAAAAGGCTGTTCTTATATCAAGATAAGAGGCAATATTTTATAATGTGTGTTGAGCAAATAATAACTATACTAAACTAAATATTTTCGTGATCCTTAAGTATTCTTCTATGCAGAGAAACTATTTGCTGTCTATAAAATTTGAAAATGTTAGAGAAACAGGCGTGTAATATTATCAAGTACTTACTCAGTAGCACTTTCAAGCCACGTGGCGTTAAAGATCTACAGATAAAATTTTAGGTTATGTTAGTAAGGTACTCATTTGTTTAACGATTGTCCTCAGATTTTTAATGGTATTTTCATTGCTTTTATATTCATATTGTATGAGGTATTTACATGGTAAGTGTGGAAATATAAGGAAAACACTAACCTTTCAACTTATAAATGTTCAGAATGTGCACAGCGATGATATTGGTTCAATTGCTTTTCAAACTCTTAGTTTTTTTGTTTTACTTGTATTTAACTAAGCTTAATGTTTTTGTGTTTATGACTTTCTACTGTGTTTCGTTGTCTCTTTTTTTTTGAAAGTAAGGAGTTACCGCAAAACATATTTTCCTCATCCATCTGGTGATATTCAGATCAAGAATATTTCATTAGTGATTTTATACCTTTTATTAACAGAAAACGTAAATGTAGTTGCTTAGTTCAATATGTTTTGCTTAGGAAAAATAATTCATTAATAACTATAAGTGTATAGGTTACTAGAAAATTGGTGGCGTTAATTGGACAAGCTGTTCCTAATAACGCCAGTGTACAAAGTTTTCCTATTAGAGTTGTAATTCTTTTCCAATATATAATTTCACCATTTTCATTGTGCTATTTTCTAAAGATAATATTAAAGTTTCTTTGTCATAATTTTTGTGTTTGTACGTAACTTATTTCAAGAGTAACATTGGCTTAAGTGTTAAGGTGGCGTTATTTGGTACATGTACCTTATACGATACAGCGTCATTAACAACCGATTTAAAATATCAGAATGCGAATAAGTTATTGTTACGTACTTCTTATGTTTGTACTTATTTCTTACGTCTTTCATATTTAGATATGACGACGATTAGAGATGGTAGATTATCTTCTTCTTCTTCTTCTTTACTAGACCAACTCTATCTTAAGAGTTTTGGCCTTCTCAACAACTTTCTTTCTTTCCTTTCTATCCTGTATAATTTTCATCCAGTTAATTATTTTCATCACTTTCAAATCGTTTACATCATCCATCATTTTCCCATATGTTTTTTTGGTATGCTCAGATTTTCTAGTAGCAGTCAGTTTCCATTTATAAAGTTTTTTTGAACGAATCTCTGTTCTTGCATTCTGTTGGTGTGGCCAAACCATGATAATCTTAAGGACTTTATGTGATTTATAATATTTTTATTCTTTATTAGTTTATTTAATTCATTGTTACTTTTCATCTCCATGTACAGTACCATCACTTTCATTTTGAAATTTGTATCAAACTGTTTTTTGAAAAAAAAATGTACTCCCAAGACTTCAAACACCTTTTAGTAATTGTTATTCTTCTTTTAACAACTTAAAATAAAAAAATTAACACTCTAGAAAACGGATTAGGATTTTATAGCTTTTTCTATGTTACAATTTAGCATTTTGTACAGTTTTGGATTAGAACACTTATTCTGTAAGGTTTGGTGGTAAAAATTCAATGCCACCAATGTGTTAACAAGTACATTTTCTAGATTTTCCAGTGAACATTCTTGAAAATAATGAATAAGTAAAGATAAATGAGAAATCTTTTTTTTTTTTTCCCCTCAAAGGTATATGTTCGAGGAAATAAGCTATAAAATATTGTGTTTGTACGGCAGGACAACGATGAATTTTATAGATATCTCAGAATTTATTTTACAGATATAAAGCTAACACTTCATATTAAATTATTATAAGATACATAAGAAATATATTTTTTTACCCTCAGAGGTGTATGTTTGAGAAAGTCAACGGTAAACTTACAGATTGCTGGCTGGTATTGTGTTTGTACGGCAAAACAACGATCAATTTTATAGATATCTCAGAATTCCTTTCACAGATATAAAGCTAAACTAAGAAAGAGACTATTGAAGTGCTTTGCGGAGTGTGCCATTGTATGGTTCAGAAACATATACATTACGACGAAGTGAAGAGAAGCGAACAGAAGCATTTGAAATGTGTATATGGAGAAGAATGGAGCATGTGAAATGGACAGACAAAATAAGAAACGAAGCTGTGTTGGAAAGAATGGGTGACTGAAACTGATTATGAAGAGAGAAAGGAATTGGTTGGGTCATTGGCTGAGAAGAAACTGCCTACTGAAAGATGCACTGGAAGTAATGGTGAACGGGAGAAGATTTCGGGGCCATAAAAAGATATCAGATGATAGACGACATTAAGGTACCGTATATGGATCGTATGCAAAGACAAAGAGGGAGACTGAAAATATGAAAGATTGAAGAATTCTGTGTTTGCAGTGAAAGATCTGCCCGTGGACACAATGAATGAATATAGAGCTAAAAGTGTATATTAAATTACTTACTTAATTACTTACTTACTCACTCACTTACTTACTTACTTACTTACTGGGTTTTAAGGAACCCGGAGGTTCATTGCCGCCCTCACATAAGCCCGCCATTGGTCCCTATCCTGAGCAAGATTAATCCAGTCTCTATCATCATATCCCACCTCCCTCAAATCCATTTTAATATTATCCTCCCATCTACGTCTCGGCCTCCCCAAAGGTATTTTCCCCTCCGACCTCCCAACTAACACTCTATATGCATTTCTGGATTCGCCCATACGTGGTACATGACCTGCACATCTCAAACGTCTGGATTTAATGTTCCTAATTATGTCAGGTGAAGAATACAATGCGAGCAGGTCTGTGTTGTATAACTTTCTCCATTCTCCTGTAACTTCATCCCTCTTAGACCCAAATATTTTCCTAAGCACCTTATTCTCAAACACCCTTAGCATATGTTCCTCTCTCAAAGTGAGAGTCCAAGTTTCACAACCATAAAGAACAACCGGTAATATAACTGTTTTATAAATTCTAACTTTCAGATTTTTTGACAGCATACTGGATGATAAAAGCTTCTCAACCGAATAATAACAGGCATTTCCCATATTTATTCTATGTTTAATTTCCTCCCGAGTATTATTTATATTTTTACTGTTGCTCCCAGGTATTTGAATTTTTCCACCTCTTCAAAAGATAAATTGCCAATTTTTATATTTCCATTTCGTGCAATATTCTGGTCACGAGACATAATCATATACTTTGTCTATTCGGGATTTACTTCAAACCTATCTCTTTACTTGCGTCAAGTAAAATTACTATAATAAAAATGAAAAAACAATTTTTAGCTGTATGTAACCCGTTAATGAAACACTGAAGTTTGTGCCGTAACAATGAGAATCAAACCCAAGACCATAGTTTCCACTCAAAATTACAGCTGTACTAACTGTAGCGCACGCCACATCTATTCCGCCAATGCGTAATCCACGACATCGAGCTTGGAAGTCCACATAGGATAAATTGCGTCTGTGTTAGGCAGTTGAGACCTGGGGCTGACATAATTTGTGGCTTTAGCAATTACATCCGTGGCTGATAAATTCAAGCAAGTAGTCACGTGATCCGACAAGTGAGAATGTGGCGCCAGATGCATCTTCTGGCTCTAATTCATACTGTCGAGGCGTTTGTTCTGGATTCCTTTTATCTTGAGAATTTAAGCTCCCGTATAAACCTGTTTCAACAAAAGTTATGTAATACCTTACATAAAATATATAATACAGCGTGTTTGAATAGAGTGCGAACGTATTTTTCAGTAAAAAAAAAAAAAAAAAGAGAAATAGTCTTTATTGTGATGGTTTAAACTGCCATCGTAAACCTGTAGTAATATTTTACACTAAATATTTTATACACTGTGTCTGAAAATAATGTGTGCGGTTACTTTGGAGAATGAAAGTAATGTATAGCGATATACAGGGGGACGCATAAGTAGGTATACAATAACGGTCTTACTAATAAACCGTGTACAGTTTTTATACGAGACTTATGCAGAGTTGAGACAGAAAACGTTACTAATAAACCATGCATAAGCGATGGATGAATAAACAATCTGTAACTATACAATGAGAATTGCTTTGCAGTAGTTATATATACGAAAACCCTTGTTTAAGCGTTGTATATAGAGAAAAAAATGGCCGCCCCTCTAACAGCTGTTCATATCGACTGTCATTTTATGATGATGGATGCCTTGTAACCACAGAAGAACACACCAAAGAGCACAGAATAAGTAGAATAATATTGCTGTAGCTTGTACTCTTTGGCCAAAATATAGTGTGTAATCGATTAGAGCTAGTTGCACTATCGATATTTCACACTCCACAGTAGAGCACTCTACCGGATGCAATGGAGAACCTCAGATATTCTATTACCTTTCGTAACGAAGTAATGACGAAACTATGACGTAGCTGCGTTAATAGTTATACTGTTATACACGACGTATGTAGTGATTATTAGTAAGGAATTTACACACGACTTATAAACGAGCTACTCATTGTATAAGTATAAGACAGTTAAACATCTATATATAGAGTTTTTATTAGTAAGACCGTAATGCAATAATGATTGTAATATATATTATATCAATATGGGGGAGAGTATAAGTAGGTATACAGTGAATGAATGAATGAATGAATGAATGAATGAATGAATGAATGAATGAATGAATTTAGCCAATAACATCCCTTGAGGGCTAAGGCCTCCCACCGGCAGGTGGGGTAGCTTTACGAGCACTCACTAAAGCGGGTGCCGGCACTCACTAGGCTAGCTATTCCTAGAGAGTGTTTGTTGCTCTGGGGTATTTCACAGGTGTTGCTATTCCGACTACAGGTATACAGTATTGTATTGTATTGTATTGTATTGTATTGTATTGTATTGTATTGTATTGTATTGTATTGTATTGTATTGTATTGTATTGTATTTGTATTGTATTGTATTTATTCACACTGCAAATGGGTATATACACGGTGGCAGTAGTAACTAAGTACACTCAATAATGACAATTAATAATAAACACAATTAATAAAAAATACAATTAATAACAATAATAGTAACAAAAACAACAATAGCAATAGCAACAGCAACAATAGGGAGCATCCTAAATTAAATGAAGCACGATCACTTAAAATAACATCTTCTATACTAATAATAAATCTGTTGTCAAAATTTTTCTGGTAATTTTCGATTTTCCAAAAATAATTGGTGTTAACATGTATAATTAACCATCCCGAAACCGAAAATCGCTTTTTTGAAATTTTTGTTTGTATGTCTGTCTGTCTGGATGTTTGTTACCTTTTCACGCGATAATGGCTGAACCGATTTATATGAAAATTGGAATATAAATTAAGTTCGTTGTAACTTAGATTTTAGGCTATATGGCATTTAAAATACTTTAGTTGAAAGGGGAGTTATAAGGGGGCCTGAATTAAATAAACCGAAATATCTCGTTATTAATGATTTTTGTGAAAAATGTTACATAACAAAAGTTTCTTTAAAAATGATTTCCGATACGTTTCCTTCCAAGCAAAATTTTGATGGGACCAAATTGCATCAAAAACGGATGTTCTCTGAACCAAATGATCACATTTTAATTATTTGCATGTAATAACAATTAAGAAAAATATTAAAGGAATTATCATTGCACTAAATGAGTGGTCTCTGAACCAAAATGATCGCATTTTAATTATTTAAATACCATTTAAATTAAGTGACATATTAAACGATTTATCCTTCTATCAAACATAAATTTTCCCTGGACCAGATGTCCTATTTTAATTATGTAATTATTTTATATTTATTTCTAATAAGTGCAGCGGAGTTTAAAGTAAATCTAATTTGTATCTTAACCCTAAGTTCAACTAAAACCCACGAGTATGATATGTTCATACCTGCACTTCAGCATTACACTCATTTCGCTGACAACTCACTCACTGCACTGGAACTACGACAAATTTCACTGATTCTACTCTGATTTCACTTACTTACTTACTTACAAATGGCTTTTAAGGAACCCGAAGGTTCATTGCCGCCCTCACATAAGCCCGTCATCGGTCCCTATCCTATGCAAGATTAATCCAGTCTCTATCATCATATCCTACCTCCCTCAAATCCATTTTAATATTATCCTCCCATCTACGTCTCGGCCTCCCTAAAGGTCTTTTTCCCTCCGGTCTCCCAACTAACACTCTATATGCATTTCTGGATTCGCCCATACGTGCTACATGCCCTGCCCATCTCAAACGTCTGGATTTAATATTCCTAATTATGTCAGGTGAAGAATACAATGCGTACAGTTCTGCGTTGTGTAACTTTCTCCATTCTCCTGTAACTTCATCCCGCTTAGCCCCAAATATTTTCACTCTGATTTCACTAACACTTCAAACACATTTCACTGTTCAAGTACTTTGCACTGCCACTATAAACTATAAAACTTCACTGAAAAAACACACTTCACTTACACAACACACTTCACTGACACAACACACTTCACTGACACAACACACTTCTTCACTGATACAACACTTCAAATAACAAAAGATCAATTACACCGTTTAAATAGTGTGTATAATATACTACCGTCTATTAGTGAAGTCCTTAAGCCTATTTTTAAATACATTTTTAGTTATTGGTAAGCCTTTGATAAGTCTACAGGTAAAGCATTCCGATCCCTGATAATATTCCAGTCCCTGATAACTTAATGAATATTGTATTGTATTGTATTTTATTTATTAACATTCCATGGTATTTGTACATTGCTTCACAGCTAGAATATGGAACAAGTCAAAAAATTTAATGCTACTATAAAGTTTTAATTTATAGTCACAGTCTAGTTGAAATATATACAGAAAAGGTTTACAATATAGTCTACTAGTACAACACAAAGTCTTAGTATCAACTTCATGAAGCTCTGTTGAATATCATGAATTCACCTACAGAATAGAAGGCGTGAGAAATTAGGTACTTATTTAATTTGGCCCTAAATAATCGATAGGGAGGCTATTAAAAATTTTTACTGCCATATAACGCACTCTTTTTTGATAACACGATAGACTTGCAGATGCAGATTTCACAAGCTCTTTTCTCACACTTTTTTCAGCACATTTAGTCAGGTTCGAAGTGTAAAGGCTCTTACAATTTTGATGCTAGGAACGTGAAATTTTTACTGCATGTCCTATACACTGTGGTTAACAAAATAGCACATGGGTTTATGATTAAATGAATACTTTTTGAAATAAAAAATTAAATATTTATAGTGACAATGGAACATTTCTATTTTAGGTATGCAATCGGCATGAATTTTTCCCTCCCTTTTGTAGTGAAGACTGGGAAAACTAATGTCTTTCTAAATAAGGCACTGATCTTGCAAAAAATTGAGCCATTTCACTAAAAAAATTGAGCGACACATTTCATTTTGAAATATACAATTTTTTCTGAATATTTTTGTTAATAACTCAGAAACTAATTGACTCACAGAAATGAAACTTCATCACATCATTGTCTATCACATCGTGATTATGTGTCCAAAAAATCAAGGACGTAGATTGAAAAATGTAGAGCATATAAATTTCACCTATCACCTCCTTTAAATAGAAGTGATGATTAAGAATTTATGGAATGATTACATATGAAGCAGAAATGAAATGACAAAATATTCCCAAGATTATCTTTAACTACCACAAATTCCATTTGGATCCACCGGAATTTGGAGTTTTAACTATTGTATACGATACTTCTTGTAAGGCAACTTTCTTCTCACAGCTTCTCATAAGCATTAAAATTTAATGAATATTTTTTTAATTTTTCGTGGAGATTTAGGATCATTTACTCCGGAAGGTGAAAACTCTTTCCAATGTTCAATTAATTAATAAATACTGTTATTAATTTAGATAGTAGGGGAAACTCGGCTAATTCCGCAATACGTGTAATTCCGCAGTAGTGCATATACGATTTTACTGCGGCTTTACAATAGCGTGAACGTAAGTTTTGAGAGGCTGTAAACAGGAGGGATGTCCTCTGCAGTGCTGTAGAAAAAAATCAAGGATATTGGTCAACACCTCTGTCGGCAATACAGTGAAACATCGAAAGTTGGCTGTTTTTCGTGTTTTGCTACACAGCTGTGTAGAAAGTGAGCATTGTTACATATAAATTGTCCCTTTTATGTTACTTTCATAATGTATTTCATAATTATTTACGACTGCGGAATTAGCCAAGTCCTATTGCGGATTTATCCGCACTGTTGCGGAATTACCCGAGTTGTTCTTTTTCAACTGTAATGTATGTACAACTAAATATATTTGCATTTTAATAGGTCTCTTTATCTCATTTGGTAATTAAAGGTTTCGTACATGTCTACATACCTTGATAATGTTTTTCAGTAAACATTTTGATAAAAATATGATAGATTTAGTTGTTAATATTGCGGAATTAGCAGAGTCTCCCCTACCGTACTTACCAATTAATACTGTAAGTAGTCATCTTCATCTGATATTTATGTGTTTACCGCACGAATTAATAAATTATAATGTTGAAAACTCTTGAGTTTAACATGAATGACTATAAATTGTAGGGTGTTTGTTGATATTAGTTGTGCGAAGTGACAACAGATGAAGTCGAATGAAAAAAAAACACACACATTACACCGCGGTGCAAAAATATATTTCTATATCTTCCAGGAAGTTATTCGATGATTTTCAAAATTAAAATACCGATACATTATAATTACATTTCTGAACACTAAATTAATGTAAAAAAGTTCCTGGTTTGACACGATATTAAACAAATAAAATTTGTGTTTTAGGAGTTGTACTGTGTATGGCAAAAGTCGCCTACGCGATTGGTGTGATATAAACCGCAGTTAATTTTATAGCTAACGTGCCAAGAAAAATATGTGGACCTACAAAGATGTGAAGACAGGAAATTGCTTTAGGAGAAACAATTTTTTAATTTATAGCTAGCCATTAGTCTTGTGATATTTATTGCCTGATAAAGTGACATTTGGCCACAGTCCACTTATCTTTATTTTTTTTCTCTCTCTCTCTCTACTGAAATCCATGCTATACTTTATCTTAATTAAATCTGTTTTTTAAGAATTAAACTTTAATTATATAGCAATTTATGATTATGCCCTATGATTCAAGGGCGGCGTTTATAAGAGATAAAAAGAAGAAAGGTTTGTATGAATACATTTTTCTTTCATCCATATTATCTGAAACACGATTCGCTGAAACTAAAACAAATCGTGAAGTGCAGTATTAAACTAAAGTAAACCGTCTGAAAGATACCTGACTAAAATTACACATAAATTGTTGTACAGTGTTTAAATTACTACCATTTGTAATTGCTTCGGCTAGAACTGGTTGTATAAACCAGAAATGAGGATTGAACTTTTAAATGCTCGTAGGAAGATAATTATGATCTCTTTATTGATTCTATTTACAATATGATGTTAAAATGTAATACACTGATGAGAGTAAACACGTAGAATGAAGTTGTGGAAGTGAAATTATAATGCACAAAAGCGAAATAAATACAAAAATGGGAAATAATTTAATATAACAGTTAATAAGAATATGGTACAGTAGATATATATTTTAAAGAAGTAAATGAGAACCATTGTGAGGCAACTTCTCAACATATCCTCAAACGACTAAATCGAAATCATCTATACTAATAATAAATCTGTAGCCGAAAATTTTCCGGTAATTTTCGATTTTCCAAAAATAATTGGTCCTAACATATATATAATTAATCACCCTGAAACCGAAAATCGCTTTTTTGAAATTTTTGTTTGTATGTATGTCTGTCTGTCTGTATGTTTGTTACCTTTTCACGCGATAATGGCTGAACGGATTTCGATGAAAATTGGAATATAAATTAAGTTCGTTGTAACTCAGATTTTAGGCTATATGACATGCAAAATACATTATTTAAAAGGGGGGTTATAAGGGGGCCTGAATGAAATAAATCGAAATATCTCCCTTATTATTGATTTTTGTGAAAAATGTTACATAACAAAATTTTCTTTAAAAATAATTTTCGATAAGTTTTATTCCTTGAAAAATTTTGATAGGACTGATATTTAATGAGATAAATGAGTTTTAAAATTAAAATAACTGCCATCTAAGGCCGTGTAATGAATTAAAAAACAAATGACTTCGTCTATAAGGGGCCTTGGACAGCAACAATCGAAAGCTATGAAAGATAGCCTACAGATAATGTTTCTGTGTTTGTATGAAGTAATATCGGAAGCTAAATTAACCGATTTGTATAATTAATTATTAATTCACAATTGGAAATTGTAGTTTCTCTAGATGGACATAATGCTATAATGCAAATCAAGATTTCAGGTATAACTCCCTGTAAAGTTGATTTGAATAATTTCGAGGGAAAAATTGTTCCGGAGCCGGGTATCGAACCCGGGACCTTTGGTTTAACGTACCAACGCTCTACCACTGAGCTACTCGGGAACTCTAACCGACACCGATCCAATTCTTCCCTCTATATCCACAGACCTCAAAGTGGGCTGACAACCGTCAAGCAACCAACTTCGAGTGCACACTAACTCCGTGTGACTTAAACTGTGGTTTTCTGTTAACGACCAGTGACGTGTATTATGCAAATCAAGTGATTTCTAACGGGTGCAGCGGAGCGCACGGGTACGGCTAGTTCATAATAATATTATGAATAACGTATTCAACGTAAAAATACATGAAATATTATACTTAAAAGAATGTACTTTAATATCTTTACGTATTTTAAACCATTTTAACATCCGTAAAAAATTATAATTCATATATTAAATTGTATAGCTGCAGCTAAGTGCTGTACGGGTTTTACTGCATATTGAGGCGTTATTTAAATATTATTTGTGTCGTATTTTACGTAGTTATAAAGGCTGAACTTTATAGTTAAATGAATTTACATTTAGATTGCACGATATCATAGAATAAGGAGAATGCGTTTGAAAGTACCACCTATACAGCCTGTGGCCGTGGCCACAGGCGACGACCCTGACGGTCTATACTTAAATTCCTGGCTCAATAGACCGAACAGAATAGACTATTAAGATTTTATGGCGATGTAGGTTGTCCAGGTAAAACTCCAATGCCGATATATATTTTTTGTTACCTTCGGATTTCTATACCTTATAGTTAAGTGCTTACTGCTCCCTGTAATTTAGATAGCAAAGGCTTGACCCTCTGTATTACGCGACCCGATCGTGTTTTGTTGATGCATGCGTCTCGTGTTTTCGTGACTGTAGGATTCGGGTTGTAAAGCTTCCTCCCCTCTACCTTCTTTTCCTCTGGCGTTTATGTTTCTCGTGATTGATAAATTGGCTTCCTTCTGGCCCGCATACCATTACCCCGGGCTACTGGTATATAACAGCGTCATATTTATACATAAATAAAGCATAAGAGAGTTTGTCAATATCAGAGACTGACTGGCAAAATTAATATCTTGGGCGGCGAACACAGACTGTCGCGATCATCGGAGTGTGAACTCTTGTGCCGTTTAACGCTACGGACAACAAACAAGTTAAAAAAGAATCATAGTGCACAAAGGGATCTGAAAAATGAGAAGTTCAAAATATGCTGCCCCTCACCCCATTCTCCTTAAGAGTAGTTCACAACAGAGGACGTAGTGTAGTTTGACGCCTTCCTTGAGCAGAGACAGTAATGTCTAGGGACCGAATTATGGCCCAGGGCGTACGGAGGTAAGATTAGTTGTCCATAGACTAAATTGATGTGGCGTCATTATTTGCCGCGTGGCACAAGTACTATCAGGGAACACTTGCGTCTTGTTTGTGCTGCAGTTGATGTTCTGTTCGTGATTCAAAACTAGATCTCGCAGACTGTTCACAATGCATTATAGTGATAAAGACTGATACTACGATAATCGTTCCTACAATTTAAATAATTTATTTAATTGATTTATTTTTTTGACTGGCAGACTTAAGGTCATGAATCTTCTGTTCCACTCAACCAGTATAAAATACATAGCAATAATTAATAATAATAATAATAATAATAATAATAATAATAATAATAATATATTGTTAGTTGGTAGGCCGAAGGGAAAAAGACCTTTAGGGAGGACGAGACGTAGATGGGAAGATAATATTAAAATGGATTTGAGGGAGGTAGGATATGATGATAGAGAATGGATTAATCTTACTCAGGATAGGGACCAATGGCGGGCTTATGTGAGGGCGGAAAAGAACCTCCGTATTCCTTAAAAGCCAGTAAGTAAGTAAGTAAGTAATTATTATTATTATTATTATTATTATTATTATTATTATTATTATTATTATTATTATTATTATTATTATTATAGTAAGGTCAAATGTAGATGTATTTAACTTTTAGAATTGCATGTAACTAAACAATTACAATTTAGTGTTAAATAAAATAATTTGGGTCAAAAATGATGAACATAGGGAGGAAAATTGATATATTAAAAATAAAAATCACATTCTACAAAAGTAATATTTGATGAAATATCATATTCTAGATACGAAAACCAGTCTTTTTGACAATCGGCTTTTGAAAGTAGTCGATATCTGACAGCTCCTTTGCACTATTTACATTTTAATACTCTATTTTTACTATTTACATTGTCATAATGAATGTAGGCGTCTGACTAGTATAATATGTAACTAGTCGGCGATGTATGCAATGGAGGGAGAAAGGAACTGCACCCTATCCCATTATCTCCTAGTTGCCTCATAAGTGGTGCTTTCTTGGTACCACTTGTGGGGTTCAGCCTGTCTTCGGACTCTATTTATGATCTATTATTTTGTAAAAATTGCTTCAAATTTATGATTCAAATGTACTGTTTGTATACGTAACAAAGAGAAATGCTTCAGTCTGTCACATTTATCACTTTGGAGAATAAGGGAGCCAAGGATTAAATAATAATGATAAGTTACACAAAATGTAATAAAACGCTATTGAATTAAAATGTTTCTTGAACACCCCACGCTCACCTGATCTCAACCCATTAGATTTTTTCTTGTGGGGCTATTTGAAGTGGAGGGTCTACTAGGACCGGCCACAAGACCTGGAAGAGTTAAAACAAACAATTAGGATGAGATAAAACATATCAACCGAACAATGTTGCTGAGAAGTTAAATAAATTCAAAGGTACACATGCATCGTTTGGTAGTGACTGAGAGATTGTTCTGAACAACTTTTGTGAACGTATATCAACACGTGACATAATCAGAACATTGTTAAATTGTTTTTAATGGTTTTTTAAGCTTCTATTTCTTTTTAAAGGATATGAGAGGTCTCCAGAGATGATCATATTAATGAAAATATACCGTCTATGTGAAGTATAACTAGCCGCTACTGACTTACGTCAGTTCCAGATTTTTTGGAAAATGAAGTCCCTGGAGATTAATATCTCTTTCTTCAAGAGTCTATTGTAAGACTGAACACCATTGTAAGAGCAGCCACTGATTCATAAATCTAAAAGACTGATCTGCATGCCTGACCGTGAAACGAGCGGGCCCGGGTTCAAATTCCGGTTAGGACAAGTTACCTGGTGGAGGATTTTCCGGGGTTTTCCCCTCAACCCATTAAGAGCAAATGCTGTGTAACTTTAGGCGTTGGACCCTGAACTCATTTCCTGGCATTATCACCTTCATCTCATTCAGACGCTAAATAATCATAGCAGTTGATAAATCGTCGTAAAATAACCTTTTTAAAAAAGACTGAACGCCAATGTAAGAGCCGCCACTGTCTAGTATTTTGAACATCATTCCGAATATCAGGATGGAATAGTTTACTAGCGATAAGAATGTCGGGCACGACATAATCCTCCGTTAAGTTTATTCTAAAACCGGAGCTTTCAATGTAACTAGCCGCCACTGCCTAGTATTTTGAACATCATTCCGAATATCTGGATGGAATAGTTTACTAGCTATAAGAATGTGGGGCACGACATAATCCTCCGTTAAGTTTATTCTAAAACCGGAGCTTTCAATGTAACTAGCCGCCACTGCCTAGTATTTTGAACATCATTCCGAATATCAGAATGGAATAGTTTACTAGCGATAAGAATGTTGTGCACGACATAATCCTCCGATAAGTCTATTCTAAAACCGGAGCTTTCAATGTAACTAGCCGCCACTGCTGCTATTTCCGATCCCTGGAAGACTGAGGTCCCTGCAGGTGAAGGTGTCGTGCCCCATGGACCCGTCGGTCGGTCGGAAGGTGCTGGCTTGATGCTAATTACGAGGCCGAACTCTCTCAGACGCGAGAACTTCCATGTAAAACAGCCTACTGCGTGTTAGCTGGCTGGCTCAGGTTGTTTCAAGCTAACAGTTCGTTTTACAAATGCATTTTATAATATGCATTGCCAGTAAAATCTCAAGCAGTGGCTATTGCAATAAAAAATAAATTTGATATTCTTTTCTTTTATAAATACCATCATCATCATCATCATCATCGGTAGATTTTTGCAATCACGATAAATGCGAAATGTGCCCAAATACTGTCAAAAAATGTTGATGTTCAAAAGCATGTTAAGTAACTTATATTACTGCAGTTTTTTAATCAGCGATAAAATATGAAATTGAGTACAAAATGCTAAATTCTAACATAGAAAATGCTATAAAATGTAAATTTGATGTGTAAAGTGCTAAATTTTTAGTTTTAAATTATTAAAATGTACCATCTCTGATCAGCATCAACTACATGGGTTAGACTAATTCAATAAAATTAGCCTATGCTGGCTAAGCTTAAGACAGGAGTCTAGCTTTTCCAAGGTCTTACCACTGTTCTTCCTCTGGGATTATGCTAAAGGGCTTTGTTCCATATTCTTGATTTTATCCCCAATCGAATATCCTTTCACATTTATCTTAAATATGAAGAGTCCACTGCAAGAATGATGGATGTCATTTGGAGTACATTTTGAAGGAGAAGCAATAAAATTGAAAGTTTGAAATGCTTGGCGCTCAAAGCGTAACTGTGATTTTCCCATCATTACTGGACAATGACTATCAGTGTTAATGCCATATGTAAATTCTATATGTCTTAAGCTATGCATTGACAGTCTTGTTTCATTTTCGACAAGAAAGTGACATCCATCATTCTTGCAGTGGACTCTTCATATGTCATCAGCCCGTATACTAGAGATGAACAAAACTAACTGCCGCTCTCGCTCGCTGTGTTCGTTGCATTTGTCTTTCGAGTCTCGTCTCGTCATTCTCGTGCGCTTCGAGTCTCACTCATCATTCTCGAAATCGCATTTGGTCGGCGTGGAAAGATTTCGCAACTTTGAATAACAAATCATTGAAATAAATAACATTATAAATGTTTAAATGGTTCTATTATATGATATTACCTATGATTATATAAATAAAAAAATTGTCAAATAAATTTGCATTTCTAAGAAACATAAAACATAACGTTAATATCCTTTTACTTGAGATTGCACACTTGATCTCTAACATATGAAAAGAAAATTCCTAGCCTTTTAATAAGGGCCTAGTAATTAAATAAAGATTGGGGAACGGATTATTATACAGTGAAAGGTAGAGATGATGTTTCAAATAGGCTACTTGATTCTTTATACAGAGACACCATTTTATTTTTACTAACATTTTTAATATCAACCTGGCTATATCCTTGGATTAAAGGTCAAGAACCAGAAACACCGCTTGCTCCCCCTTCCAAGACTGGAGTTCGATGATACTGGCGTAAAATACAAACAAATCACTTTACTAGGTATAGGAGGGAAGAAAAGTAGTTAATCCATTTATGTAAACTAGGAAATATCGCAATTTTGAGTTTGATAATTTTCATTAGGTTTTTGTTTAATCAAAATACAGTACTGTATTAATATTTAGTGTTTTTACTCACGAATTGAGCTATCCATTCGGATGTATTAATTATGCAGTGTATATTGTATTGTTACAGCACATTAGCGTACAATATAGAGAATGAAGTTAAATTGAAAAATAATCATAATATGGATATTTAAACACATTTTTGAAAATGGTGGCCGTTCATTTCGATACAGGCTTCAGTTCTTTTGTGCATATTATCGCACTATAGACTAATTCCAATTACCAGTTTCGTCCTTCGTACGAGTAACTCATGTTGAAATAATTCTATACCTACTCTTTAAAAGAGTAACTTACGTACTGTAAATTCAATCTTCACTTCTGCCCGATCCGAAAAGATAAAATTACTCAGAAATGCTATCTACTGTCCGTTCAAGTTGTTTTGTCGCAGGGTCGTAGCAAGGGTGGGAAATCACGTGACAGTTAATTACTTAACGAGGCCCTTTTATTTAAGTTATTTTAAATAGTTGCATAATATTACGTAGACGTCCAATTCCTAACAGAAATTAATGTTTTCAGAAAAGAGCTAAGACAGCCCAGCTACTAGACTTTACAGAAGGCGAACAGAAGCAGGTGGGGGAAATCGGGATGCGACGTAAGCAAACGGACGACAGTACCTGTGCGAAAATATGATTCAGTATTGAAAGCTATTTCGTCACTGGAAAACGTGAACATTTTTCTGGAACGCACTGTACTCACTAACTCAGTACTGCATACGCGGCCTCGGTTCTGTGTGGAGGACGCTTGGAGTTTACTAGTAGAGGGATGGGAGTGAAGTACATTCAAAAACTCAGGTACAATAAAAATTGAAGTAACAATAAAATGATGTCCCTGTACATATATAACAGTTGCCAAAGTAGATAAAAGTTCAGTCAGGTATAAACAGCTGTGGCGATTCAAGGTTGCTTGACGTTCGAGAGTTAGGGAGTGATCAATCTCGAGTCTCGAAACACTCACAAGCAGTCTTTACGTCAACGACGCGACGCGACGTATATAACATTGTCGTGCGGGTTTTCGGCTTTGCGAGCGCTCTTAGGCTGGTATTCATAGTCGACACTTTCGATTAAAGTGTCACTTTTCCGTTGCACAGTCGACACTTTGATGCAAAGGAACACTTTGGATGAAAGTGTAGTTCCGACCACACTTTGAACCGAAAGTGGTACTTTGTAGAAAAATGGCCGACGTCTTGGAAGTTGTCGAATTATTAGAACGTGCGGAAGAGATGGCACAATTAGTGGACAATGTACAAATTAGAGATAGGCCTAAAGACAATCCCGTGGAATTTTATAATGTTATAGAATTAAAAAAAACAGTTCCGATTTGATAAAGAAACTTATTGAGATTGCTCATATTTTCGATGACTGGTTGACAAAAACGAATAATAGACGTTTGCCAGTGCCTCCAATAATACAGTTATTGACTGCATTAAAATTCTATGCTACAGATATGTACCATACATTAATATATATAATATTATAGTTCAGGTATTTCTGTAGTAACATTCGTATATTTATAACCTCAATTCGATGAAGTGATATGTAGGTAGATAGGCCTATGCCTATGTAACCTATTTTTATTACTGAAACGAATTTTTTAACTAAAATAATATTAAACTAACTAACTTCAATCCAATGTAGGCATAATTATCTTAAATTAGCATTGAGACACCTCACGTGCCTGCCTTCTAAGCAGATTCCATAATTATATTGGGTTTAAAATGACTTTGATTTTTGTTGACTACCTGTATTTTGAGATAAGATTTATCTTGATGTTGATATAATCATTACTGTTTTGATACCGGTAATATATATTTTCACGCCGGTAAGCAATATATCTACTGTCTCTAGTTCATATGCAGTCATAACCTCACCATGAAAAGAGATCTCATACTATTAGGCCTATTTTGTTTTGCATTATAGAAACATTTGGCATTCAAAATATTCCTGAAGAGCAGGCAATAATGGAAACGAGAGAGAGAAAATAGTAGTAGTAGTAGTAGTAGTAGTAGTAGTAGTAGTAATAATAATAATAATAATAATAATAATAATAATAATAATAATAATAATAATAATAATAGTAGTAATGTGTTTATCTCATTCTTTTTTTACTTCTATTCACTATTCACGAAAAAGACAAAAATGAAAATAGCGGAAATAACACGATATATCAATGAAGCAGATACGTATAAAACCTAACCTAACGATATAAATTTAATGATTATATATATACATACACACACACACACACACACACAAAACTTAACCTACTCAGTCACACTTAACCTAACTATATAAACTAATAGAAGATATGTAGGTTACAAAATCTAACCCAACTGTATAAATCAGTGGAACGGATACATACAAAATCTAACTTAGCGACATAAATCAATGAAAAAGATATGTACAGGACCTAATCTAACTATATAAATTAATGGATCAGTTATGTACTGTACAAAACCTAACCTAATTTCACCAGCAGTATTACTGACTATTTAATAAAATGTTATATATCTGAACTGACTGAAATAATCTAAACTATCGGCAACAAAAACTAGAAACTGAAATAAAACAACTTTAAATATATATTTTCTTCCTCGCGCAATCAATAGGCTCCCAATTCAAATAACAAGCATTGTAATTTGTAGGTTATACGTCATTAATTTGTTATTGTTTGTTCACTTGTTTTGAAAGGCATTGTGGGACTTCTATTACCAACCAAATTGTAACTCTATACTTTGCTGGCGTAAAGTGACACTTTGTGAAGTGCACTTCTTCAATCGTCTATGAATAGCATTAATATGAAAGAGCCACTTTCGTCAAAAGTGTCATTCAGACCATTGGCTCAACAGGTTTTAAACGTAAACAGACGACGTCAACATGCTACTGTATCTCGGTATAATCATAAGGAAAAGAAAAATAACGTACTGTAGTACATACCTTGCAAGGTTCAGTCCTCGTCATCATTGATGCAATTACCAGCGTTGCAGTAAACGACGATATATTCTCGTAAGTTATCGAAGCTGAATCGTCTTCGCCTATCGCTTAAACAGTTTTTTTTATCGAGAGAATTTCTGAAGAAAACCTCTAAAATGGGGATCACTCAATTTTTTTAGAGGAATATTTGTACTAAGCATCATGTTGCACGTGTCGTTAGACCCGCACAACTAAATGATGATGATAATGATGATGATGATGATGATGATGATGATATAGATGATAATTTAGATGGTTCCTCAGATTTCATTTCAACGCTTTTCCTGTGTGATGTACTGTTGCAATGTTTCTCTATAGCCTGAGTTGTTCTGGTTTTTATTTCAATTTTACATACACACGATATTGTCTTCGTTAATACATAAAATGTCACTCTCATACTTCTTAATTGCATTTCGTATCTCTGAGCGAATTTAACGTTTTGCCATTATGAATGGATCAGCACAACATATTCAACTCGTACTAAATACTTGAGCAGGATAACACAACTGCACACATTGCGTTGCAATGTTACTATGAACAGATCGGGGTTCATTGGTTTTGTACGCTGCTGTACTCGCCAGGTACACAAAAGACGGACGTGCTATATACTCTGATACGAAACAAATTCACTTTTCCTTAAGTCATCCCGCATCCACTGTCTAGACATAACTAAAATTCTTGCAATAATTTATTATCCTAATACACTGCTCTCTTAAATTGACTGAGCATATTAGAAATTAAATCAATGACTTTCCCAAAACACGCTATGAAATATTTCATGTAAAACAATGTTTATCTCGAAAAGGAACCAAAAACGAGCAAAATTGTATTAAAATTTCTTGTTTGAAATATCTCAAAGAATATTTCCTGAAATTAATGACATCGCTTACGGTTCATTCTGTATACACCCCATTTCTTTCAATGTTTCTGAGTGACCCCAACTCTTTGCCGGTTATATTGTAATGCCCTAATTGGTGAGTGGTCATAACAACAAAGGAACAAACGAACGGGAATACCGACGCTTATGAAGACAGGAGTGCGAAGTGGTGTTAAATCCTAACAGGTTTGAATTATGCGCTGTTGCCAACGTGACGGATGATAAATTACATAATGATGAATAGTTTGAGCGGAATATTACGAATTCCAGGAAGCTTGCTGCGGGCTCAATTTTGCGTCGTTCCTCCAAACAGCATTAAATTACCAGACCACAGAGATCTGATGCGTTAGTTGTATTGGTGTAGTATTTAAGACGCATCGCTCTGGAATGGTGGTGACTCTAACCACCATGGAATGTGGTATGCGTAGTACAGTGTGGTCGATAGTTCATGTACCGTTACAGATGATTTCCGTTGCAGTATTGTCATTTGTTTTGAAAAGCAGACGAAATTCATTTTGTGATAAAATACCAGGTTGAACCTTGTGATATCCCAGTCCCAGAACGTGGACTTATTATCCCGCGGACTCTGGTTCGTTTCTTAGCGTTGATTGTAGTGATATTTGTGGTCAATAAAATGGGAAGATGAGGATTTTCTGTGGGTTCTTCCGTTTCCCCCAAAATTAAAAAAGTTTTTGCGTCAAATTTCTCCGTTTCACTTCATCTTTCTTTTTACCTTACCATATCATAGAATAATAACATAATAATAATAATAATAATAATAATAATAATAATAATAATAATAATAATGGTTTATTTAATCTGGCAGAGTTAAGGCCATACGACCTTCTCTAACACTCAACCAGGAGTAAAACTGGACATAAAAAATATTACAAATTTACAAAATACAGTAGGCCCTACACACAAAAAACTGAAGGAGATAATCATGATACAATGTAAACAAGTGAGTAGAAATGAGACATAATATGTAACATATAGAAAGAAACGAAAAGGCATGATAAAATGTGAACAGTAAGTCAAAATAAAAAGTTAGTATAAAATACGAAACGATAATAATAATAATAATAATAATAATAATAATAATAATAATAATAATAATAATAATAATAATAATAATAAACTACACGCATTGTATTCTTCACCTTACATAATTAGGAACATTAAATCCAGACGTTTGAGATGGGCAGGGCATGTAGCATGTATGGGCGAATCCAGAAATGCATGTAGAGTGTTAGTTGAGAGACCGGAGGAAAAAGACCTTTGGGGAGGCCGAGATGTAGATGGGAAGATAATATTAAAATGGATTTGAGGGAGGTGGGATATGATGATAGAGACTGGATTAATCTTGCTCAGGATAGGGACCAATGGCGGGCTTATCTGAGGGCGGCAATGAGCCTCCGGGTTCCTGAAAAGCCAGTAAGTAAGTATATATATATATATATATATATATATATATATATATATATATTAAGCTAATTAATGCAATAAATATTCCTGCTTTTCAGAAAGTAGCTTCTCATATCTAGACTCTCTACTCTATACATTTACATACTATGATATCATTTTCAAGTCTAAACATATTCTGGATTTTGTTTTGAAGGCAATCGTAGACGAGAAGCTTATTTTGTATAATTATGAGTTTTAAAAATATAAGTCAAAAGAAGGATAGCAATGACAAAGTAAGCTTTTAATAGAAAAAGGAGCATCTTCTGCGGACCTCTGGAGAAGGAAGAGACTAATGAAGTGTTTTGTATGGAGTGTGGCATTGTATGGTGGCAGAAACATGGACATTAGTACGAAGTGAAGAGAAGCGAATAGAAGCATTTGAAATGTGGATATGAAGAAGAATGGAACGTGTGAAGTGGACAGACAGAATAAGAAATGAAGCTGTGTTGGAAAGAGTGGGTGAAGAAAGAATGATGCTTGAAACTGATCAGAAAGAGGAAAAGGAATTGGTTGGGTCACTGGCTGAGAAGAAACTGCCTACTGAAGGATGCAATGAAAGGAATGGTGAACGGTAGAAGAGTTCGAGGTAGAAGAAGATATCAGATGGTAGACGACATTAAGATATAAGAGGAAACAAAGAGGAAGACAGAAAGTAGGAAAGATTGGAGAAATCTGGGTTTGCAATGAAAGACCTGCCCTTGGGCTGAACACTAAATGAATGAATCAGAGAGAAAATATAAAGTTTCAAGTATTGTTTATCTATGTTTTTCTTTTCTTTTTTTTTTTTTTTACTTTTTATTCTAGTGATTAATAAAATATTTATGTTAAAATTTTGTGGAATGCGTCCAGAGCACGAGTAGTACTCTGGTGGTGCTAGAGAGATTTTTTTAATATATAAAAATAACTATCTTTGTTTTAGCAATAAATTTATTATTATTATTATTATTATTATTATTATTATTATTATTATTATTATTATTATTATTATTATTCATGTTAGTGTAGTTAGGAACGAGTGGATAAAATTTTAAGCCCTACAAAAGCCACTTCTTGTCGCTACGTCATGTAGTAACTGAAACAACAAACATTGAAATATCCACTCTTTGTTTCTAGCAATGGTAACATGAATATTAAGGATAACTTTGTGCATTAGATATTAACACAGTAACGTGCTAATTTATTAGGAAGTGTTAGGGAAAAGAAATCACATAGATAGAAACCTTTTTATTTACTCTTTACTTTACATACAGGCTTGTGAATTCTATCTTTAAGTGGTAGGTACTGAGTCACTGGCATTTAACGATGTTACGCGTGAGTGTAACTTGCATTTTGTGTCTAAGAGTAGGCTCGTTAAATAAACATTATTCAGCGTTAGAGATAATACACTGCCATATCACTTATCTGGTATTCAGGCATTCTCTACAGTCTACATCAATAAAACAATAGGAGTTAACGCTTAAAACAAAATTTATTGAAAATGTGGTCTAATAGAAGATAAATGTGAGAAGAGGAAGAAGTAATCTAAAATTTTGAGAAGAAATAGAAGTTGAGAAGAGGAAGAAGTAGAATGAAGAGGAGAGGAAAAGGTACAAGTGGGAGGAGAGAAATAGAAGTGGGGGAAAAGAGAGAGTTAGAAGTATTAGAAGAGAAAGAAGTAGAATTTGAAGAAGTATAAGTGGTTGAAGAGGAAGAAGTACAATGGGAAGAAGAATAAGAATTAGAAGATGAAGTAGAAGTGCGAGAAGAAGTTGGGAGAAGAAGTAGAAGAAGAGGAAGAAGTATGAGTGTAAGGAGAAGAAGAATCAGGGTTGGAAGATGATGAAGAAGCAGGATTGGGAGATAAAGAACTAGAAGTGTACGAAGAGAAAGAAGTAGAAGTGATAGAAGGGAAAGAAACGGAAGAGGAAGAAGATAAGTAAGTAGAAGTGAGAGAAAAGAAATAAACAGAAATAGAGAAGGAAGAAGTAAAAGTGGAAGAAGAGAAAGAAGTAGAAGTGGAAGAAGATGAAGAAGTAGAAGTGATAGAAGGGAAAGAAACAGAAGAGGAAGAAGATAAATAAGTAGAAGTGCGAGAAAAGAAAAATAGAAGTAGAAGAGGAAGAAGTAGAAGTGGAAGAAGAGAAAGAAGTAGAAGTGATAGAAGAGAAAGGAACAGAAGAGGAAGAAGATAAATAAGTAGAAGTGAGAGAAAAGAAATAAATAGAAGTAGAAGAGGAAGAAGTAGAAGTGGAAGAAGAGAAAGAAGTAGAAGTGGAAGGAGAGAAAGAAGTAGAAGTGATAGAAGGGAAAGAAACAGAAGCGGAAGAAGATAAATAAGTAGAAGTGAGAGAAAAGAAATAAATAGAAGTAGAAGAGGAAGAAGTAGAAGTGGAAGGAGAGAAAGAAGTAGAAGTGATAGAAGGGAAAGAAACGGAAGAGGAAGAAGATAAGTAAGTAGAAGTGAGAGAAAAGAAATAAACAGAAATAGAGAAGGAAGAAGTAAAAGTGGAAGAAGAGAAAGAAGTAGAAGCGGAAGAAGAGGAAGAAGTAGAAGTAATAGACGGGAAAGAAACAGAAGAGGAAGAAGATAAATAAGTAGAAGTGCGAGAAAAGAAAAAAATAGAAGTAGAAGAGGAAGAAGTAGAAGTGGAAGAAGAGAAAGAAGTAGAAGTGATAGAAGAGAAAGAAACAGAAGAGGAAGAAGATAAATAAGTAGAAGTGAGAAAAAATAAATAAATAGAAGTAGAAGAGGAAGAAGTAGAAGTGGAAGAAGAGAAAGAAGTAGAAGTGGAAGGAGAGAAAGAAGTAGAAGTGATAGAAGGGAAAGAAACAGAAGATGAAGAAGATAAATAAGTAGAAGTGCGAGAAAGAAGTAGAAGTAGAAGAAGAGGAAAAAGTAGAAGTGGGAGAAGAGGAAGAAGTAGAAGTGAGAGAGTAGGAAGAAGCAGAAATGGAAGTAGAGGAAGTATTTGGAGCATTATGAGTTCGAGAAGAAAAATTATACGTTTATTGAACTTTAATGAGAGGAAAGAGTTGAAGTTGAAAAGAAAGAAGAGTTGAAAAAGAAGAGCGAATATAAGAGGAGGATGTAGAAAGGGAATCCGAGAAATAGAAGAGGAAATAGAATAAAGAAGCAGAAACTGCAGAAGCAACGGATTAGCAGATACGAAAGGGGAATAACACGACGGAAAGGAAGTTAACGGAAATTAAGAAAAGCAAGTCGAAAGAGAAAAGTTATAACATAGCTAGCACAATAGGAAATAGGAGCATACATGCTGCAGTGCATAAGTAAACACGGGTTGCGTGTCGTTCTCCGACTGCAGGTGGGACGGCCCTGAGACGCGCTGCTTAGACGCTGGTCGCCCAGCGCTCAGCTGTTGAGTCAGTCGGACGCGGGCGGTTGCTGTGGCAACACAATGTGCACGTGAAGAGAGCAGCAGCGTGTCTGTGTGTCCTGCCGGTCGACATGTTCGGACATCGAGCCATCAAGTGAGTTAGTTGTCTCCAATCACCATATTTATTCAATTTTTGATATGTGTGAATCTTTTGTGTGACAGCGGTGTAACGTGTTCCAGTGTTTCTTTTCATTGCATATTTCATTCGAAAAAACAGTGCTTGAACTTTATAGCAAGTGACTTAAAAAGCCAAATTTTAGGGAATTTCCACTAGTAAACACATAAATTACATAAAATCTAGTGATGAAGTTTGTTTTAGACGTTTTTATTTGCTGCTGTGGTGGTTACCATCGCGAGACTTCGAACTCTAGTTTCGCGGGTTCAAAACCGGCCGAAAGTCATGGATTTCAAAGGACGATAAAATTCTTATCAAAATTTCTTCCGAAGAATAAGTAAAAGTGTGATTCACGTGTCGTAGGTATTTGGCACGTGTTGTATATCTGTAGTGCTCGGGAAAAGTGACACAAGTCAGTTTCCACAAACCTTTTTTGATAATTTATTGACAAATTACGGAACATCTGTTCGCTTGGAAAAAATTCATAGGTATTCCTCCCATTACAATAATTCATACAGAAAAAAATCAAATCGACATAAACCAGTGTAAGTTGTCAATAAATTATCAAAAAAGGTTTGTGGAAAATGACTTATGTCACTTTTCCCAAGCACTGTAGGTATAATCACAGTCTAGTATATACAATCACGAAGCTCTATACATAGTAAATATGCAAACATTAGATAGTTGCTCACCACTAGGATCGCAAATATCGGTTCATTACAGGCAATGCAAAATAGTACTGACACAGTCTATTGTTTCTAGCACCCTCAAAACTCAAGCTTCGTGACTGTATATAGTAGACTGTGATATAATCCTGTTCGTAATAGGGTACTCCGGGCAACATTTATCGACTATTTCTCAACCACGTTGAATTTCGATTCTCAATAACATCTACGTTTTCTTTACTTGGTTATTTAACGACGCTGTATCAACTATGAGGTTATATCGTCGATGGAATTGGTGATAGCGAGCTGATATTTGGTGAGATGAGACCGAGGATTCGCCATAGATTACCTGACATTTTCCTTATGGTTGGGGAAAACGTCGGAAAAAACCCAACGAGGTAATCAGCCCTAGCGAGAATCGAACCCGCACCCGATCGCAATTTCGGATCGGCAGGCAAGCGCCTTAGCCGAATGACTACTACTACTACTACTACTACTACTACTACTACTACTACTACTACTGAAGCTAAGTTATAAACAGTTATGAAACTGTGAATGTTATTAAAATGTATGAAGTTAAAATATAGCTTCAATGTAGCATTGTCTAAAAGAGAACAGAACATGAAAATATGTAAAACACACGGTGAAAAACTTCACTACAATGTTGTTAAATAATGCGTTAACCGACACCTTTCCGCTGCGATTAAAACCAGTGAAATAATTGTATAGGTAGGCATACGTAATAATAATAATAATAATAATAATAATAATAATAATAATAATTACGTCAGTTCTGTGAGTTTCGTGTTGTAGATTTACAGCATATAAAAATAACCCTTTCTAATATAGGGCTCCAGGCAAATTTATCGACCAATTCTCACCCAAGTTGAATTTAGACACTAAATGACCCCTACAGTTAAAAACGTCGAATAAAGTACTGTTCCTGTTATCACTGCTACTTTTACTACTTTTATTACTATTACTAATATCACTGCTACTATTACTACTACTATTATCATTGGTGCTACTATAACCACAAACTGCGAACTGCTACTACAACTTCTATTATATTATTACTACTACCACTGCTACTATTATTATTATTATTATTATTATTATTATTATTATTATTATTATTGGTGAATATTACTTATGTCCCAACCACTATAGAAATTTGATAAAATACCGCGAAAATGCCTTGGATTTATAGTATTGATTAGTAGAAATTGATGTGATCATTGGGAGAGCTGTAAGCCACTCAACCTGCCCTAAAATAAGTACCTTATTTACGAAAATCGTCGCGAGTGAATGAAGAATACGATCATATTTCTTTAATGTAACAGTGGGTTTCAGTATCGCCAACATACTAATAATACTACACACTTAATCAAACCTAACCTAATCTCTCTCATAATACTATACACTAATCAAACCTAATCTGTCAGACAGTACAAACCTAACCTAACCTAACCTAACCTAACCTAACCTAACCTAACCTAATCTGTCACATAATACTACACACCTGTAGTAACATTCCTCACATTTAATATAATTTCGTTTGCATGTATTGCCGGCCCTGATTCTCGTGTCGTTAGCCATATAGTGGAAGTGGATCGTAATTCGAGACCGAGAAAGGAAATATGGCGACTTTCATAATAATTACATTTAGTTCGCCCAGTGTATATTTTGTGATATATTAAATGTGTTAATGTAGTAGGTAATAATTCTATATATACAGTACATTTGATACGTTTAAAAAATGTGGATGTGATCAAAAAGTGCAAATAAAGTGAAACTGAAAAGATCGAGAAGTACAGGGGAGAGAGAAAGTGTATTAGGAGACTTGTAGAATAAAATATAAGTAGGCTATTTATAGGAAGTGAGAATAGTGACAATGGATTAAGTGTAAGCAGAATAGTGAGAAAGTGAAAGTGAGCGCTAATAGGAATGAGAGAAAATAGTGAGAAAGGGTTAAGAGAAGTGAACAAGTGACAGCATAAAATTAGTACTAACATTTGAACGTTGGAACAGTAAATTAATATAAGAGAAAGATAGGAGAAAAGATCAAAGAACAAATAGGACAAATAATTAAATGTATGGGTGCTGAGCAATATGATAATTTATAGAGATAATTTGAAATTGAGAGTTTAGTGAATAGTAGTTAGAGGATAAAGGGGGTGTGAAAGTAGTATAGAATATTAAATATATTAGGATTAAGGAACAAATAGAGAATAGCAAATGAAATATAGGAGAAATACTGAAGGGGAGTTTGACCAAATAAGAAAAAAGGTACATAGTGTAATTGGGAGTATTGGTGTAGACGTGTACTGCAAATAATGTGTTATTGTAATAATATGTTAATGGTGGCACCGGATACAGAAATGTGAGGTACACCATTACATGTAAAGAAGTGCTGTGACGAAATATATCATATCATATATCATATCATGTCATGTCATGTCATGTCATGTCATATATCATATATCATATCATATCATATCATATCATATCATATCATATCATATCATATCACATCATATCATATATCATATCATATATCATATCATATATCATATATCATATATCATATATCATATATCATATCATGTCATGTCATGTCATGTCATGTCATGTCATGTCACATCATATCATATATCATATCATATCATATATCATATCATATCATATCATATCACATCATATCATATATCATATCATATCATATCATATCATATTATGTCATGTCATGTCATGTCATGTCATGTCATGTCATGTCATATCATATCATATCATATCATATCATATGACATCATATCATATATCATATCATATCATATCATATTATGTCATGTCATGTCATGTCATGTCATATCATATCATATTATGTCATGTCATGTCATGTCATGTCATGTCATGTCATGTCATGTCATGTCATGTCATATCATATCATATCATATCATATCATATCATATCATATCATATCATATATACAGTACAGTAAGAATTGAAATGTGTTGTGGTTGTGATAAAAGTATTGAAAATTGGTTTATGGCGCTACATTGGCAATGATAAAAGTGTGCAATATTCGTTCAGTGGCTGGTGGATACTCTATATTCACATTATTTTTACTGTTACCAATATCACTGCTACTGTTATTGGTATTGCTATTAGTATTAATATTACTTACTTACAAATGGCTTTTAAGGAACCCGAAGTTTCATTGCCGCCCTCACATAAGCCCGCCATCGGTCCCTATCATGTGCAAGATTAATCTAGTCTGTATCATCATATCCCACCTCCCTCAAATCCATTTTAATATTATCCTCCATCTACGTCTCGGCCTCCCTAAAGGTCTTTTTCCCTCCGGTCTCCCAACTAACACTCTATATGCATTTATGGATTCGCCCATACGTGCTACATGCCCTGCCCACCTCAAACGTCTGGATTTTAAGTTCCTAATTATGTTTGGTGAAGAATACAATGCGTGCAGTTCTGTGTTGTGTAACTTTCTCCATTCTCCTGTAACTTCATCCCGCTTAACCCCAAATATTTTCCTAAGCACCTTATTCTCAAACATCCTTAACCTATGTTCCTCTTTCAGAGTGAGAGTCCAAGTTTCACAACCATACAGAAGAACCGGTAATATAACTGTTTTATAAATTCTAACTTTCAGATTTTTGGACAGCAGACTGGAAGATAAGAGCTTCTCAACCGAATAATAACAGGCATTTCCCATATTTGTTCTGCGTTTAATTTCCTCCCGAGTGTCATTTATATTTGTTACTGTTGCTCCAAGATATTTGAATTTTTCCACCTCTTCGAAGGATAAATCTCCAATTTTTATACTTGCATTTCTACAATATTTTGGTCACGAGACATAATCCTATACTTTGTCTTTTCGGGATTTACTTCCAAACCGATCGCTTTACTTGCTTCAAGTAAAATTTCCGTGTTTTCCCTAATCGTTTGTGTATTTTCTCCTAACATATTCACGTCATCTGCATAGACAAGAAGCTGATGTAACACGTTCAATTCCAAACCCTGCCTGTTATCCTGAACTCTCCTAATGACATATTCTAGAGCGAAGTTAAAAAGTAAAGGTGATAGTGCATCTCCCTGCTTTAGCCCGCAGTGAATTGGAAAAACATCAGATAGAAACTGACCTATACGGACTCCACTGTATGTTTCACTGAGACACATTTTAATTAATCGAACTAGTTTCTTGGGAATACCAAATTCAATAAGAATATCATATAATACTTCCCTCTTAACCGAGTCATATGCCTTTTTGAAATCTATGAATAAGTGATATACTGTACCCTTATACTCCCATTTTTTCTCTATTATCTGTCGAATACAAAAAATCTTATCAATAGTCGATCTATTACGCCGAAAACCGCACTGATGATCCCCAATAATTTCTTCTACGTACGGAGTTAATCTTCTCAAAATAATATTGGACAAAATTTTGTACGACGTCAACAAAAGTGATATTCCTCGAAAGTTACCACAGTTGGTTTTGTCCCCCTTTTTAAAAATAGGTACAATTATGGACTCCTTCCATTGTTCTGGTACAATTTCCTTTTCCCAAATAGCAAGTACAAGTTTATAAATTTCGCTATATAATGCACTCCCACCCTCTTGTATTAATATTACTAATATTAATGTTGCTACTATTACTACTACTGTACTATTGTCATTGGTGCTGCTACAACCGCTAACTGCGTACTGCCACTATCACTAATACATTTATAATTAACACTTGGTCCAATTACAACTACTGCTATTATTATTACTATTACTACAGCTACTCATATTTTGATCCCAATCACTCTAAAAATCCATCCAATGTCCTTGCCCCTCTAGTACTTGATTGAGATTCCTAGACGCAGATTCAATAAGATGCGGAAGAACTCTAACTCCTTATGAAGATGCTCCCAAGTATCTTGGCTGTGATTATTACTACTGTTACTACTAGTACTATTACTATTATATTACTACTGACACTCTGTTACTATTATTACTACTACTGTTACTACTCTTACTGCTAGTATTCTTGCTGTTATACTATGCTATTAGTATTACTATCATTCATACTAATATTGCTGCTAATGCTGCCACTGTAACTATTATTATTACTATTACTACTGCTACTATTTCTGCTGCTATTGCTACTGCTACTATTGTTTTTGGTACTAGGCCTGTTAGTACTACTGCTGTTACTACTCTTGCTGTCACTGCTATTATTGCTACTACTACTTTACTGTTGCCACTGGTGCTTTTATTGTTACTACCTCCACTATTATTGTTACTACTACCACCACTACTACTACTCCGCAACAGTCAATCGTGAATAGAAATAAATATACTAGTGACGCTAGAATGAGCAAGATACAACACGGAGAATAAGTAATACATTGTAAACGTACAGTGAAAAGGTAACGAAGTGCTAATTGAAGCTCTTAAGCTGAGGTGAGGAAGGCTTAATGTTTTGAAAAGAGCAGTTTACGATTTGTATATGCATAGAAATGGGCAGGCTTTCCACCTTGCAGCTAAACGCATACCCTCTCTGTCATGCATTGTTTACTGCAGCAAGGTGTGATAATTTCTCCACTTCCATTGCATTCCCTAAGAAAATGATTTTTAAAAATTTATCTAAAAATTATACAATAATAATAATAATAATAATAATAATAATAATAATAATTTTCTTTGATTGAGGTTCTGGCTGATATGTAGTCTTAGAAAAATGTTTTGTCGCACAAATACTTTACAAGTCCCAGAAAGGAGACAGTGCGCATGATCAGACATACAACTAAACAAAACTAATTTTATTACTTCAACTAGTCATTCTCTTGTGAACCAGGTCTTTCGTCCTCTTATCATGCGCACTGTATCCTTTCTGGGACTTACAAAGTACAGTATCTGTGCAACAAAACGTTTTTCTAAGACTGTAGAAGCTTGATTCAGGGATTTTGGCCCCTGTAAAAAGTAAGTAGATAGACTAAGAGCGAGTTACTCATCACTGCTGGCGGGCTGGGTCACACAGGTCAGGCCGCACATTCATAACACCTTACACTTCCTTCTTGAATAATTTCGAGGGAAAAATTGTTCCGGGGCCGGGTATCGAACCCGGGACCTTTGGTTAAACGTACCAACGCTTTCCCACTGAGCTACCCGGGAACTGTACCCGACACCGATCCAATTTTTCCCTCTATATCCACAGTGGGTAGCTCAGTGGGAGAGCGTTGGTACGTTTAACCAAAGGTCACGGGTTCGATACCCGGTCCCGGAACAATTTTTCCCTCGAACTTATTCAAATTAACTTTACAGGGAGTTATTCCTGAAAGCTTAATTTGCATAATACACGTCACTGTACGTAACAGAAAACCACAATTTTAAGTCACACAGAGTTAGTGTGCACTCAAATGTTGGTTGCTTGACGGTTGTCAGCCACTTTGAGGTCTGTGGATATAGAGGGAAAAATTGGATCGGTGTCGGGTAGAGTTCCCGGGTAGCTCAGTGGGAGAACGTTGGTACGTTTAACCAAAGGTCCCGGGTTCGATACCCGGCACCGGAATAATTTTTCCCTCGAAATTATTCAAATGAACTTTACAGTTATTCCTGAAAGCTTAATTTGCACCTTCCTTCTTATCATGTCGCGGTACACTCCGTCTTAAAACACAATATTCTTCCACACGTCCCGTTATAACCACTACGTCTGTTGACTAAACAATGTCATGATAACTTATTTTCTTGACATGAGTGTTCCTCAGCTTCGAGCATACTGTGCCCCAACCACGAGAAAGTCTCCGCCGGATGAGACGAAGGGGGGGGTAATGCTGTGAATGAATGTTGATGTCATAAGATGTCATAAGGTCACACACACGTGGGTACTCTTATCTCTATTGGCTAGCTCTCACAGCACAAACCATAACATTGATACAGACATATTGATACTACCCTAGTTACAAAATTAGATCACTGTTAATCTCCTGGTCTTTTAATCGCTTCATACAGGAAATAACATATGCAGGAGAGCGCATGGTTTTTAAACTGGCGTTATAACCGTAATATTATTTATCTACTTCGTTCCAATAGATGACGCAATAATAAGCACATTCCTTTCACGGTTGATCTCCTGGTTGGAGAACAGTAGATATTTATTTTCATTATTCTTCTTTCCTCTTCCCCTCCTATGCACATTTGTGATTAAATTTCTTTCTTATGACGCAACACACAACTCGCTCACTAGACAAACAACCAAGGACAGGGGCCATTAACGCTGAATCGAGCTTTTGTACATATTTTTCACTCTGTATATCCAAACTTGCATGTGTATCCTAAACTGGCGGTAATATTATTTACCAAGTTTGACAGCCTTTTTACCATCACCACCACCACCATAGTAATCAACAGTAACTCAAAGTACAGTAGGTGATCAAATTATTAGGGACACTTGGTAAAAGTAGGAATTTCATCTTCAAATTCACATAAAACACAAGTAATTTGGATTTTCTCATCTGGAAAAGCTTTATTACTCTAAATAGTGTTTTATAAACAATATTATTACATATTTAATTGTGTAATAATGAATATGGAATGAAATAGACAAGAAAACTAATATTTTGTCACACATCCCTTTGCAGCAATTACCAGCATTAACTCTCTTTGGCATACTAGAAATGCATTGGATACAATTTTTTTTAACTTCTTGGCCGTGATGCCACATATTGATCAGTTTTTCTATTAAAGGTTGTTTATTTGTAATAATTTCTGAATGACTTTACCCCTTCATTAGCTCCCAAATATTTTCAATTGGATTAAGGTTCGGAGAGTTACCAGGCCAATCCAGAACCGTAATTTTGTTATCAGACTGGAATTTGTCACCTTATTTGCCTTGTGACAGGTCGCAGAGTCGTGCATGAACACAGAATCACCATCTGGAAACCATTCACGGACTTGTGAAAGAAGCCGTTCCTTCAGAACCTTTATGTATTGATATTGTCTCATCATTCCTTGAACAAAATACAGGTGACCATGACCACTAATCACAGACCATACCATGAGGCTTAGAGGATGTTTAACAGTCTTCATAATACAGTCATTATTGTACTTTTCATCTTTACGCCTTCTAACGAACACAGATTTGTCAGCAAGTATCTGTATGGTAGATTCATCTGAAAAACATACCTGAAAAAAGAAGTAAACAATTCATAAAAGACATTTGCACAAAGTAAAATTATGACTAACAAAGAAATCATGTGAATGACTAACAACTCACTTTTTCTAATCATCTACAGTCCAAGATTGATGCTGCTTTGCCCAAGAAAGAGACGCTTCTTCACCATGTATGGTTTCAGGAATGGTTTCTTGGTTGGAGTGCGACATGAAAACCCTAACTCATTGATCCTCCGACGGGTTGTCATAGAAGATATGTTGATTCCAACATCTCTCATGGGCGCCTTTCTATGTAGAAGACTCTTAAACATTCTCTAAGCATCACAGTGTGGTCTGTGATTAGTGTTCATGGAACTGGTCGCCTGTATTTTGTTCAAGGAATGATGAGACAATATCAATACATAAAGGTTCTAAAGGAACGGCTTCTTTCACAAGTCCGTGAATGGTTTCCAGATGGTGATTTTGTGTTCATGCACGACCCTGCGCCCTGTCACAAGGCAAATAAGGTGACAAAATTCCTGTCTGATAACAAAATTAGGGTTCTGGATTGGCCTGGTAACTCTCCGGACCTTAATCCGATTGGAAATATTTGGGAGCTAATGTAGAGGCAAATTCATTCAGAAATTATTATAAATAAACAATCTTTAATAGAAAACTGATCAATATGTGGCATCACGGCCAAGAAGTTAAAAAACAATTGTATCCAATGCATTTCTAGTATGCCAAAGAGAGTTAAAACTGTAATTGCTGCAAAGGGATGTGTGACAAAATATTAGTTTTCTTGTTTATTTCATTCCATATTCATTATTACACAATTAAATATGTAATAATATTGTTTATAAAATACTATTTAGAGTAATAAAGCTTTTCCAGTTGAGACAATCCAAATTACTTGTGTTTTATGTGAATTTGAAGATGAAATTCCTACTTTTACCAAGTGTCCCTAATAATTTGATCACCCACTGTATTCTTCTGACTATGTTACATAGAACCGATGGATATCTCTACATCCATAACTGATACAGTATGATAACTTAAGTCCCTTCCATAGTGTTGTTCTGAGAAAAAAGTTTCATGCAGTAGTTCTCAGTTTTTTAGTTAATTATTTAACGATGCTGTATCAACTACTAGGTTATTTAGCTTCAAATTGGTGATAGCGAGATGAAGTCCTCGCCATAGATTACCTGACATTCGCCTTACGGTTGGGGAAAATCTCGCAAAAATCTCAACCAGGTAATCAGTCAAGCGAGAATCGAACCCATGCTCGAGTGCAGTTCCGGATTAGCAGCAAATGCGGCCGCTACCTGAGCTGTCCCTGTGGTTTTCTACCTTCCTTCTGTGATGGTAACCGCTGTTACAAGTTAGGACAGAGAGGAGGAAAAACACTCCAAGAAAGCATTCTTCTATACCGACCTTTGTCGGAAATTTGTCTTAGACGCGACCAGGTTTTGAACTCGGATCCCCACCGTCAAAAAGCGGTGTTTAAGTTACTTGACAACTGTGAGAGATGTAAGAATCGACTAAGTTTTCTACGGTTTAACAACCTTCCTTTGCTCTGTAATTCTGTCATAACAGTAATCCAAGGAGATCAGTAAATATGTTTTCTATTTCTGTAGGTAGCGCCACATTCTGAAAGGTATACCGAGATGTTGACAAACGTTTAGGCAGAAACCGGAAACTTAAGTTTATAGTATAAAGTTGAGGTTCGTATTATCTGTTTATTTCATTCAGCTGTTGAATATCAACAGCGGACGGTTATATACAGTATATATACCAACACGTAAAAAAAGTTGAAAGATTTTGGATATTTAACCTGCTGTAAAAATAATGTAGAAGACAGGAAGTTCTCAAGTCAAGCATTTACCTATAACACGAATTCTAAATAAAGCTTGCAGTGTATATTGCTCATAACTTTCTACCTTATACATTTTGCGAAGTGTCTATTAAATATTTACTTCACGGGCATATTCAGCTACATTATAAGTAACATTGTACCACGTTTTTTAACTCAGGCAAACGAGCGGGCCCAGGTTCAAATCCTGCTTGGGGCAAGTTACCTGGTTGGGTTTTTCCTCGACTCAATAGGAGCTAATACTGGGTAACTTTTGACGCTGGAGCCTGGATTCATTTCGCTGGAATTATCTTTTCTAATAAGAGTGCTGATAGTTTTCCGCTAATTTAATTTAACTTAACGAGCGTTTTTGTCATAATTTATTATTTCGAGACCGGAGGATAACTATTAGCTATCACGAAATCGTATCTGGCGAGATAATCACAATGCGAACAACTATTGTGAACAACTAAACGTTCGAGGTTATAATAATAAGATTAATAAGATCAAGAAAAACAGTCGAATCGAAGCAGAGATGATAGGAATCCTTGGAATACAAACAATTGAACATTTGAGGATATATAACAACACTTTATTTGAACTCTTTTATCATTCCTTATATATAATTTTGAACCCTTTAAACTGTAAACCATTTTTACTTATAACAATGAATTATACAATTATTGTATTATTGTTGCATGTTGAGATTGCAAGTCTGACGTAAACGTTTGGTTGCTGATACATTGAAACAGAGACGATACAAATAAAACAAATGAACGTATGAGAAAACAATCTATCACTTATTAATTTTGGACAGCACATTTTTTTTTAACTATCAGTCTAGTTCGATCCTCATCGGTCGATGTAGCGTCAATAAGCTCATTCATTGGCTGAGAAACATTCGCTTGGGATTATACCTACATTTCACTTAGGCGTTGGTGCAGGTTTTATTTAAGTAGGTTATTTTACGCCGCTGTAAACCCGTCTTAGCCCAAACTCATTACAGATGTACAAATTGTTTATAAATGATTAAATAATGTTAATTATAGCCTATAGAAGTCTTGTTTATTGAGAATTCATGGAAAGTCATATTTACAAACGGACTGTAGGGGTGTCACCTGTAGGTGACATTGGGCAATAAATCTTATTGTCACATTTAATGACTGCAATATCATATTTTATTCAGTGGAGAATATTTAAAATAGCATATATGTAATAATACTACTGGATGAGACTGAATCGCTGGCTGGATGTCTGTATGGATCTTTCCCATAGAGCCACAACATACGCACGATATTTCGCCGGAATTCACAATATGTCAAGTCTTTTTGTATTGCATCTCTTCTTGATACTAACCACGCATTATGACAGACTGCATCGAGATCAAATGCAAAATTGGGTACCACCATTTCGTTCCATGAAAGCTTACTTTCAAAGAATGAACATTTTCGTCAAATCTATCTACTCCTCCCATGTATTTGATGAACTATTCAATAACCGAAGGGCAATCCAATTGAATTTTGCTTCGTTTCCCTGCAATAACACTGACTCGATCTGCTTTCAAAATTGGAGTTACATTGTGTCAGTTTGAAGCAAGAGTGACAATATTATTATCATGCCATCGAACAACAGCATCATCCTGTGTCACAACGAAAGATATTGCACCACGATTGCGCTTTTTCATGTGCTTAGCATCATTTTTCAACCACACACTTCCCCATGGGTTTTTCTCTAATGGTTCCTGTTCCTCTATTTGTGTTCAGTAAGAACGGTCAACAACTTGAGACTTGTGAAGAAATTGTCAAAGTAAAAACTAAGGTGAAAAAGCTGCCGGTAATCTGCTTTCAAGTTCCAACACAACAGCAGCTACTAAGCCATATTCTGCTTGGCCTGTTTAGATCCTTGGTATGGTTCAAACGCAGCGAGATAGCCAAGACGTGTAGCTGCTGACCATAGTTTATATCCAAAACGCAATGGCTTTCCATGAATATGCTGATTGGCAATATGTCTCCCATAATAGGGAACATTGTTTCATGAATAGATTTGTGACTCGACCATACCTTTTCAGACTGTTGGACAAAATTATCATTTAGAATCTCGAAGTATCTTCGGACTTTACCAAATTCATAATTAGGAGGAAGATTGAAATTGTCCGAAAGATGTAAATATTTATGGTTTCTGTAAACCTACTTCTCCTCGTGGTATTGGATACAAGTTCATTGCGTACATCTGATTTTGTTTCGCAAAACATTGTTATGCTTTGGGGAGACATGTAGCCCATCAGTAAGAGAATGGCAATGTAAACTTTTTATATCATTTTTGTCCAATTCAATAGAATGATTCTTTTGGAGGGCATAAAATTTTAACATTTTACACATGACAGCGAGTATTTCTTCACTGAACAGGAGCTCGAAACATTAGACAGGAGTAAGTTTTGATTCCTTATAATCTGTAAATGTTTCATCTACGTCGCCTCTTCCAGTTTTACAAGTAAAGATTTCTTCTTTGTCAGACCACTCTTTATTACGAAAAGAAATATTAGAAGTAGATTATTTTGTTTTTTTTTCCTCTGCTGAAGTCTAATACTAGAAATAGATCGTCTTTCATCGCGAGAAATGTTAGAATAACACTGTGTTCTTTCGTAGACCATAATTATTTCTTCCATGTATATTCATATCTGAATTCGGTAGTTTGTTTTTGTCTGTTGAAACTTGAGTGTTTATTTCCTCAATATAAGAATTGGACATTGTTATCTCGTCAACTGTTGATGGTCTCGGGTTATTTCCTTCATCATTATCTATTAGTACGTCATTGGCAGAAGTAACATTGACTTCAAATGTAGATCTGAGTATTCTTCCTGGAAGATAGTTGATGTCACTAGTTGTTTCGTCACCACTTTCCCAATCGATAACTGGTCAATCAGCTGCTGGAAATATGGTAATATCACTTACAGACGATGCTCCAACTGTATCTTCGTCCATAATCTCCAGTATTTCATACACAGTCAGACTATAGAAGAAAAATAAGTAACATAACTATACTAATATAATGAGATCGGACGTTTAATATATCTGACCAATGTCACCTGGAGGTGACATGACACTTTGTAGTCCCTATATACACTATATGCACCTTTTTTTTACTTATTTATGAAAATTGTATATAAAATATCAATAGTTTAGTAATGTATATCTGGCAAAAAAATAAAACGACTTAACTCTTAGTTCTATTTTCACAAGCCATTACGTGAAGTGCGCACAAAGTTGAGATTCTTCTGCATCCACGCTGATGTTTTCTTCTCTACTGCTGCAGATTTACGAGCTAGTCGCCAAAAATGGTTGAAATTCAGTTACCAAATGTCTATTAAGGCATTGTCGACGGCGATTTATGTTTAAATATATTTATTGGTAATTTTGGACAGCTTGTTAGGGAGCGTCACCTATAGGTGACATTGGGACATCAAGAGTTAACATCATAGGTTATTTAGCGTCTGAATGAGATGAAGGTGATAATGCCGGTAAAATGAGTCCAGGATCTAACACCGAAAGTTACCCAGCATTTTCTCAAATTGGGTTGAGGGAAAACCCCGGAAAAAAACTCAACCAGGTAACTTGCCACGCCCGGAATTCGAACCAGGGCCACTTTGTTTTGAGGCCAGACGCGCTAACCGTTACTCCACAGGTGTGAACTTGGTGCAGATTCTAGGAATCCGTATTGTTACTTGGGTTGCTTTTATTTTGGAAGACATGGTCGATTCTTGACAGCTAATGTGAGCAATTTTATATATTTTTTTAGATTATTTATTTTGAGTTTACTGCCTTATTTAGAATTCGCAAGTTTATCTTCTGTATTTTTCTTCCTATGACCGTGCTCTTCGTCTTATTTGCATTTAAACGTCCGGAATCTTTTACCGTGGAAAGACTCATCATGCCATGTTTGCAGTTTTTCTTGGGAAAGATAAATGCAGTAGCTTCCAGTTGCTTTTCGCACACCACTTTCTTTCACATCTTAAAAAGATCTCAAAGGGCCCCAGCGTGGAGGTGAGGAGAATGGATTTGACTGATTAGGCCCTCCGGACTTCACTGAAATTCACCGCAAGGGTTAAATATTAGTTCTGTCAGGGTTTTTTGACCCGATCAGAGACCGGGAAATCCCAATTAGCCTTTGCTTCCCATTTTGAACGATATTAAATATTAATTCCTTTATTGTTTCAATGGTTCTCAACTTTCAGTCTCAGGATGCATAGCAACCTACTTACATTTTGTGCTAGTCGTCGTGTTTTGTGTTGTATTTTGTTTCCAGCCTCCTATGTAAGAAATATCTGCAGTATCTATCGAGACATGGCTCTCAGATACATACTGTATGTATGCAAAGTACAGGAAATCGGTAGAACCAGAATCAGATGACCTGTAAATTTTCTCCGGAGCCCTATTCATTGAGGAACATGGTTATTTCATCTGCCGTATTGGCCTTTATATGCCTTGTATCCGTGTGTGATATTGTGTTGGTATTTATTACGTGAGATTGTGTTTTCTGTATTAGTATGTGTTAGGTCTATATTACACTATCAAATTTCTGTGTCACAGAAGTTTGATAAAATATATTTGATAAAATCTTTTACAGTATAATATAGCATCTTTTATCACATCCAGCTGTGACATAGTTCTGTGATAAAAGTTAGTCATCATCATACCATTGATAAAATCTGTGACTAAGAAGAAAGAAAATGGCGGACATGAAGTACATATGGTCTGTGAAAACTACAAAACTTTTGATTTCACATTATGAATCACATGAAATGTTTCATCATCCATTACCAGTATTAAGTACTTAGTACAGAATTTCACATTTTCACACTGAAGTTCTCTCAGTAGAGTTTTATGGAATATTTTTGCAGCTTTTCTCCCTGCCCATTCTCTAACCCAAATACGTTTTTTCTTTGGTTTATTCTTTAGTTTAATGCAATAACCATTACTGTACTTAAGGTACAGCTACAAAGTTCTACTTTTCTTTCAGCTTTACACATTCAAGCAATGCATGCAAGATTGATATTTAATATTAATTAATATTTATTAATAGTGAAGATGACGTACAAAACGGCACACCGTGTAGACACAAAATCTTCATGCATATTAATTCAACGTTCAATTTCAACTTGATTCTATCAATATTATTCCCGTATTGAATGCGTAAACACATGGAAAATTGAACAATGTAGATGCAGCTCTACAGTTGCAACATGCTAGACTTGTGGATCCATTATTAGAACTGTGATAAAAGATATGATAAATGCTTTGATATAGTGCAATATACTCAAAATCTTACATTTGATCATATACATCTGATCAAAAGTTTTATCATATTTTGTGCGCGATCGTTCGTATTTGCTTGGTTTCCGCACAAAACCAATCCGCGGAAAGTGTAAAATTCCACATTCAGTATTCCCAACCTAATACACATGACAATTTTCCTCTTCTTACCGCTTAAGTTGCATATTAATTTTACTGCTTTAGGCTTTTAACATATTATTTTTAGAGACGTTCAATATAGTAATAATTATAAATTGGAAACTCACCACTGCAATTTCACCTAAATTTCAGTGTTAATTATTGTTTTTAAATATTTCCAAAAATTAAGTAAACTCTACATCTCCACTAAAGTTACTGCATTCGTGATGCAAGTGACATTAAGGAAGCCGTGAAAAAATCAACAAGATTCCAGATGCCGATGTTATTACTGCAATATGTTACATAAATAATATTGTTAAAATATTAAAATGAAAAATAAATCATTACATAACCTTACCGTTTCTTTTAAGTTCGCATTTATAGACTGGGGGGATAAAAGACAGACGTATATCACGGCCTGCTGGAGTATAGTAAACACAGAAAACATTCTAATGCAACAATGTTGAAGATAGATATTTTTGTTTTACAAATTTGCCGTCATTGAACAGAAACCAAGATGGAGATTTCATTGCAACTAATTAGAAATTCCTCTTTCAGATATGTAATGAACGATCTTCGCACAAAATAATGTACGATACACGAGCGGTATGTTTTCTTTCAATTCTCGGAAATTAAAAAAGCTCAACTACGTTTCGCTTTTTCAAACTTTTCCTCGAACATGAAAACTTCAACATACCGCTCTTGTAACGCATATTACTATTGTGACACAGAAATTTGATAGTGTAATATAGGCCTTAGTATTTGTATATTTTGTATGTTTGTGCTTGTCATTTATACTCATGAGGGATTGTGTGTTAGTGTTTTTATGTGTACATACGTGCAAGTGAGTCGATCTGAAGATATCGATGAACGCATATGGCTGTTGTTTGTTCTCGAACAATGCTCTCTATATCCGGCTTTCGCCTACGAGGGGCTCAGTCCACCTGTACTTTAGGGGCGTGTCACTCCACAAATAGAGCTGGAGTAAATCACGCCCGACTTGATGTGTGCTCGACACCTGCCAGTTTTGTTTACACGTGGATATGAATCCTGCTGAATAGCAGTTCGAAGTTGTCCTCTACTATAAACGTTCTGCACCACACGGCTATCGACCTTACATGAATTACGAGATCAGAGTTTTTATTTTAATTCCAAATCACTGATGGGTGCACAGTGCATGTACTTATGCATGCATGTATGAGACCTAAGCTGTAACGTATTCAGCTGTTGGATCATGCTTCATTCCCCTGTAGATAATTACTGTATTCTCGAATGGAATAAGTAGATCTATGGGACAGGTGGTCTGTTAGTGCTTCAGTCTGTCATTTCATTCAACTATTACTTTACTAGTACCGTATCATGTGTCGTGTTTGGCCTAGCCTTACTGACAGTCTTTTCATCGAATAGACTCGAGTTCTATGCTTGAAACATTCTGTTAATATTTTTGTGATAGAGGTGAACTTTTTCCTATTAGAATTTACACTGCCACTTTCTTAGGGTGTGATCCCATCAGTAAACTCATCGCTAAATTAAGAAAAGAATCCATATTCTAGGAATGATAATGATTTTATTTATTTGTTCAAACTTCACCGCAACAGAAGAAAGCTTTCACTTATTATTATTATTATTATTATTATTATTATTATTATTATTATTATTATTATTATAGGTGGCTTACATTGATGCAATATATAGTGCATACATTTTATCTTTCCACGCTCGCCGAAGTAGAGGGAAAGCGGCAATGCACAGCGCAGCTGTACACATGTGAGGGTCGAAACATAAAATGTATCCACTGTATATATAAAACACGTAAGAGTGGGAAATAACGTAAACAAAAGAAAGAAAGAAGGAAGGAAAGATGCTATATATTAGAATATCCAGACTACAGATAAGTTATATATTCGAGTTTCGATCGTACTACTACTACTACTACTACTACTACTACTACTACTACTACTTAGAAATGACTTTTAGAAAACCCGGAGGTTTATTGCCGCCCTCACATAAGCCCGCCATAGGTCCCTATCCCGAGCAAGATTAATCCAGTCCCTACCATCATATCCCACCTCCCTCAAAATCCATTTTAATATTATCCTCCCATCTACGTCACGGCCTCCCCAAAGGTCTACTATTACTACAAATGGCTTTTAGAGAACCCGGAGGTTCATTGCCGCCCTCACATAAGCCTGTCATCGGTCCCTATCCTGAACAAGATTAATCCAATCCCTACCATCATACCCCACCTCCCTCAAATCCATTTTAATATTTTCCTTCTATCTTACGTTTCGGTCTCCACAAAATTCTTCTACTACTACTACTACTACTACTACTACTACTACTACTACTACTGCTACTGCTACTACTACTACTACTACTACTACTACTACTACTACTACTACTACTAAGAAGAAGAAGAGCAGGAGGAAGAAGGAAGAACAATTGTATACATCTGAAATCTGATAGTGTAATCTGTTATTAATAAGCGATGTATGCAATGGAGGGGAAAAGGAACTGACCACCCTATCCCATTATCCCATGTCTTGGTTGCCTCATGAGTGATGCCTTATTGGTGTCACGAGGTTAAAACTTATCCTCAGACAATTAACAAAATATAATACAATAATAATAATAATAATAATAATAATAATAATAATAATAATAATAATAATAATAATAATACCTGAAATAGAAGTGCAAGGCATCAATATATAAAAAATATACTGATTGTTAACTTCAGCCAAGCCCCGATATTTCATTTCCACTGTCCTGGACAAATAGTTCCAGATCATCAGTCTGAGAGACTTTTTGAGAACTTAAGAATGAATTTTGCCAAGACAAAGCTCTAGTGACATTTACCATGACAATGCACGGGCGAGGCTGTGATGACAACATGACATTGGTACATGAATGGGAAGTCCTTGTCGAGACAGCACAAAGTTCGCTGCCATAGCGACAGCAGATGCTGATTGTTGCGAGTTCTAATGTTACCAGCTGACAGCCCGTTATGCTAGACTCACTTCCTCATCGCCAGATCCCACAGCTACAGAATGGCTTCCACACGTGTACTGGCCACGCGCCGGCGGGCGGCCGTCTCAATCATTAGTAGAGGTGGTGCATCTTCACAATTACGATGAATGCGAAATGTACGCAAATGATATCAAAATACGTAATTTTATGTTTAAAGTTTAAAAGCATGTTAAGTTCAGTGTGTCCCAAAAGTCATGGTGGGGTTTGAGACGATTATATTTTTGAATGAATAGAGATATAAGCAGGGAACGGATTTATATGGACTAAAAATATATGAAATATGTAAATATATATGTAGTTATTTTTACCAAAATATGGAATTAAATATGGATTTTTACCAAAATATGGAATTAAATATGGACTTAAAATTATAAAAAAAATGACTATGTACGTTAAATATTGGTACATTTTAATCAAACTAAACAAAAAATATAATGGACGTACCTTATCTTCCAATGTAGTTTCAACAAAACACAATTTTTATTGTCTGTTACCATAACAATAGGTTACAAACATTTCTTTCAAGTGCTGAAAAGTGAATCTTCTTCTATTGTCTCTGAGGATAGATTTATACTGACTAAAAGAGCGTTCGACGTCACAAGAAGTAACTGGTACATAATTCAATTTCACAATGTCTGCTGGGGATAAGTCCAAGTTAATCTTCACTGTTGATTCACCACTCATCACAGCAACAACCTTTTGTAGTTCTTCATATCCAGGGTTTTTTGAAAGTACAGTGTCCACCTTAGCTCTTACTGCATCTGCAACTTTACCTCTACCACGATTCAGTTGTTCCACAGTACTATTTATAATTTCAAAACTTTCAGATAGTGAAAGGTGCCTATTTTGGAGACTTTTGAGCGTTTTTATGATGCATGAAAATGTATGCTGAATGTGAGCTAAGTCATTCTTCACACTTATGTCACAGGTAACTGTTTTCGCAGTATCAATTGAGACTGCATCTTCAGAGTCCAATGCAAGGAGAACATTGTTAATAGAGTCTATATGTTCGGCATAATATTCAACTGCTTCTAGCCATGTACCCCATCTAGTTAAAATTGGCTTTGGTGGCAATGGAATTTCAGGGTACATTTCTTTCAACACGTTAACTCTACTGGGAGCTTTGAGAAATACTTTTTCACTGATGAAATCAACAAATCTACTTTAGGGAAATTGTCTCTGACCACTTCTGCCACACGATGAAATGCATGCGCCACACAAGTAAAATGAGTCAATTTAGGATATACAACAGATAATGCTTGTCCAGCTTTGACCATATAAGGGGCAGCATCGCTAATAAAGAATAACACATTATCGTACATAATACCCTTTGGCCACAGGATACCCATAGCTTCGTTGAACAGTTTAACTATAGTTTTGTTATTGCACTTTTCTAGAACATCACAATGTAAAAGAATTCGTTCAGAATATTGTTCACTTAACAAACCGATAACTACATTACCAACAAGTCTACCTTCTTTGTCGGGAGTCTCATCAATGGAAACCCAAATTGAACTATCTTTAATTTCATCTCTTATCTTCTGTATTGTCTCATCGTAGATGGATGGAGCATACGTCTTCCTAAGTGTTGACTCATCCGGGATTGTATGTTGAGTATATTTTTCAAGGAATTCCCTGAAGACCTTATTCTTTAGTTTGTAGAGAGGAATATCAGCAGAGATGAGAGAACGGCACAGGTCGATGTTAAACTCAGATCTTACATTCGATGTTGTTGGTTGTGTTAAAAACAATTGTCTCTGCTTGGAATTTAGTTGTTTGTTGGCCTGATGTTTACTAGTTGTAATGTGTTGTTGCACCAGGAACTTTTGTGTAGATGATACTGCACACTGACACAAATTACAAAATAATATTTTATTGTCAGTTGATAAACCATCTTCTTTAAATTCTGAAATGTAACTTGTTAGTTTTGATTTTAAATTGACTGAATGACGTACTTTTGGCATATTCACCGTCTTTATAGTATGATTTACAAAACTGAACCTATGTGTACTCTGACTGGCATTTAACTGTTGAGCTGCACAACTGAAGTCTGTTAAAAATTTTAAATTAAATTAATACAGTTTTGTAACTTACTTTCCCATTGTTGATAGGACTGCTAATTTTCAAATAACTCTGATGTTAAAGGGATTACTGAACATGTGTTTAAATCTCTATTGTTGAAATGTATTTTTAAAAGTTAATGGAATTTTGTTTTGTTTTATTGTTAAACCTAATATAATATGGACTGTTTTATATGAAATATGGAAAATATATGGAAATTAACGAAAATATGTACTAAACTCTAAAATATGGAAAAATATGGAAAATAAAAGTAGGATTTTTCAACCCTACACATTGTGAAACATAAAGATAATGCAAAATATAAATTATATTAGCTTTATAAGTAAATATGTATTTACATATAAATCCTTTCCCTGGATATAAGTGTTTAGGTGAGGGGTTTGGACTTTTTCCATTGCTGGTTGTCACAATAAAAAATTAAGACACAACGTTTCGAAGGGTGGTTCTCTCTTCGTCTTCAGGTGGAAAGAAGGAGAGAAAGGAAAAACCTACTGTTGGGATCGTTACGTACAGGTATTCTGTATGACTGATCGATTGATTCCTGGCTTCGGTGTATATAATATATAATATAATCTGAAGCGTCGGCCTCGGTAGCGTAGTCGGTATAGCGCTGGACTTCTGTGCTCGAAGTTGCGGGTTCGATCCCGGCCCAGGTCGATGGCATTTAAGTGTGTTTAAATGCGACAGGCTCATGTCAGTAGATTTACTGGCATGTAAAAGAACTCCTACGGGAAAAAATTCCGACACATCGGTGACGCTGATATAACCTCTGCAGTTGCGAGTGTCGTTAAATAAACCATTATTTTTAAAAAATTAACATGGTGGAAGAAAAAAATTAACTTTTTGTGTCTGTCCCCGTGAGAATGTTTGCTTGTAAGTAAATTTAGGCGGCTCATTTATTTTTTCTGAAACTGTACAAAGATTTACTTATTTATTTATTTATTTATTTATTTATTTATTTATTTATTTATTTATTTATTTATTTATTTATTTATTTATTTATTTATTTATTTATTTATTTATTTATTCATTCATTCATTCATTCATTCATTCTGGTGTACTTAAGGCCATCAGGCCTTCTCTTCCACAACACCAGGAATACAAATACAATAATAGAAATAAACAGAAAAAATACACTACATACAAAGTAAAGCTACAAAAGAAATAAAGAGGGAGAGAAAAAACATTATAAACAAAGTAAAGCCACACAAAAATATACACAGGTTGCAGTCACACAAACTTTAAATGGGTGATTAAGTATCATAATTAATTGTATCCTAATTAACTAACATAAACAAGAAACTTGCAATTTTAATCTAGATTTAAAAAGATAAAGGAAAAAAAAAACACAAACTAATACTTCTAGCAATACGGTACCTAAAAAACATTAACTAAGACAAAATTTTCCAATTTAATTTTGAATTGTGATAAAATCCGGCAGTCCCTGACGTCATTAGGTAACGAATTCCAGAGGCGAGTATAAAGACGTTCTATGATGAGGGATAGAAAGAAGTGCTTGATGTCGGTTTCGAAGAGTTGTAATAAATTGAAAGCGCGATAACAGATAATTCGGAGTATAAGTATGCGTGATTCTAAATAGAAGAGACAGTGAATGTATTGTTCGTTCCTTCAGACGCACCCATGAAAGTAACTGGAGGGAAGGTGTTATATGGTCAAATTTACGAGTATTGCAGATGAATCGTAGAAGAAAGAAAAGAACTGTGAAAGAAAAGAAAAAATAAATGGAAAAAAGAAAGTAACGAGTGGAAGAATAAGAGAAAGGAAATTAAATAAATATAGAATGAGTTATTCAAGGGAACAAGAAGGGGAGAAAGATGGTAGAGGAGATTAAAATGAGATAAAGGAAGAGATGAGAAGAGAAGAGAAGAAAAGAGAAGAGAAGAAGTGAAAAAAGTAAGGAAGGAAGAAGGAAACAGAAAAGGAAGAAAATGATCATAAAGATCACAAGGCAGGAAAGAAGAATGCTTTGCAGTGCGATACTCCACAGCTGAGAATCATTCATTGTTGATTGTTTATCGATGAATGAGATCCGTTTATCTTCATTCAAGAGTCTGGTTACAGAGCGGCACGGCACAGTCAAACATATCGTCCGAGTGTTGAACCCGGAGTTTCGGAGAACTTCAAACGCTCGTCACGTAGCGACCAAGAATGAAACAAAACACTGCGAGACGCTTAAATGGGAGTGAATGTTGTTTACACCACCCAGTCAGTCTCATGTTATCACCAGTCTGCTAACTGAAATATTGTTGCTAGGCTACGAAATGAAGTGGCAGAAGAAAATCTCTGGTAAGTCAATATATCTAAGTTGGAATTTTCAAGTTAAAGAAACGATAAAAAAAATCTGTTCCTCCATTCACTGTTTGAGTCGCTTGAGAAACTTCTTGCCCCAGCAACTAAAACTTACCCTAGTACAAACCCTAGTAATGCCGCACTTCGATTATTGTGACGTTTTGTTAAGTGACCTAAGTTCTGAACTGTCAGTCAAGTTACAGCGAGCTCAGAATATGTGCGTCAGATACGTGTGCAACATCCGACGATATGATCACATATCACCGTCCTTCGCAAGTCTTTCGTGGCTCCGACTTAAAGAACGCAGAACTTTACACTCTTTGTCTTTACTCTTTCGAATTCTGCACACCTCAACACCAAATTACCTTTCGTCTCGTTTCTCTTATCTATACTCTAACCACGACGTAAACACCAGATCACTTATCTGTGGCACGCTAAGTATACCTCTTCATAGAACATCTTGTTATTCATCATCTTTTACAGTATCCACCTCGCGTCAATGGAATTCCTTGTCACAAAGTATTAGGGGCTGCAAGACAATAAACACCTTTAAAACAGCTTAAAAGATAAACTTATTAGCATTTCACTCCAATCATACTGATTTAAACTATCACTGACTACATTGTTACTTCTTTCTTTAGACATCATCCTGATAGTGCTGTATTTACAAAATTGTCTCATAATAATCTCTTTCTATTATCTAATATTATTTTAAATATATTAACATTCTATGTATTTTACTTTAATTCTGCTACACAGTTTATTTCAGTGTTTAATTAATAGTTCATAGTACTCGTATTTTGTTGTTTAATTCTGAAATAACTCTTGTATTACATGTAACTCTCACCTAAATCAAATTGTTGAATTCTTTATAAGTTCATGCATATGTATATATCCTTTTTGCTGGTTCAGTGGAAGAGATGGCCTTACGGCCTTAACTCTGCCAGGTAAAATAAATTATTATTATTATTATTATTATTATTATTATTATTATGTTATCAACACTAAATTTGAACCTCAAAGCTATTCTTTTATTTTATTTTATTTATTTATTTATTTATTATTATTATTTTTTTAGTTAATACTTGTATACCGGTATGTATTTTTCTGTATGTGCTTTGATCCTTGTTGAGTGAAGAGAAGGCCTGATGGCCTTAACTCTGCCAGGGAAAATAAAACTTATTATTATTATTATTATTATTATTATTATTATTATTATTATTATTATCATCATCATCATCATCATCATCACCACCACCACCAATGGGCCCCGGAAGTTCATGCCCGAAAAAGACTAAATATGCATACCCTGATGCCCTTACAAATAGAATAATATGCCAATAAATAGCTTCTACACAACTAATGAAGAGAAATTAAGTTTTCTGTAACAGTACGAATTTTAATGAGTGTGAACTTACATGAGGTTACTGAGGCATTTAAATAATGTTAATTATACATCTTGATTACACATATCACTTTGGAAAGCGTATTATATATCATACACGTGTTAAATTTTCTGTTACCTTGTTAACATGTTTCGGTCTGCTATCGGCCATCATCAGAACTGGTCGTTGCTGATCTTGGTGCCTTTTGTTTCGTTTCCTGTGGGGATGTGTCTGTGTAGGGTAATGTGGAGTCAAAGGGTGTGTGTGTTCTGAAATTGAGTTATGTGTTGAGAATTTCATTTGGATGTGTTTTTATGTGTTTGTATATTTCGTAAATTGTTCTAGTGTGTTTAGTTTCTGGATTTTTGGTTGGATGTGTAGAATTTCCATGTCTGTGTTTATGGCTGTGATGTGTTCTTTGTAACGTGTTTGAAATGATCCGCCTGTCTGTCCTATGTAGAAGTTGTTTCAGGTGTTACATTTGAGTTTGTATACGCCTGTGTGGTTGTATATTGTTTGTGTTGTATGTGTGTTGAGATGTTTTTGTAGAGTATTAAGGGGAGGCAGAGGTGAATATTTCCAAATCCACAAAATTTATCCGATTTGTTTGAAATTGATCGTGGATACTAAGTATGTTATTAATAATGGACATACCACGTTTCAACTTTCTAAGAACAATAGTTCTGTAAATATTAATAATTTTATAAAACTTTATATCGTTTGATATAAAATGCTCCATGCACCATATTGTAAGAAATTTTCAATATTTCTTTTTATTCATATGTTTAGAGAAGGTATATAAATAATGCTAAGTATTAGTTTATTATGGGAATAATATAGTAATACAGTTATCTTGGTTTTAATTTCATACTTTTAAGGGCACAAAATCAAAAACTAACATCGGAATATGAAAATAAAGATAATAAAAATGGAAAAAACCAAATTTTTATTTTTTCTTCAGTTTTGTTCGAAAATTTCACCTCTGCCTGCCCTTAAAATATTTGTTCTGTATGCGATGTTGTAATTTAATTTCTTGAATGAGGTTACAATCGTGTGTGTTTTTGTTTTCGTATGTCAGTGTGATGTATTTTTTGTGTTAGTGTGTTGTATTCTTATGTTTTTTGTGATTATGTTTGAATTGTTTCACACGGAGATAAATATTTTAGTGTGATGGAGAATTTTCTTTCGAGAATATCTCGAACATCGCGAAACTGTTGGTATCCAGGATCTTTTTCAAATAATGTTAGCTACTTTTTCCTTTACTTTTTGCTCTACACTGAAATGAACGGGTTGTTATTATTTATTAATGAACAGTTAAAGTAAACCCTAGAATCAGTTTTGTGTGTCCATCGTTTCGATAGGATTTTAACTGAACAGAACCTGGCTCCTTAGAGATGTTGGGAGGTTCCCACTAGCAGAGAATGACTCCTATATAACGATGCTCTTATGCTGTAAACTGCAGTCGGCTCGCCTCACAATGGGAGGGAACCGTAATAAAATTACTTACGCTCCTAGAAATGAGACAGTATCGGTACGATGTATTACTGAGAGAACACGTGACTTAGTGACGATAACTTCCTCATAACAGACATGGAGCGGTCTTTGTGTGTATCGTATGTGTAGTAAAAGGAAATGGCTGTAATGAGTATTTGATTGGATTGCTTGGTGGAAGAGCGGCCCATCCCACAGGTTGAAATAAAAGTCATTGACGTCTGCTGTAAACCTCGCAACTCTCACGTTCTACCAAGATGATTCATGAATCGTGAAGCAACAACATATTTTCACTATTTTCTTAATACTGACAAATGCAGCCTAGTGAAACTACTTTGTGAGTGTAGAAATCTGTAGGGGAGATACATTTTCTTCAATAATGATTGGTTTGAGTCCCTTATTGCTCATACAAATTTATAATTTTCAGTATCGTGCCCAGTTTTGTCTTAGGCGAAGTCGCGACACTTTGCTGATCCCACGTCCCGGGGTATGAACCACGGTGCTTCTATGTACTGGTATATAGAAAAGTCCAAAACATGAGTTTGAGTAAGCCTTGCCAGTGTAATGGAAAATACCAACAAAGATATGACCAAAGAAGTAAACATAAATACAGTATAAAGAGCTGCACTGGTTAGATGATCGTTCACTTCTACTGAGACATGTGGACGTGAAACCAGCAGCCGACTGATCGGCTTCGACCCTTCACAGGCTGTCGCGCCATGGGAAGAAATAAACGGATGTGTATATAAGTAGGTTGGTGTATACTTTATTGGATATTTATTTATTTACCGGTATTTATTTAATGTATTCATCATTCATTGCATTTATTATTTATTTTTACTGACAGAGTTAAGCCATTATCTTCCCACGGTTGATGTTTTGACGATTTGCCAATTTCTTGGTTCGTTGGTTAGAAGGAACGAGAGCTTATCGTTATGGTTGTTTGACTGGACGACGGATGATTAGTTGGATGTTTGGTTGGATAGGTGGTTAATTGGGTGCCTTTAATGTTGATTGATTAGTTGGTTACACGGACAGTTAGTTTGTTGGTTGGATATTTGGTTAGTAGATTGGACTGGCGTTTGGTTCAGCGTTTGGCTGATTAATTGATTGATTGCTGTTTTGTAGTTGATTGGACATACGATTAACTTAGCGATTGAGTGGTTGATTATATGTTTTGGTGAATATTAGAATGTTGGTTGGAAGTTTGGATGGTACTTGGATACTTCTATTGAAGATGGATGTTTGGAAGTTGGTTGACTAGATGGTGATTTTGTGGTTGATTGCTTGTACGATTAGTTTATGATTGTTAGGATGGTCTTTGGATGTTTGGACGGCTGCCGGATGTTTCCATTGAAGTTAGATGTTTGGACGTTTGTTTGGTTATTTTGCTTCTGTGTTTGATTGTTTTAATTGCTTGGACTATTGGATGTTTAGTTGATTTGTTTGTTAGATATTTGGTACTTCAGTCGTTTCATTGTATTTTCATTTAACTAGTCATATTTCTAGTCAAATTTTTTGCTCGTTGAATGATTAAATTGTTCGAATGCTTGGCTGACTTTGCATGCTTGTTTTGTATGGTTGGACGTTTTGTTAGATGCTTCGTTGGTCGAATGCTTTCTTGGTTTGTTGCTTGTTTGGATATTGGCTTGGTCGGTTGGTTAATTGGATGGATGGATGGATGATAGACGCATGGATGTGTTGATGAATAGATGAATTAACTGACGATTGGGTAATAGTGCAGCGAGACTTGTTTTGTTGCGCTACTCATATGGCAGTCCTAGTGACAACCGTACAAATTACTTGTGTACCTCAGCCCACATTCTCATCGATCTAACTACTTGCAAATGACGGATGGGGAGTGACATATTTGGCATCTTGTTCCTATAGGCCTTGATCCACTTTAGTTTTCATTTAGTCGGAACTACTTTGGTGTATATTTAAAATTATAATTGAAATTACAATCGATATTCTTTATGGTCAGTTGCTAGAATACCGGTGATCTTTATGCTTTAAATAATAGTGCAATGATTGGAGCCCATTTCATATTTTCACTCAGTTCTTAGAGTAGGCCGGTATCAGCCGATTAGGCATAAGAAATCTCGGAAACAAGCCTGTATGACATACCGTTAATAATACTTATAAAATGTGAATTGAATAAACCTTTTGATCTATATAAGCTTACCATCCATCCCGAAATATTTTATTTTATTTAGTTTACATTTAATTACGTATGAATACGATGAAAGATTATTTACATGATTTTAATGAAATGTTTATAAAGTTTTCATGTATAAACTTTTTGTAATATCTTGTTGATCCGTGATACACGTGACAGATCAGTATCTCTTTCAAAGTTGAAGAGGTTGATTCCAAACTGGCCTAAGTTCAAATGACAAGTTATGAGAAAAGTGACAAAAACTGATGAAACGAATTTGATGTCTTTATTTTCTAAATACCTATGCTTTTTCAAACGGATCTAATAGAAGATTTAGGAGAGTCTGTTAAATAAACTTACACATTTATAGGCTTGAAAGGGATAAATTAAAATGTGAATAAAGCAAGAAAAAAAGAAAAGGACAGGACACTTTGAAATCCATCTCTTCAATTGTGTTAGACTATAATAATGTGTCCAACACAGGAAAGAATGTTAGTGTGGGAAGCCATAGCGCCTGTTGTATCGCCTCTTATCCTTTAAATAAATGTAGTAAGATTGAATAATTTTATATTCATTCATTCATAGCGTTCTGCCCAAGTGCAGGCCTTTCACTACAAACCCAGCATTCTTCATTGAATCTTTCCTATTTTCTGCCTCCTCTTATTATTGTGATGTACCTCCTCTTAGTCTCCGCATATGATCCATATTCTTAATGTCGTTTATCATCTGATATCTTCTTCTGTCACGAACTTAGTATTAATTCATAGTGTTCTGCCCAAGGGCAAGCCTTTTACTGCAAACCCAGCATTCTCCAGTATTTCCTATTTTCTGTCTACCTCTTTGTCTCCTCGTAATCTTAATGTCATCCATCATCTGATATTTTCTTCTGCCACGAACTTTCCTCCCGTTCACCATTCCTTCCAGTGTATTCTTCAGTAGGCAGTTTCTTCTCAGCCAGTGACCCAGCCAATTCCTTTTCCTCTTTCTCATCAGTTTCAGCATCATTCTTTCTTCACCCACTCTTTCCAACACAGCTTCGTTTCTTATTCTGTCGTCCATTTCACACGTTCCATTCTCCATATCCACATTTCAAATGCTTCTAGTCGCTTTTCTTCACTTCGTCGTAATAGGCCTAAGTTATCCATGTTTCTGCCCCATGCAATGCTACATTCCACACAAAGCACTTCAGTAGTCTTTTCCTTAGATCTTTCTCCAGAGGTCCACAGAAGACGCTCGTTTTTCTGTTAAAAGGCTTCCTTGACCATTGCTATTCTCCTTTCGACTTCTTGGCAGCAGCTCATGTTACTGCTTATAGTATTATTAAATATCCGTGGAAAATAACCCTAATTCACCAAGTGGTATGCTAGGGTTTTAGTTTTGTTATACGGTATATTACTTATCTATACTACTTATTTTTACACAGATAATGGTGAAATATATATCTGTAGTCTTTTAAAGATAAAGTTTAGCAAGTCTGTAGCAACAAGATTTTTCGATCACTTCACATAGTGGAGTCCTGTATTCGATGTTGCAGTCCAGAAAATGTGTCTTTATTTGAAATCTCTTTGCTTCAATAATACTGCTTACTGCTTATAGTACACCCCAAGTATTTGAAGCACTTTGTATTAATGTATTTTTAAATTATGTTGCATGCTAATAGGTTAATAGGCCCTACGTTATATCCTATTCGATTTTGAAGTTAATTTTTCTAGAAGTTATTGCCACCATCCTTCCTGTATTTTCTCATATTAGTTGCATACCTCTTACGTCTTATTAATGAAATGCGTTACTATAGCCAGGCAACATCCATTTAAAATGCGCTTCAACCAAATGTTCCTACCGGTCAGACTGAACTGGGGATTAAGTAATTTGTCTTGAGTCTCTTGAAGAGTACACATTCGCTCCTGTGAAGCACGGTTTACTCTAGGTAGTGTAATGTAGCATTGTTCTATTACGTTAGCGTTTCAGTTAAATCTTAAAGTATAAACACAAAACCCACAGCTTTACTTCCCTCGCGAAACAAGCCATGCTAAATATTTTATTGTCAACAGTAATCTCACTAGACGTTTTGATTTTATCGATAAATCTGCGAGTGGAACACGAGCAGATTTATCTAGAGAAAATCAAAACTCGAGTGGGATTTAATTGACTATTACACGATTAGAAGAAAGTATGTAAAGATTAGAAGTAACGAAGTACTACAATACAATAAAATATTAATTGACTTACGAAAATGCAACTGTCTTCAAATGTATTATTGTACCATCTCAACATTACAAATATTACGCTAGATGCATGCCAGATGGCAGTAGTGAGCAATGCCTCCTCGTCGAGAAGTTCTCGATCTACACATATACACGATGGCAATGTTACTAGTCAAGAAGGCTTTGTTGATTCAGTTTCATTTTTATTAAAATGCAACATTCCACTTCAATTATCCGAATCCCAGTAATCAACGTCACTTAACAGATGATTTTCAATAAATCTTAATATTAAACAATCTCTGATACGTGACTATCCATAATATCATATAGCAGGAGCTATAACATAACCTAACTAATATACACAAGTGTTAGAAAAGTTTTAATTAACGACGATGACATAAAAAATAAACATGAATAATTTTAAAAGGAATAATTATTGAATGTACAATTTTCAAATTTGAATGTGGTTGGTGGTTCAATTGATGTTATATTGGACGTGTGCGTAATAGAAGTGGAACTCGTTGATTTAGGCCTACATGGTGTATTCAACTTGTTCAGAATTTCCGAATGAATAATTTTAAAAGGAATAATTATTGAATGTACAATTTTCAAATTTGAATGTGGTTGGTGGTTCAATTGATGTTATATTGGACGTGTGCATAATAGAAGTGGAACTCGTTGATTTAGGCCTATTCAACTTATTCAGGATTTCCGAATGGTGCTCTTTATTTATTTGTAAATCGGATTTCAGAAGATGCATAGGTATGATCAGTGATTTTTATTAATTATTGTTCTTGAATGCCAATGCGAGTCATATTTGAAACTGCTGTGCATCGACTGGAGTGGTTTGTAGTTTTATATATATTTTTGACGTCCAGACCAGCGCAGTTTCAAATGTTGGCAAACAAAGAAACAAATGCTAGGGACGCGATAAAATTAAACAAATGCTAGGGACGCGATAAAATTGTGCGATAAGCAGCCATGATTGGTTGAAAGACGCCCTTTCGTACCGTTTTATTGGTCAAAAATAGTATGACGTAGTAAGAGTGTAATAGTCATTTAAAAACCATCACCGTCGGCGGTGATCGAACCCGCAAATGTCACACTCAACGGTCATCGTGGTAACCGCGGCAACCTGTGTCTCGTACAGTAACCAGGTCGAACTGTCCCTATTAGACCGATTTTTAATTTGCCACCAGTCCTGTGGCCAGCAGACGGGGCTTGGCTGACCTCAATGTCCCACAGTTGCGACACGGAAAGCCTCGTCGTACATCCAATCCAATCAATCAGCTGTCCCCGCCGATCGTGGACGTCTGCTTTGCAACTGGTCCCAGCCACAACTCGCTTACCTGATGGCTTCCCACCAAACGAGACCTGAATACTATTCGAGCACAACTTGTGAGCGTTGTGATAAGATACACGAAGTCCCTGTTCGCCAGTTTTCTTCTAATATTATTTTAGTTCAACACGATGCGAGATTTTGGGGTTTTTGCACCTTGTCATAGGTGTAAAAACATCCAAGATTGGGGGCAACGTATCTGTTCTATCTTCAGAGAGAGCAGGGAAAGATGAATCTATTTGATGGGATACCAGGAGAGGGATTTGGCACGCGATGATGGTAATGGTGATATCAGAGTTTGGATTTCAAAAATAAAAGAAACATAATGAAACTGAATGATGATAAGATAGAATTCTACGAGTTAATAAGATTAAGTAACATGAAACGGGATGAAATAAAATTTGATGTCATGCTATGCGATCGAATAGATTATAGGATCAGATTAGAAGGTTATAGAAAGAAAGGGAGTAGATTAGAATGATATGGAATGGATTATAATTGGATCGAATAAGTTTGACAAGAATTGAATAGGTTAGCGTAGGATAGAATAGGATACAATGAGATGGAGTAAGTCAACCGTGGCGAAAATGTAACTCACGAGCACATTGTGCCTCGCAATGATAGCTGTGCATGTCTCTTGCTCCCCCAACCCCCATCCTCTCACTCAATGGAGTCAAACTCCGTTCCATTTGTATTTGTCTCTGATCTGCGAGTGGCGTATCGTCGCAATGTCTCTCTCGAAACCATGTACCTCTAAAACGAAAGTTTCAAGTAGGATGGGAGGACGCATTTTTTGCTGCCAATATGGTGAGAATTCGAAATGTATGATTTGTTCACAAGTATTACGAGGAAAACGGTTGTATAACATAAAACAGCATTATACTACAGTACATGTTACTCATGAAACATTAAAAAGTTAAGTGTTTATTATTATTATTATTATTATTATTATTATTATTATTATTATTATTATTATTATTATTATTATTATTTCGATCCTTTTTCAGCAGATGTACGAATAATGTGCTTAGGTCTTCAATTTAAACTCACAGATTTACAATATAATGTTACAATGAAAGCTAGATGTAAGGACTTGACAAATATAAATATCAGAAGCTTCGTTCTTTCGCTTGCTCTGTTAAAAGCTATGTTCGCTACAACTTACGTTTGTGAAAAATTATTTTCAACAATGAAAATAATAAAAACCAAATTTAGATCACGACTGACAGACAAATACCTTCGTGATCAACTACGACTTGCAGTAAATGACATAATTCCTGATTTTGAAACTCTGTCGCAAAGACATTCTGAAGACAGTTAATTTTAGATTGTGATAATGTGTCCTAAGTTTTCTTATTCATTTCTTTGTTCGTTACACGTACTAAACATTAGTTTGTATAAAATTATATTTAAGTGCATGAGGTAAGGAAAATGAAAATCCGTTAAAAGTCATACTGTCGCTTCACTTCCCCTTCGGGTGTCCTACTCCCTCCATATGTACTATGCAGGTTGCAGGTTACACAGTGGCTCGGTGCACGATCACATTTTCGCCACTGCTGGTTAAAACATCCAACGATTGGGGTCAACGTATCTGTTCTATCTTCAGAGAGGGCAGGGAAAGATAAATCTATTTGAGGTGATGCCAGGAGAGGGATTTGGCATAGAATGGAAAGCGATGATGGTAATGATGATATCAGAGTTTGGATTTCAAAAATAAAAGAAATATGAAATCGAATGATGTGGGATGAGACTAGATAGAATTCGACGAGTTAATAAGGTTATAGTAATATACGTTACAAGAGCGGTATGTTGATGTTTTCATGTTCGAGGAAAAGATTGAAAAAGCGAAACGTAGTTGAGCTTTTTAATTTCCGAGAACATGAAAACAAACATACCGCTCGTGTATCGTACATTATTTTGTGCGAAGATCGTTTATTACATACCTGAAAGACGAATTTCTAATTAGTTGCAATGAAATCTCCATCTTGGTTTCTGTTTAATGACAGCAACTTTAGAAAACAAAAATATCTATACTCCAGCAGGCCGTGATATACGTCTGTCTTTTTTTCCCCCCCCAGTCTATAAATGCGAACTTAAAACAAACGGTAAGGTTATGTAATGATTTATTTTTTTTCATTTAAATATTTTAACAATATTATTTATATAACATATTGCAGTAATAACATCGGCATCTGGAGTCTTGTTGATTTTTTCACGGCTTCCTTAATGTTACTTGTATCAGGAATACAATAGCTTTCGTGGAGTAGTATACTTTACTTAATTTTTGCAAATATTTAAAAACAATAATTAACAGTGCAATTTAGGTGAAATTGCAGTGGTAAGTTTCCAATTTATAATTATTACTATGTTAAACGTCTCTAAAAATAATATGTTAAAAGCCTAAAGCAGTAAAATGAATGTGGCGCTTAAGCGGTAAGAAGAGGGAAATTGTTATGTGTGTTACGTTGGGAATACTGAATGAGGTATTTCACACTTACCGCGTATTGGTTCTGTGCGGAAAACAAGCAAATACGCACGATCTCGCACAAAATAACATGAGACGGGATGAAATAAAGTTTGATGTGATGCTATTCGATTGAATAGATTATAGGATCAGATTAGATTATAGAAAGGGAGGGAGTAGATTAGAATGATATGAAATCGACTATAATTGGATCGAATAAGTTCGACAAGAATTGAATCGGTTCGCATAGGATAGAATAGGATACAATGAGATGGAGTAAGTTATAATTGGATGGAATATGTCTTGTGTGGTATAGGCTACAATTGAATGAAATGGATTACAATAGGATGAATACGTTATAATTGTATGAAAGAGAAATGATAGATTATAATTGGATGAAATAGTATAGATTGGAATAGGTTTTATTGAATTTAAATAGTTCATAATTGGATAGAATTGGTCATAATAGGATAGAATATGTTATAATTGCATGGAAAATGTTATACTTGAATGGAATAGGTTAGGGTAGGAATGGAATACGTTATATTGGGTTGTAATAAGCTGGAACAGAATGAAATGTGTGTGATTTGAAGGAAATGAGTTACAATTGGGTGCATTAGATTATAATGAGTTATTGTTGGTTAGATTGGAATAAATTATATCAGAATGAGATGAATAAGTTCGGAATAGAATATATTAGGCCTACATTAGAATTGGATAGGATAAATTAAAATGTAATTCAATACATTACAGTTTATTTATTTATTTTAAATGTGTGCTACAACAGAGATAAGCTTCAATTATAGTAGCTGCATACAATGAATTTATAATACAATGGAACAAATAAGATATAGTAATAAACGAAAAATAGTTTGATAATAAGAAGAAAGTAAGCAAAAAAAAAAAAAGAAAAAGAAAATAATAATATTACATGAAATAAAAAAATAAAGATATCTCTACAAAAATTTGAATATCGCACATGATGCATAGCATACATATAAATAATATGATTTAGGCCTAACTAATAATTACCTTGGATCATTTATCACTGATATATTATGACATTTTAAAATTGGCTATATTAATAACCAAAATCCAAACCCCAAATTATACTTAACTGATTGTATGTAGTAGAATACAGATGGAATAGACTGTATTTTGTTAGAATAGATTAGGCTAGGATAGGTAGGTTAGAATGAAATGGAGTAAGTTATAATTAGAGGGCATTGTATATTTTATAATTGGGTATGTTATGTTAGAATGGAATATAATAGATTATAATGGGATGATACATTAGAATGAGTTGGAGTAGGCCCACATTACACTGGATGAAATAGAATGGAATTGGATGAAATGGATTAGAATTAGAGAGAAAAGGCTATAACGTATTGAGTTAGGTAGGTGAAATATGTTACAATGAAAAGAATTTCTAACAGTGGGACATAATAATTTAAGATTGGTTGTAATGAAATAGGTTACAATTGAGTGAAATATGTTAAAAAATAATTAAATAAGTTACTGTATGTTATAATGAAATGGAAAAGGTCAGGATAGAATGAATTAGCATGTGATGAAATACGTTAGATTGGGTTGAAATATGTTAAATTGAGATTAAATAGGTTATAGTAGCATGAAATAGATTAAGATGGATTCAGAAATGGAAGAGAATGGAATATTTATGTTTAATTTTATTTTGACGAACTTCTTTTAATTCCTTACCTACCGATTTTCCCACCATATGACCCATGTCATCATCATCGTCCTTGCAGATATTAGGCCTAGTGGCCTGTTACGGTCTCCATCCATCTTTTCAGGGGGCGTCCCAAAGATCGTCTTCCATGTGGTACAGTATATAGCGGAGAATTTGTCTTGGGAGTCTGGAACGGTCCATCCTATTGATATGGTTAAGCTATTTTTGTCAATAGTGGTTGAGATGTTCATAAATAGGTGTAATTTTCAATTCTTTTGTAATTAGTTCATTCCTTTTGTGGTCAAGCAAGCTGTAGCCGGCAGTCCTCCTTAGAAATCTCATTTCCGCAGTTGTTAGGCGTTGAACATCTGAGTTTCGGACAGTCCAGGCCTCACTACCATACATGAGGACAGATCTTGCTAGAACTTTATATGCTTTTGTGAAAACCTGGTTGATGGTTCTTAAGGCTCCATTAAAATGTTGAATATTTTCAGATATATCAGTAATACGTAAATATGTCAAATTATAACCTAAATATTTAAATGAGTTTACCTGTTCTAACGTATGGGCTCCAATGCAAATTTTACTCCTAACTTATGACCCATGTATTATACAGGGACATCACTTTATTTACCAACATTTTTAACATTAACCTGGCTATACTCGGAAACACTGTTGCCCCTTCCATTACAGAAGTTTGATGTTACTAGTGCAATATGTAAACAAATCATTTTACTTAGTATAGGAGGAGAGAAAAGTAGTGTATCCATTTATGTTGTAGGGAAATACGATATTACGATTTTCAGTTTGATCATTACTTTTATGGAATTTATCAAAATACAGTAGAGTAGTAACATTTTTTTTCCAAAAACTCAACTTTTCAGGCGGCTATGTTCATTATGTAATGTCTACTTTATTTAGCATATTAATTATTGATGTTAACATACAATATAGAGAGTGCATTTAAATTGAGGGGGTCATAAGTAAAGGGCTGTAAGTGCACTTAAGTTACTTTTGAGAAAATGGGGTTTAAATATTTAAGCTTTCGTAAAATCGGTGAAATTTTTATTTAAATTTTAATGTGTGATGAGATTAAAATACCCCTTTGACACTAAAATTTTAGATACTTTAGCTTACACTGGATGCACTTAACTCATGTTATTACAAATGTCACTAGCATTCCTTTGCTTCTAGCCACCTCAATTCAAAATAAGCTAATCTGAATTTTTAAACAAGTTGCTGAAAATGGTTGCCGTTCATTACAATGCAGGCTTCAATTCTTTACGCATATTATTAAAAACATTTTGAAGCATATTCTCTGAAATGGAATTTATCGTATCTTGAATATAATTTGTTAGTACGATATTATTAATATAGGTTCTTTCTTCTATAGAAAACGCAATCATATTTCTGAAACACACTATACACTGCAGTGTTTACTTCACCGCTTGAGACTTTGAATACAACAGCGGCCGTAAGTTTGTGTGTCTGACGGGCGCAAGGACATTAGTGAAGGGGTGGGAGTGAAGTACATTCAGAAATGCGGGTACAATAAAAATGCAAGTAAAAATAAAATGATGTCCCTGTACAATAACATCACTGTATTTGCTGCTGAAGTGCATGTCATCTGACTTTATGATGAAGTTTACCCAATCAGTGTTTCCAATCTCACCTGTATGAAAGATCGAATTCTTAAAGTGTCACCACTGCCAATTAGAGGTGAAATGGCCACTGAATACCTCGTCAGTGGCGCTGATAACACTTCCGATGGAGAGTGCGGTAGCGTATGGCTTTCATTTGATACGGACTCTAGTTACAGCATGCGGGCTTGGTCGCATAGCAACGTTTTATTTTTTTTCCTTACCAATGAACTTAATAGGTTATTTCCTTACGCCGCGTTCAGTGTTAATTCAGTTCGTTTCCTACAACCGGTGTTCAATATGGAGGTCAGGAGAGCTGAGATGGCAATTGTATCATGAATTCAGAAATAAGAAATGATTTGTGTAAAATACTTAATCACCACCATAATCATAATTGCAATCATCACTATCATATCCTCTTGGTAGCTCAGTTGATAAAGCTTTGGTTTGTGAGGACCGCGGTCCTGAGTTAAAATCTCGACAATGGATTTCCTCTCTGTTTTTCCAAAGATTGGTAGATGACAGTGGTGTGCAATATACAGTAGCGTGCAAATTAATCCGAACGCGACATATTTTTACATTTTCTGTCATTGTTGGCCTCACAGCTGCTCATGCCGCTTTAATTGACATCTGTAGTACATGTAATTCCATTGTTGAAGGTCTATCGTTATTATTTTTTTATAATATGTGACATTTTGCCTGTCGTTTTGTACTTAGGGAGAGTCGGGTAGTATCGGACATCGGGTAATATCGGACAGTGAGTTTCTTTCATCTACCACATGATAATAGTACCTGATTGACATGGTTACGTTTCTGTGATGTCGCATAGAGAAACGTAACCATGCCATTCAGGTACTATTATATGTTGTAGATGAAAGAAACGCACTGTCCGATACTACCTGATGTCCGATACTACCCGACTCTCCCCTATAAGCATTTCAGTTGTGTTGAAGACTTAATACTGCAATCCTGTGTACATTCTTTCGTCTTCACAAATGGATACAACTACACGAAAACGGTCTAAAATTATAACATTAGCAGAGCATTCTTCTATGACACAGAGGCAAATTGCTGCAGAATGTCACATCGGTTTGGCTACTGTTAATTCGAACATAAAACGATAAGTTACAGGGAGACTGGATCCATCACACCCCAGAAAAAAGGAAACTGTGGCCGGAAAAGGAAGACTTCACCTGCAGATGATCGTTTAATTGTCAGGAAAAGTAAATTAAATCCTAGACTAACTGCTGTCGACTTAACCCGCGAGTTAATGGCTACCACTGGGGCGAATATTCACATCACAACAGTGCGGCGTAGGCTTTTGGAAGCTGGACGAAGGGCTCGTAAGCCTATTAAGAAGCAACTGCTAACCCCTGTTATGTGCAAAAAATGCTTAATGTGGGCAAAATTACATCAACACTGGACAGTGAATGACTGGAAGAATGTACTTTTTTCCGATGAGTCTCATTTCGAAGTCTACGGCCACCATGTTTCTTACGTACGGAAAGGATCCGAAAAAGTAACAGCAGCTCATCTCCAACAAGCACCCAAATACCCCCCTAATGTATTGTTTTGGGGTTGTTTTACACATGAAGGGCCTGGAGCATTAATACCTATCAAGGGAATGATGAATTCTGACAAATATATTCACTTATTGGAAACCAGAATCGTACCCCAGCTGCAAAAATCATTTCCGGATGGCAGAGGTGTGTTCCAACAAGACCTGACACAATGCCATACGTCTCGAAAAACTACAGAATTCTTCAACAAGAAGAATATTCAGGTACTCCCCTGGCCAGGCAACTCACCCGACATAACCCCATTGAGAATTTGTGGTCAATTTGCAAAAGAAGAATGCAAAAAATGGATTGTTCTACAAAGGGGAAGATGATTTCTGCCCTCATTGGTGTATGGTTCGCGATGAAGAAATGAAGAATATTTGTGGAAAATTAGTGGAATCCGTGCCAAATCGTCTCAGAGCTGTTATTAGGAACAAGGGAGGCCACATAGATTACTGAGGTATGTCTTAGATCATTTTTTTATCCCGTTTGAGTGTTTTTGCATAAGTAATTACGTTGTTCGGATTAATTTGCACGCTACTGTAGACGTCTCAGAAATCGCATAAAAGTCACCGAAACCCTGTAGAACCTCTTCCATAAGAGAGATATGACAACTCGTGTAGATTTGTAAGGTATGGAAGACCACCATCAGAATTATGGTACACGTATTTGATGGCTGGAGAGGAATGCGTGGTGTACGGATGGTGGAACCGGCTTAGCGGGCAGCACAGTCGGCACGCAACTCATTTCACTACGGGTGCACAAAAATGTTATTTGGGCTGAAATGCTAAGGAATTATCCATGTTCCGTCCAATAAGCAGGTCTATCAGGGGCGTGTTTTGCGGGCTACCGGGGCTACCGGCGGTAGCCCAAGGAAATTACAAAAGAAAAAGTTTATAATATAACATAATGTAATAATTTTGTATTATTAGTTTTACCATAGTAATTGAAATTAAAGTAATTGTTAGATATATTTTGTGTAATAATAGGGTCAGCGGTAACCCAAACCCTTTAACCAGTATACGCCACTGAGGTCTATACCTCTATTATTATTATTATTATTATTATTATTATTATTTATTATTATTATTATTATTATTATTATTATTATATAATACATTTCTTTACGTATATATCGCTTAATACAAGACAGAAATATTGATGCAGCGTTGCCGAATGTCATAAATTCACTTGCAGAATAGGAGTGAGAAAGCTAGATTCTGGCCAGACAATTATAATTATTATAAAATAAGATACATTTCAGACTATACTTACGCATTTTTAAATATGTTTGGCTGCTACTCTAAATATGCTAGATTAGCCATAGAACTGCTAAGTTGGCAGCACTGCGATCTGAAAGGAGTGTTGTAAGACCAAATTTTTGCTTGAGAAAGAGAATGAAAATACTCAACTCTTGAAAAGTATATAGATGTATAGCGAAGTAACAGCCGCCAACAGTTGGATTGCAAACAAGAAAGGACTTTCGACTAGTGAATGGATATCTAGCCAGAAAATGACAGCAAATTTAGCAGCTGTTCGTTCCGTTCCCGGCAGATCTCTCGACGGTACCCGGTGCAGACATGGCTGCCCGGAGATTGAAACTTTAGCATACGTCTTGGGATTCTGTGAACAGGGATTGCTCTTGAGGAACTCTAGACATCATCTTGTAAGATCCAAAATTGCTGCCGCATTAAGAAATAAGGGCTGGATAGCAGAAGAAGAGATCTCCTGTCTAGTTGAAAATGGGTCAACGAGACGAGTAGATATTTTAGTGTACAATGCTGACATCAAACAGGGCATCATTGTGGACCTTAAGATACGTTTTGAATTAGAATGTCATCAGTCAGCCGAGGTCCATCTTGAGAAGAAGTCGATCTATGAGCCTACAGTCAACTATTTCAAGCTGAAATATGCCTTAATTCACGTTGAGGTATTCGGCTTGCTCATAGGTGCTCGAGGGACTATATCAGCTTTTTTCGAAGAATTTCGACGCCAGTTTGCTCTGCCAACATCTCTGATGGATAACATTGTGATAATTGTGTTAAAAAAATCGTGCCAAATCCTAATTAATCACATGGTGCCACATTAATAGCAATTGTAATTATTCACGCCCTTTTCTTTGTTTCCCTTCTTTAAAATTTAATATCTATGTTTACATATGTATAATAATTTTTTGAGGATATAATGAGTCCGTAAGGGCTACCCTCAATGGTGGGTAGTTTAGTATTATTGTTATTATAACTAAAATTTATTTCGACAATCGGTATGGAAAAGGAAGATATTGGTGACCAAAATTATGTGCAGGCAATTTTGCCATTACTACACTGAAATAGGCCACGACCTCTCTCTTACAAGGACTGACACAAGTACTTGATAACAGGCACACCTTGGTGGTGCGGTAATGTTTTACATAGTACCCGATTGTGTAATTACAGTGTCAGATGCATGTGTAGCCCCCTACCGGTAGGGATATGAAACCATACGACATTCACTTGTCGCCTGTGGTTACACTCCGACATGGATACGTGCGGTTGTGGCGCCTCCTGTGAGACGCGCGCTAAAACAGCTGCGAGTGATAAAATATGTCCGTCGGAAATGTCATGACCGATCAACCGAACCGCCGACATATCCCTCTTATTAATTTCGTTTTCGTTATAAGCACAGAATCCTAAGGCTATTTCTGGTGTTTGTACATGATAATGAAGGCATTGTAGCGTTATATGTAAGCAGTTTGTTATGAGTAGTATTAATTTTTAGAATTTATTTTATTGTAATTTACTAATGTAAATTTATTATGTATCGAATCCTCCCCTGAACATAAGAACACTCTGTTTCGGGGGAATGCTAGAATTTTGTTAATTTACAATTTATTTTCATTGTATTTTTCTGGAATTATTATTGTTTTTGTCCCCATATGTAGATGAAATTGTTGGGGTTCATCAGTGTGGTTTTAGGCGTAATAGATCGACTATTGATCAGATTTTTTGTATTCGACCGATATTGGAGAAAAAGTGGGAATATAAGGGTACAATAGGCCTACATAGTTATTCATAGATTTCAAAAAGGCATACAACTCGGTTAAGAGATAAGTTGTTTATATTATCCTTATTGAATTTGGTATTACCAATAAACTAGTTGGATTAATTAAAATATATCTCGGTGAAACGTACAGCAGAGTCCGTATAGGTCACTTTCTGTCAGATGCTTTTCCAATTCACTGCGGGCTAAAGCAAGGAGACTGCACTATCAGCTTTACTTTTTAACTTTGCTCTAGAGTAAGCTTATGCCATTAGGAAAGTCAAGGAAAACAGAGAGGGTTTGGAATTGCACGGGTTACATCGGCTGCTTGTCTATGCGGATGACGTGAAAATAATAGGAGAAAATCCACATACGATTAGTGAAAACGGGGGAATTTTACTTGAAGCAAGTAAAGAGATAGATTATAAGTAAATCCTGAAAATACAAAGTATATGATTATGTCTCGTGACCAGACTATTGTACGAAATGGAAATATAAAAATTGGAAATTTATCCTTTGAAAAAAAAAAAAGAAAAATTCAAATATCAGAGCAACAGTAACAAATATAAATGATACTCGGGAGGAAATTAAACGCAGAATAAATATAGAAAATGCCTGTTATTATTCGGTTGAGAAGGTTTTGTCATCCAGTCTGCTCTCAAAAAAACTGGACGTTAGAATTTATAAAACAGTTATATTACCTGCTGTTTTGTATGGTTGTGAAACTTCGACTTTCACTTTGAGAGAGGAACAGATGTTAAGGGTATTTGAGAACAAGGTGCTTAGGAAAATATTTGGGGCTAAGAGGGATGAAGTTAAAGGAGAATGGAGAACTGCACGGATTGTATTCCTCACCTGACATAATTAGGAACATTAAATCCAGACGTTTGAGATGGGCAGAGCATGTAGTGCATATGGTCGAATCCAGAAATGCATATAAAGTGTTAGTTGGGAAGCCGGAGGAAGTAAGACTTTTGGGGATGCCGAGACGTAGATGGAAGGATAATATTATAATGGATTTGAGGGAGGTGGGATATGATGGTAGAGACTGGATTAATGTTATTCAGGATAGGGACCGATGGCGGGCTTACGTGAGGTCGGCAATGAATCTCCGAGTTCCTTAAAAGCCATAAGTATGAAATAATTATTTTCCTGGCTTGACAGGACATGCGCATATTGTTGACTCCTGAGTATAAGTGATTATTTTCAGAAAGACGTCTATTAGCGTCGTGCATTGCAGACGTCATGCTCGGCTCGAGTTTGTTGAATGTGGTGAAGTTCGATATTCGTCGTTCGCTCAGCAGGAGGAGGCCTATCATATTTGTTTCGCATTGTCATGGAAGTATTCGCTGTCGTCCATTCCCACCCCTTCATGTTTTAACCGCAGAAGGATTTTTTTGCACATATCTTTCAATTAGTTTTTCATATGGAATAAGATGAGTTTTGTAACATCTTGGTCGTTTATTTATTTTATTTATTTATTTATTTTAATTTATTTATTTAAATTTAAATATACAGAATAAAGAATATAATTACAAAACAAAGAAGAGAAATAGAAATAAAATAATACAAGCAATATAAAAAGAAGATACAGTAGTATTAACAAAATTTGAGACCGAATGAGCAGCGCTCGTCCTCGGTCGCAGTTCAGATATAATATTAAAATAAAAAAAAATAATAAAAATAAATAAGTAAAATAAAATAGGAACTAAAATATAATTACAGCGGCAATGGAATTATATAATATAATATTAACACTAGAGAAGAAGAAATATCGCACGTGAAAAGTAGGACTAATATATATTTCAAAATTATAGAATACAAATATAATATAGGTTGATTAATTCATACACATATGCTATAAATTTATTTAATCAAATTCAAGATATTAACACGTTTCTAATTTTCTTGTTATATGTTAGTGGGTTACATGTCAGAAGTTCTGGGTGTAATTTAGTTAAAGCATTGTACGAGGGCCAAAATTTATGCTATGCTTTAGACCAGCAGATGTGAGACATTTAGGTTCTACTAATGTTGAATTAATATTTCGTCTTGTGTCATAATTGTGTGTCTGTAATACAAACTTATTACGATTTTTATGATAAAATTTTTAACAGCGTATACTTATAAATTTGTTCAATATTAAATACATTAAATTCAGAATAAATTAATTTAGTTGGATAATCGAAACGTTTCTTCAAACAAATTTTAATTATTCGTTTTTGTAGTAAATTTAACGGACTAAGATTAATTTTTGTATTTCCACCCCAAACAATTATACCATATTGAATGATAGACTGAATAATGGCCAAATAAACATTTCGTAGAACTCTAATGGGTAAGTAGCATCGAAGATTAACGAAATTATTCTGTATGTTCTCACGCATTAAAATTATCAAGCCACTTCTCTTCTCTTCTCTTCTCTTCTCTTCTCTTCTCTTCTCTTCTCTTCTCTTCTTCTCTTCTCTTCTCTTCTCTTCTCTTCTCTTCTCTTCTCTTCTCTCCTCTCCTCTCCTCTCCTCTCCTCTCCTCTCCTCTCCTCTCCTCTCCTCTCCCTCTCCCTCTCTCCTCTCCTCTCCTCTCCCTCTCTTCTCTTCTCTTCTCTTCTCTTCTCTTCTCTTCTCTTCTCTTCTCTTCTCTTCTCTTCTCTTCTCTTCTCTTCTCTTCTCTTCTCTTCTCTTCTCTTCTCTTCTCTTCTCTTCTCTTCTCTTCATAATCTTACAATACCCATCTCTTTTTGTCGGCCTTCCTTCATCTTCTCGTTGCTTTATATTGTAAAACTTACTTCGGACCAAGTTTTCTCGTATTTTTTTTTACTTCGCTATTTTCATTCCGATTTTGCTCCGTAATGGTTATAATTATTATCATCTCAATGACCTTCAAAACTCAAAACGAAAGTTGTAGAAACACAGTCTCTTGTGTTGGTAATACCCGGATAATAAATGCATGAGTTTGGACAGCCCTGGTCACAAGATCTTATTATTCGACAAGTGTTTGCACGTGGAACTTATAATGACTTTGTGTCCTCATGCCAATTTATTTATGTAAACTGGTACTAAGTGGAGGAACAAAAGAACCATTGCGTCAGCAGAAAATGGCAACCGAATTTCATGCAGAATGACATCATGTGCATTTTTAGGTATAGATGTCACTGTGAGTGATGGGGCCCATGTCATGGCTACGTTGACATGTAAGTGGATGCGCACGCGCGAATCAAGTTTTCGTTTCTCTTTTGTTATATTCTATAAATTAAACTGTCAAAATTCGTAAGGTGCGGCGTATGGCTAGCAGATGACCGTGACTGAACAAAAATACCCTAATGTCTGTCTGTCTTTATGATTCTTTGTTTGCGTGTTTGTCTGCAGGTCCTGACATGTTCGGAGGCTCCACCTATATCTCGTTCATTTAACACTTTCTTACCAGAGAGACTGAAGTTGATATTTTCTATTTTCATATGCAATTTTACGATCAATTCCTAATAAATTACATATTATTTTAGCGGTTAAATTCCGTTTACAGTTTCTTCCAATCCGATAGATTGTACAGGATAAAATAACACCTTCTGTAAATTATTTTGATATTCCCTACTTTTATTTCAGTATAGCTATATTGTCTTGTCTTATAAACTGCCGTACCCGAGCATATTTCTATCTGCTGCTGTCGCGCTTTCAACTCCTTATAACTCTTCGAAACTGGCATCAAGCGCTTCTTTCTATCCCTCATCACATAATGTCTTTATACTCATTCTCCTACACTGTAGAAATACCTCGCCTCTGGAATTCGTTACCTAATGACGTCAGGGACTGCCGGACTTTATCACAATTCAAAATAAATTGGAAAATGTTGCCTTAAATTTAATGGTTTTTAGGTATTGCTAAGAGTGTTGATTTGTGTTATTTACTCTAGATTAAAGTTGCAAGTTTCTTGTTTATGTTCGTTAATTAGTTAGGATATAATTAATTGTGATACTTAATCATTTATCTAAAGTTTGTGTGACTGCAACCTGTGATGAAATCGTAGCTCCTATTCCTGCTTTCATAACGAAGGCAAAACCTATTATTATCCGTATAGTTCTTGCCAACTTAGGAAGTCTGTTTACTGATCCAATGTTTGCAATTGTGTCAATTAGCTTAAAGAAAACAAGGGTCGAAAATCACGTGTGTCGGTACTTCACAAAGCTGTGTTGCCAGGTCTTGCTTATTTTTATCTTGCATGTTTTATTAAACACATAGCATATTTTCGTGATGCAACAATCAAACTTAACTTCAGATTAAGCATAAACATGTTAAGAGGAAATCAGAATAAATAGTGCATGAAAAAGTTCGGTTTCACAATGGTTAAGTTTCGTGTGCACAGATTTTCATTACAAACTAAACGCACATTAGTGGCTTTATTATGACTATTTCGTTTATATGACGTCATTCCATTTTCGGCCAATGAAATGTAATAAAATTTTGAGTTCCAACCAATCACAGTCATACATCGCGATAATTTCTGCAGCGCGATTTATCACTATCAATTTATTGCATGGTCGTTCTTTTGTTTAGTCAGTGTCGCCAACTGTTTCCGCGTAAATCGATGAGCATGAATCCATTGTACTAAATAAAGTACGAAGTCCTACTTCCACATCTACATCTTCATCTTGTAATTCTATGTCCATTGTATGTAAAGAAAATTACACTCCATAACAATTGTTCATTTAATGTATTAATCAGGTTATTTGTAATTATACTATAAAATGTTTAAATTAAATTATGATTTCAGCAGATAATGAAAACGTATTTCTGTTATATTACTTGCTTGCTTGCTTGCTTGCTTACTTACTTACTTACTTACTTACTTATTTACTTACTTACTTACTTACTTACTTACTTACTTACTTACTTACTTACTTACTTACTTACTTACTTACTTACTTACTTACTGGCTTTTAAGGAACCCGGAGGTTCATTGCCGCCCTCACATAAGCCCGCCATCGGTCCCTATCCTGAGCAAGATTAATCCAGTCTCTATCATCATATCCCACCTCCCTCAAATCCATTTTAATATTATCATCCCATCTACGTCTCGGCCTCCCCAAAGGTCTTTTCCCCTCTGGCCTCCCAACTAACACTCTATATGCATTTCTGGATTCGCCCATACGTGCTACATGCCCTGCCCATCTGAAACGTCTGGATTTAATGATCCTAATTATGTCAGATGAAGGATACAATGCGTGCAGCTCTGCGTTGTGTAACTTTCTCTATTCTCCTGTAACGTCATCCCTTTTAGCCCCAAATATTTTCCTAAGAACCTTATTATTTCTGTTATATTAACAAAAGAAAAGCGCAGTACATGTAATTAACATTTTTAAACCTGTATTTCGATTTTCTCAATTGGCATTACTCAGTAACATTCAATTTCTTTATTGCAGTAATCATTATTCATGTATTTCGACTTCACAATATCTGAATAGGTTAAGTATTCATAAATACAAAATTATTAATATTTTATGAGCGAATTTTAAGGATATATTATTTACATTTTTATTTTATTCACGAAATAGTCCTAATAAATGTCATTCGAGGTCTGAAATTTCCCAATTTCTCGCTTCGCTCGTGGATTTAACGGCAAATCTCAGACCTCTTGTGAAAAATTGAGGGCTTTGCCGGAAGAAAGGCGGATAGACCTATACGCCCTTCGGGAAAACGGTTTAAAATGTAGTGAATAATTCGCTAATTATAGTAGCGAAATTTTGTTTTGATTGTACTGTACATACCTGCAGGACAGGGCTGCGTGTGTGTATAACATTTTATTCAGGTGCGTTTTAAAATCTTAGATTGCATGTATCTCAATTCGCCATATTGACGTATACGCCCTTTTTCCGGCAAACCCCTCAATTACTCTGGACCATAGAATCCTTACTAAAGTAGTTTTCATCTAGGGCAGGGCTAGACACCAAGAGAGATTACTACTTTCTCACGGGGAGCTATATGACTTCTCTTCAACTCCTTTCTTCCCTGTCGAAAACCGCGCAGCGTTGATGCAATGACGGATGAATATTAAGCGTCCCCGTTTATAGTTTGGATTCGCTCTCGATGCCCAGCCCAGATTTAGGGTGAACCGAAGAGCTTGCACATGCAGTAACCTAATAGCTTACGTAACAGTTGGGGAAAAGGAGTAAGGGATTCGTTCCTGTTGAATTGTTTTGATGAACTAGCTTGTATCGGAGCTTTGTCACTCTTACACGACTTAGGTTTCCAGATGTTGTTCGGTTCATCTTAAATGAGAGCGACTATAACCTAGGCCAGGCATGTTAATTGATGCCCACAGGACCAAGCGCGCGCTTTACAGCGGAAGGGAAAGAGACAGACGAAAGAGGTGGTATATGCCGCTTGGTCGAGCTATATTCAGGGATGGCCAGCACTGATTCAATAGATAAAGGGAAGAGAACTTATTAAAACTGTATCCATGTTAACTTCAGATTTTCCTGAGAATTATAAGTGCATTATAAGAATGTAAGTTTTAATATTAATGCTCATTTTTCACAAGTTTGATTTTTTTATTCAAAAGAAATATTTTCTCAACTTTTCGTGTAGAAAAGTGAAATTTTCAGGTATAGACCTATTTATGTAGTAGCCTTACAGAATGTTTTCGTAAATCTAATATACCGTATATACGTATTACTAAAGATAGTGTATTGAAAATTTTGAAAATATTCGCATGGAAATTGTTTGTAAGAAAATGAATTAACAAAGCAACTACTGTTACATCATAAGCAAAAGATACGTGTCCATGTCTTGTAAAAATGTCAGCTCTATACTCTATAGCTTCAGCAGATTTCGAGAAAATAATTTAATATTCTGATGACAGGAAGTTGCTCACAAATATCACCTTAAAAGCATAATGCGATAAGAGTTTTGTTATGTAATATTAGTTAACACTTAAAACAGATACAGTACTTAGGTAACTTTGCTTTGTACTGTAATATTGTTTTGATTAGTTTATTGATTACTTTTGTAAGGCTAAAGATACCATCAATATAATTTCCAACTTATCATGTTATACTCAATCTCTTTCTTTGGAATATCACTTTCTTTATGAATGATGTGTTTCATCCACTTAATACAGTATAATATTATACTACTATGGAATTTAAGTGAATATTCCTCCTTAACTCTATATTATGTTATTAAGATTTAAAATACAAGTGCAATATTAAGAAATCAGTGTTAGTAGTTTTATTTTACAGACAATATAGATAATATTAAACAGAAAGAAGCCATATAAAAGTAACGACATAAAATTTCACGTTCCGTTTGAAATTTGTGCACCACTGTTTTCTTAATCCAACGGGTTGCTTATTTATATACACAACCCTTCCTCTTTCCATACTTAGCGCTTGCTGCCCGCGCACGACGTCAAGGTTAGAAAAATGCGCTTACTTTGACATCACTGATCTAATCCTACTGATGTTTAAATGTAACATTTCCGATTAATACTGAGACCTTTGATCTCTCATTTTCAGGGACGCTTACTGCGTAGTGGTCCTTTTCATCGCTCTGGTAGGCAGTGCAGTCTGTGTACCACATCACGGCCATAGAACGAGGGGTCTACGTCACATGCAGCACAAGGAAGAAATTGCGGAAACAGACTACGATTTGGAAGAAGATATGGAAATGACAGCTCAGGTAGAGAATGAACAAACATTTGGGGGCTCACAACTTTGTACAGTAATATCCAAGTATGTTTTTGTGTCTCACATTTAATTATAATGATGATCCTGTATAGCAGTAGGGTTGGCTTGTACAGTAGTAGCAAAAAAAAAGTACCGACCCTTGTAGCTGATTTCAGAGTCACAAATTCAAATTTTGCTAGTCACAAAATACATATTGTATAATTAATTGTAACTTACTTACTTACAAATGGCTTTTAAGGAACCCGAAGGTTCATTGCCGCCCTCACATAAGCCCGCCATCGGTCCCTATCCTGTGCAAGATTAATCCAGTCTCTATCATCATACCCCACCTCCCTCAAATCCATTTTAATATTATCCTCCCATCTACGTCTCGGTCTCCCTAAAGGTCTTTTTCCCTCCGGTCTCCCAACTAACACTCTATATGCATTTCTGGATTCGCCCATACGTGCTACATGCCCTGCCCATCTCAAACGTCTGGATTTTAAGTTCCTAATTATGTTAGGTGAAGAATACAATGCGTGCAGTTCTGTGTTGTGTAACTTTCTCCATTCTCCTGTAACTTCATCCCGCTTAGCCCCAAATATTTTCCTAAGCACCTTATTCTCAAACACCCTTAATCTATGTTCCTCTCTCAGAGTGAGAGTCCAAGTTTCACAACCATACAGAAGAACCGGTAATATAACTGTTTTATAAATTCTAACTTTCAGATTTTTGGACAGCAGACTGGATGATAAGAGCTTCTCAACCGAATAATAACACGCATTTCCCATATTTATTCTGCGTTTAATTTCCTCCCGAGTGTCATTTATATTTGTTACTGCTGCCCCAAAATATTTGAATTTTTCCACCTCTTCGAAGGATAAATCTCCAATTTTTATATTTCCATTTCGTACAATATTCTGGTCACGAATTAATTGTAACAATGAAAGTTATTGCATTTATTCGATTCTTACCGTCTTTTGTTTCCTTCAGTGCCTCAAACTTACAAACGAAAAAACTTTGAGAGTTTTATTTTCATCTGCCATCAATATTACATTTCTACCTCTATTCGGCAAAGATAACTGCGTATTTTTACATTAAATAACAGTACATACACTATCCATATTTAAATTATCAGAGTTTGACATAATACACAGCACAGGATTCATTTGTATCAGCTACAAGGGTCGGTCCGGTTTTTTTTTTGCCACTCCTGTACTTTAAATTCATAAAAGAATGCACTAGACTCGACCGATTTGAAAAAGGAGATAAAATAATAACTAAATTCAATTATATTCATTGTATAACCGCGGATGCTGGCAGAAATTTTACTTACTTACTTACTTGCTTACTTACTTATTGGCTTTTAAGGAACCCGGAGGTTCATTGCCGCCCTCACATAAGCCCGCCATTGATCCCTATCCTGAGCAAGATTAATCCAGTCTCTACCATCATATCCCACCTCCCTCAAATCAATTTTAATATTATCTTCCCATCTACGTCTCGGCCTCCCCATCACCGTAAAAAACAGCTTGTTACGAATCCTTCAAATAAGCCTCGGCACAAATTTTACCAATAATAAATCAAAATTACCAAATCAAATTCCCATAAATTTACAAAACTTATTACAGCGAATGAACAAAAATTAAATAATCATTAAGACAAAAATATCATTCAAACTTCCAAAATTATCTTATTCTTATAAAGACCTAGAACCTTATATAGATCAAAAAGCTACTCTACTAGTTGAAACTTCAACTTCAAGGATTTAGGCGTTAGGCCTGTTTCCACATAAAGAAAACTGCCATCTGGTTATGGGGAGTTCTTCCTTCGGATTTATAATTTAATGAAATTTTGAAGTAAAATAGAGAGATTCACGTCGTTATTGTAAAAGAAATTTACCGCTGTATGAAAGTTCTCCAGACAAAATTTGTATGGCCAAATCTCGTGCTCTTTAATTCAATTCAATTCAATTCAATTTATTTGGCCATTAGACATACAGTTTTAGGCTTCGTCAGAATACATTGAAAAACATATAAATACATTTAAAAAAACACTAATAAAAGACACAGTAAAATTTAAATAATACAATGAAAACGTGAAGTAACTTGAAACTTTTAGATTAAAGAAAACTAACTAAATTGGAATTAAACTTATTTATTAAAATGCAATTTCATACAAATTTGTGTTGAAAAACTCAGCAACAGAATAAAAAGGATTATTTAATAACCAATTGTAAAATCTAGTTTTGAAGCTATTGATTGGTAATTTATAATATTGACTGGGGAGCTTATTATATAATTTCATCCCCATAATTAAAAAGTTTGTGTTGCTCTTGTGTAATCTAAAATATGGAATATTAATTTGTTCACTATTTCTAATTTCATGATCATGTATATTGGCCACTAATGAGGAATTGTCGATATTTCGTCGAGTGTAAAGTACTAGATCATATATATAGAAATTTATGATTGTTAAAATCTGTGATTGTCTGAAAAGTGGCCGACAATGTTCCAGATAGTTTGATTTACATAAAATTCTAATGGCTTTCTTTTGTAAAATCAACACGCTTCCAATTTCGGTTCCATTTCCCCAGAAAATTAGGGCATATCGGATTATCGACTGAAAGAAAGAAAAATAGGCACATCTTAAATAAGATTTCCATTTAACATAAACGGGTGGATCCTGTGCAATTGGGGTAGTTACTAGTAATTTTATTGTGCCTACGTTTGCCTCAAAATTCCACAACATTCGAACATGAGTTAACGCGATGCACACAGGTGGCTTCCGTCCTGTTGCTTGTCACTGCCGAATTATTAGTTGCACGCATGTTGTTACAACTGTAAGGTAAATATTTACAGAATTACAGCTCTGTTTTGATTTAATGTTTATTTGGTGAAGAGGATTCAATTTATGTACGTTAAAGGCGCCCACAAATCAGTTCGTTTGTCGAACACTGTGCGCAGGCTCGAAATAAATAAATTGCGATTGTGAAGAGACAAATTATGTAGGGGGCATCGCAGAGCCCTCACCCCGTCCGTTTGTCCGGGCACACCTGGGTCGAATCCCTGTATGGGTAAAATACATCCATTATAGCCTACGTGCAATGAAGATATGAGAGGGTAGCTGCGAAAGTTACGGTTTGTTAGTAAGCTATCTTCTTACGGTTCACGATTCAGTGAATCCGAGATCGATGACCTGTATGAAAGCGAAGAATTATATCCATCTCGTGTGTATCCATCGTGTGAACATATGGACAAATATCTTTCTGATATAAATGTCTAGTATTGGTCGGCTGGTTTAACAAAACTGTAAACAGTAAATTCTAACTTAATTAAACCTCGAATTTTTAGGCTCGTTTAGTGTAGACTGAAACATACGTTCTTTAATGCAGCTAATTTTAGGCAATATCATCGCTCGAGCGCTCGTGTTGCATACAGTACATTTAAGGATTTTTATATAAAATTGTTGCAACCTATCCTATTCGAGCCTAAAAACTGAGAATATTATAGATTTATTAATTTGTCCTACAGAATAATATCTGTAATATTGACAATTAATATTTGAGGAGAAAAATTCCCCGGGGATCGAACCCGGGTCCTTGATTCTACGTACCAAGTACTCTGACCACCGAGCTACGCCAAATCCAATCCATAGTACCGGACCGAACCCTCCTCCTTCAATGTTTCCCTTTGTGGCCTGACTCCAAGTTAGGCATATGTTGACGTATATGTCCAATGTCAACTGCCATTTTTCTCCTCAAATATTAATTGTCAATATTACAGATATTATTCTGTAGGACAAATTAATAAATATATAATATTCTCATAGCTGCAGTGCATATATTTGTACAGATTACTGTGCACGTAACTGCGGAATCCCGGCCAAACAAGTCACTCAACTGAGTGTGCTCCTAGTATAATGGCAGTTGACATTGGACATATACGTCAACATATATGCCTAACTTGGAGTCAGGCCACAAAGGGAAACATTGAAGGAGGAGAGTTCGGTCCGGTACTGTGGATTGGATTCGGCATAGCTCAGTGGTCAGAGCGCTTGGTACGTAGAACTAAGGACCCGGGTTCGATCCCCGGCGCCGGAGCGAATTTTTCTCCTCAAATATTAATTAAAAACTGAGTCCTAAACATAATAGTGGAATCTTCATGTTGGAGATGGTAATTCCCAGCACAAGGTGTAATGCTCTAAAATGTAAAATGTGTGAACACATGGCCAAAAAGTCCTACTTATGTAAACGTAGGGTAACCAGATTCACATCGATAAAAAAGAGGACACAAAGCTTCAAAAAGGAGGACGTTGTTCAGAAAAATGGGACAGGAAATATGTATTTAGATTTAGGCTTTCATAGGCTACATATAGTTTAAATGCATCAATATCTATTTTATTACAAAATATTTACAGTATAAATTTAGACATATCATACTACTTAAAAGTATATTATCTTTTTTATTACAAAATAATTATGAAAAACTTAATAATAATGATTTTACAGTTAGCTGCGTATCAGAGTCAAGGGAACTATAATTGAATCGATTATTTCGAAAACGTAACATATGTGACATTTTCGTGCATGTTACTTTTTTAATCAGAATGCTCTTTACTCTTTCCTAAAACATATTGTTGTTAAAAATCATAAAATAAGTCACATATTTCATCTATAGAAATGGATAAGAAACGGCCTTTTAGTTTGGTAATGCAATAAAAGCTACTGAAGTAATTTGCGCAGAACTTACATGTTACGTTTTCGAAATAACAGATTCAATTATTAAAGAGGACAGATAATATCTATTTATATTTAGGCTTAGGCCTATATTATGCTTAAAATTATGTCAATATATATTTTATTACAGCATAGGCCTACTTATGACAAAACTTAATATAAAATGATTTTGCAGTTAGCTACATATATGAAAGCAACGACAATAAGAAATAGGAGCAAAGAGAGTTATGATCGTTGTCAAAGAGTATATTCCGTCGCTGCTGTCACCTACAGGAAAGTTACTTGAGAAAGGAGTCAAATCAGATAATTTCAAAATATCAGGCATGCAAGTTACGAAAAGGAGGACATTTCTTGATTTCTTAAAAATCTGCCCGGACCCCGGACGAAGGCCTAAAAAGGAGGACATGTTCGGACAAAAGAGGACGTCTGGTCACCCTATGTAAACGTCTAATATTGGTCGGTTGATTTAACAAAATTGTTAACAATAGCTAAATTGTAACATAATAAGACCTCGGATTTTTAGGCTTGTTCAGCGTACGCTGAAACATACGTTCTTCAGTACACCTAGTTTTAGACAATATCATCGCTCGAGAGTTTCTCGTGTTGCATACATTTAAGGGTTATTATATAAAATTGTTGCAACCTATCCTATTCGAGCCTAAAAATCCGAGGTCTGAATTAATAGTGGGACCTTTATTTTGGAGATTGTAATTCCTAGCGTAAGGTAGAATACTCTAAAATTTGCTAAACACAATAACCATTAAAGAACGAAAATTCAGAACGTTTCCCCATGTATTTTTCTGAAAAATATTTCCGTCTCACCAAATTGCTGTTTTCCTCAACAATTATTCATGTATTGCTCATTCACTATTCCCATTCAGCTTACCAGACGAAAGTTATAAGTCGTCTAGCCTTTGATGAATATGTCAATACTGACTCCAAAACAAGCGCCATTATCGCGTTTGTATTGCCATTCCACTATTACTGATTAAAAAAAAACGCTGACAGATATAAATTCTCACAGTTTTTTTTATTCACATATGTGTACATTAAGCAATTCCGTATAAAAACTTGTCAACCTTCTTCTTTTGCTTCACACGGTTTTAGGCTTTTGGTCTTGTTCCAGCCTCAATTCTGTCGCATTCTAGGGAGTTCCACGTCTCTTCTTCCTAATAGTCTGTGGTTTAAGGTTATTTTTTGGTATTATTGATCCATCCATCCTCCCCAAATGATCATTCCATTTTCATCTGTATTGTAAGGTTTTATCATTAATTTTAAGTTTGTTTAAGGAGTTAGGTACAGCTTACAGCAGTAAAATTTTTGGAAATATTCAAATTTTTTTCCTCCATTACTGTATCTTGCACAATAATGAAAATTGGTATGTATAAAACACTGTCCTTCTGATATATGAAAAAAAAATTACAATTGAAAAAAAAAATTATTTATAATTTGTTCTCGAAATTGAAAATGGTGGTAGTCTACTGTGCAGTGATGCAGTGTTTCCCTCAAAACTCATAAACTTGTTAACTTTTTCATGTTCTCTCTCTTTTATTTTATTGCTGAAACTCGTGTTTAAAATATCACGCTCTTTCAACTACATTCCTTAATAAATAATATTTTTTTTTATTTTGTGTTAGAAGAAAATACTGATATTTGAATATTTTTAAAAATGAATTTGTTTTTTATCAGACAATCTAACAAAGGTAGAGAAGTGATCTTGCATCATATTGTAGATATGACATGCATTAATATACACAAAATATTTCATCACAGAATCACATAGTTTTTGAGTTATGTGGGAAACGCTTCATCACTCTAGAGTAAATTGAATTTGAAAAAAAAAAAAAATTAATCATAAAAATATATATTTTTTTCATATAGCAGAAGGAGAATGTTTTACACATAATAATTTTCATTATTGTACAAAGTACAGTAATGGAGGAAAAAAATGTTTAATATTTCCAAAATTTTACTGTTGTTAACTGTATCTAACCTCTTAAATCATTCCTATATCGTCATTACGAATTCTTTCTATCCTTCAGCAGCCTTTTACAGGTCATAGAAATTTCATTTCCGTTGTTTCGATATGCTTTAAATCTTTTTGTCTGTTTGTCCATTATTCACACATTTCGTGTATTTTTTTAGCGCTCGCTTAATCGTTCCACATATCATTTGGTATCGATGTAGTTCAGTCTCTATCTCTCTATCACAGTCATAAGTAATATCATAATCTAAATACTTAAAATATCTCCCCTGTTGTAAAATTTTATCTCTGAAAAATAAATAAGATTAAAATAATAATTGATTATGGGAAAAATTTTCATCACTAGGTGGAACCCTAAAATTTTGTAGTGCTACGTTATTTTATTGTAATTTAGTGACATATTTGTGTAATTTTTTCTTACTCTGCTGGTATATTATAAATCCAGCTCGATGTACCGTTTCCAATCCAAACCCCGTTCAGCCTGTCGTTCCCAAAGCCGACCACCCACCTCAGTCTGGCGCAGACTTGCTTTCCACGCCTCCGCACGGAGTCTTTGGGCGCTGGTGTCACTCCTGCTTTTTAAAACCCGATTATTAACAGTTTGAGAGAGCTCGATACGCCCACACCATTCATTATGCATGGAAGAGCCGCTAGTAGTGCGTCTGCTAGGCTTCGGGACTTTCCAGCATTATTCGAGACGAAACATTAACCATGTCGCGCAGGGAATTCACAGTTGTCTGTCTACATGTCTCTCTGTACATGCATCTTTGCGTTCCACCGACTTTCTGTCTGCATATCTGTCTGTCCGTCCATCTATCTGTCTGAGTTTATCTTATCGGTCAGTTTGAAGAATATGATTTTTGTGATTATATTCGTGCGTTAACTTACTTTACTAATATGATATGATATGATATTTGTCAGTCAACTTTACAATTCACAGTTATGGTAGACCTTCACATTTCTGTTTTTCGATCCACCATCCCTTTAATACATATAACTCTTTTCTATTAATGTATTCTTTGCCGAGAATTTCTTGATTACTTTCTAATGTTCTGTTATGACTGAATTGCTCTATGTCCTTCCCCCTCTATCCTCTTCTATTCTCTCCCTCATACCTAGACTGTCTCCCTTCCATTTCTCGCTCACCTATTAAATATTGCATATTCCTTCCTTAATAATTTGCGTTATTTATTTATTTTATTCTCTCCCCTCAAATCCTACCTACTCTTAATCATTGTTTTCCCGCTATTTTCTCCTACATTACTTGCTGACTTTTCCGTTTACTCTATTTTACAACACTTACATCACTTATTTTTTTTTCTATCCTCTGTTTATTTACATATTTATCTCTTTCTTTTCGCTTCACTCCTAAATTTCCTATTTTATTACCTCTTTCCATATATTTATTTCTATAATACTCCTACAGTTATAGTACCCTTGATACTACTCCCAACCCATAACATTGAAAAACATGAAATATCTAATTCACTTAATTACACTTGCAATTTCTTTCTCATTCCACTTCACATTTGTTCAGATGTTTTTTTTTCACTTTAATTATCTTGTATTCATGGTTTGATAGTCTGTCTTATTACACTGTTACCCTATCTTGTTACACTTAACACTTTCTTCTCTGTTCCTTTTCTTACACTTTTGCCACCCCTAACTTTCTTGCACTCACTTTTTAGCACTCTTCTTCTTCGCTAATAACCTCTCTATCTATTCTGTCCTCACAATCACTAATATCTGGTAGTCGCTTCATTCCTTCACTCGTTCTTCTCATGGCTTCTCTTTCATTTCCTCCATTAGTCTTGTCTATGCTCCTGACCTCAGACACTTCCAGCTGTTTCCCTAATCTTGGCTTCTTTTTTGATAATAATCTAAGTTGGAATTTTCAAGTTAAAGAAACGATAAAAAAAATCTGTTCCTCCATTCGCTGTTTGAGTCGCTTGAGAAACTTCTTGCCCCAGCAACTAAAACTTACCCTAGTACAAACCTTAGTAATGCCGCACTTCGATTATTGTGACGTTTTGTTAAGTGTCCTAAGTTCTGAATTGTCAGTCAAGTTATAGCGAGCTCAGAATATGTGCGTCAGATACGTGTGCAACATCCGACGATATGATCACATATCACCGTCCTTCGCAAGTCTTTCGTGGCTCCGACTTAAAGAACGTAGAACTTTACACTCTTTATCTTTACTCTATCGAATTCTGCACACCTCAACACCAAATTACCTTTCGTCTCGTTTCTCTTATTTATATTCTAACCACGACGCAAATACCAGATCACTTATCTGTGGCACGCTAAGTATACCTCTTCATAGAACATCTTGTTATTCATCATCTTTTACGGTATTCACCTCGCGTCAATGGAATTCCTTGTCACAAAGTATTAGGGGCTGCAAGACAATAAACACCTTAAAAAACAGCTTAAAAGATAACCTTATTAGCATTTCACTCCAATCTTACTGATTTAAACTATCACTGACTACATTGTTACTTCATTCTTTAGACATCATCCTGATAGTGCTGTATTTTCAAAATTGTCTCATAATAATCTCTTTCTATTATCTAATATTATTTGAAATATATTAACATCCTATGTATTTTAGCTTAATTCTGCTACACAGTTTATTTCAGTGTCTAATTAATAGTTCATAGTATTTTGTTGTTTAATTCGTATGTAACTCTTGTATACATGTAACTCTCACTTAATCAAATTGTTGAATTTTTTGTAAGTTCATGCATATGTATATACACTTTTTGCTGGTTGAGTGGAAGAGAAGGCCTTACGGCCTTAACTCTGCCAGCTAAAATAAATCATCATTATTATTATTATTATTATTATTATTATTATTATTATTATTATTATTATTATTATTATTATTATAATCCTTCGTCCGCAGTCTTTTGTATCTGCTTCACGTTTTGTTTTCCTCCTTGGATTATTCTGGTCAGCTCTTTCGTAGTCGAAGTAGGACTTTACTAATATGTCTACATGCCGGCTGTGCCCACTATTTACTGCATGGAACGGTAATATCATTAATTTCAAGGGGTTATTCTTTGAGATATTTCAAACAAAAAGTTTAATACCATTTTTCCGTTTTTTACTTCCTTTTCGAGATAAAAACTGTTTTATATGAAATATTCCATTGTGAGTTTTGGGAAAGCCATTGATATAATTCTCACTCTGATCAGTCTTATAATAAATGAATGAAAGAATTTCAGTTTTTTTCCCTTTAAATAAACAGAAATTGGATCCGAACAAATGTAACTTTTCGTTCTGTAAAGAAACTTTAAAATGTTACATTTATTCGCATTAAAGTTCTGCACATTTAAAGGACGAAAATAAAATTCTTTCAATAATTTATTATCATAATACACTGCTCTCTTAAATTAACTGAGCATATTGGGAATTAAATCAATGGCTTTCCCGAAACACGCTTGAAATGTTTCGCATAAATCAGTTTTTATCTCGAAAGGAAAACAAGCAAAATTCTATTAAACTCGTTTGTTTGAAATATCTCAAAGAATACATTTACTTACATACTTAAAAATGGCTTTAAAGAAACTCCCAGGTTCATTGCCGCCCTCACATAAGCCCGCCATCGGTCCCTATCCTGTGCAAGATTAATTCAGTCTCTATCATGATACCCCACCACCCTCAAATCCATTTTAATATTATTCTCCCATCTACGTCTCGGCATCCCCAAAGGTCTTTTTCCCTCCGGCCTCCCAACTAACACTTTATATGCATTTCTGGATTTTCCCATAAATGCTGCATGCCCTCCCCATCTAAAACGTCTGGATTTAATGTTCCTAATTATGTCAGGTGAAGAATACAATGCGTGCAGTTCTGCGTTATGTAACTTTCTCCATTCTCCTGTAACTTCATCCCTCTTAGCCCTAAATATTTTCCGAAGAACCTTATTTTCAAACACCCTTAACCTCTGTTCCTCTCTCAAAGTGAGAGTCCAAGTTTCACAACCATAAAGAACAACCGGTAATATAACTGTTTTATAAATTCTAACTTTCAGATTTTTGACAGCAGACTAGATGACAAAAGCTTCTCAACCGAATAATAACACGCATTTCCCGCATATATTCTGCGTTTAATTTCCTCCCGAGTGTCATTTATATTTGTTACTGTTGCTGCAAGATACTTGAATTTTTCCACTTCTTCGAAGGTTAAATCTCCAATTTTTGTATTTCCATTTCGTACAATATTTTGGTCACGAGACAGAATATCCACTTGGAATTAATGACATGACTTACAGTTCACCCTATATAGTTAATTACAATTAAAGGAGGTCTAAGCCCATATTAAAACACATATATTTGTTAGTAAATGTTAACATTTGGTATTTATTATGATTGAACATATGTATAGATACATTCATTCATGGTTTTCTTCCCAAGGGGAAGATTGGAGAATGCTGGGCAATGAAAGACGTAAATGCCCAAGATATAAATAATATGGATGAAGAGTAAGAGGACAACGAAAAATAAGATAGAAGTTGAATAATGTTGACTAGAATACTAAGCCTTGATGGGAGGGGGACAACATAAGGAATGTAACGAAACAAAAAGAGAGAATGAAAGAATATGAAGAGAAGAAAAGAGAATGAGTGAAATGTAGAGGGGAAATTAAGAAGAAGATATGGTGATATAAGAGAAAAGGATGAAAATAAAGGACAAAGAAGATGAAAGGAATAGGAAATGAAAAGGGACAGAAAAAATACAAATGTTAGCGAAAAAGAAATAGTCAAGAAAGGAGAATTGAGAAGGAAGAGATTTATGACGGAGAACGAAGAGAAGAAGGGAACAGGAAAGTCAGATGAACGACAGGCACTGTAATATGAAAAATTTATGAAGAAAAATGTATATGAGACATCGTAAAATACGACAAAAATAAGGACGGGAAAGAAATAGATAAAGGCGGACAAAACAGATTGAAAAAATACGAAGAAGCAAGGAAATGGAGAAAGAGGGAACGAAAGAACAAACTAGGCTAAATAGAGCATATCTGAGGAGAGTAAGATCATAAGGGGACGATAAAAACGAAAGAGGGAGACAAAGAAGCAGATGGGAAGGGGAGGAAACGGGAGAAGGACGAAGCAAAAGACTGGCGGTGAGAAAGGAGGAGAATGTGCATTTTAACAGATCTTAAGTAAAAAAAAAATACGTATATTGTTAGCATTGAAGAGTGTCTGGCAGGTTTCTGCTCTTCTTTACTCACTTTGTTGGACGTCTCTGTCGACTTCTTCCCCATCACTCTAATGAACTAAAGGGGCGTCATCCCCTCTGTACACACGACGGCTGCATCTTCTCACGCTTGTTTATTATTGTTTAATTACATGTATGACTCTACGCCCACCATAGAGCATAAAGGACTCAAAGAATTGCTATAGAGTTGGCGCCTACATACGAGAGGACAACATGCAACTCACCATCAAAAACTACACGCATATCTGTCTGTCCGTCTGTCCGTCCGTCCTCCGTCCGTCCGTTCGTCCTTCCTTCCTCCGTCCGTCCATCCGTCCATCCATCCATCCATCCATCCGCCTGCCTGCCTGTCTGTCTGTCTATCTATCTATCTATCTATCTATCTATCTATCTATCTATCTATCTATCTATCTATCTATCTATCTATCTATCTATCTATCTATCTATCTATCTATCTATCTATCTATCTATCTATCTGTCTGTCTGTCTAATCCTATCCTATCCTATCCTATCCTATCCTATCTATCTATCTGTCTGTCTCTGTCTGTCTGTCTGTCTGTCCGTCCGTCCGTCCGTCCGTCCGTCCATCCATCCATCCATCCATCCATCTATCTATCTATCTATCTATCTATCTATCTATCTATCTATCTATCTATCTATCTATCTATCTATCTATCTATCTATCTATCTATCTATCTATCTATCTATCTATCTATCTATCTATCTATCTATCTATCTATCTATCTATCTATCTATCTATCTATCTATCTATCTATCTATCTATCTATCTATCTATCTATCTATCTATCTATCTATCTATCTATCTATCTATCTATCTATCTATCTATCCATCTATCCTATCCATCCATCCATCCATCCATCCATCCATCTATCTAATCTGTCTGTCGATCCATCTATCCATCCATCCATCCATCCATCTATCTGTCTATAATTTTGTCTAATTTTGTCTTAAGCTGGCTAATACTGTGTAATCTTGTCCTATATTGTCTAATTTTGTTTTATATTGTCTTATCTTCCTTAATTCTGCCTAATCTTGTCTAATTCGTAAATGGTAATAAATATTATTTTATTATTGTGATGTACCGAAGTACATATGATATTTCCGTGCAGGAATTCTGGTTATCATATTATGAAGAATCGGTGGCTTAATGGATAGAGCATTAGCAGGTAGAGCTGAAAACCCGGGTTCGAATCCCGGTGCCGGAGAGAATTTTTCTCCGCTCCACCGATCCTTCATCAAATATGATTATGTTAAGATGTCAGACCTGAAGAATCCAAATATGGAAATGTTAATTATAGTGTCATTTAAATAAAAGAGTCCTTGGTATTCCTTTTATAGAAAAAAAAAAACATATTAATTAAAAATATTTCATCTTCTCCCCTTAGAACTTTTGTATAAAGAGTTTCTTTATACAATTAAAAATAGGAAAACTACAAGCAGAATTCCATATTCTTCACTAACGTTGTATTTAAATTTACTCACAATCTGGAGCACTCTGTGTAATTACAGTAGTCATATAATTCGGGGACTAACCTTTACTTTTCGTTTCTGACGTCTCAGGTTAAGAGTTGAAGGACATTGCAGTTGCAACTTCTTTTGTTTTGTTTTCTTCACGTCTGTTACCATGGTGTCTGACCTCAGTGGCTTTGTCTGCTGTCATTTTTGTATAGCATTGTAATTTTACTTTGTAATTTTCAAGTGTGGATCGCATTTGCAGCGGGCGTGTGGATTCTCTGATGAAGCAATTTTGCAAGGCGCAGTGTCGGCAGTCTGTTATTTTATCTGCTTGCGAATTCTGTTGTGCGCAATTAACTCATCCCGTTATTACGAGGGCGTTTGTCGCTTCAAGTTTTAATAGGAAATTGTTCCTGTCGCAGCTTATCCATTTGCACGATTCTCACAGATTTTTGGTGGGCAAAGAGTAACGAGCAGACTTTCTCCAAGCACGTTCGTTTTCTTTGCTACTTGTTAAAATAGCGATATACTATCACTACATTATTCCATTTGAATTCTCTCTTTCTTCTGCTTTAGATAGTTCATAATATAATATTTTTCGCTTGTTCATATTTTTCCTGTTTTTATTATTACTTATTTCCTTCCTTCAATTCCCGTTTCTTTAGTTTTACTTACTGTACGTTCATTTGGACGGAGTTACGCAATAATAGACCAAGTGCCAAAAACCTGTTTCGAGATATTGGCCATTGAAATAAATCTGTTTTTATAAAACATTTTTTTTTCAAGAAGTATTATAACATTACTATTACAAAAAATAGCACAAATTATACCAAAAAAGGCTAACCGATTTTTAGTAAGACCAGCAGTTGAATTAATATTTCAAAGCAAAATAAATAAATAAATAAATGAATAAATAAATTTTATGCAATAAACGAATTTTTACTTATAAATAGCAGCAAAATCAGATATCGCATTTTTTACTTTTTCTGAGTTAAATTAGCTAGCTATCAACAGATTTGTGCAAATATATGATTTTTTTTTAAATTGTCGGTTGGTCTGTTATTGCGAAACTCCGCCCATTTGTGCCTTCTCTTTTCTTCTTCAGTATTGCGTTAATCCTTTCTTTGTTCTCTCACTTTTCTTCATTCCTTTTTTCTACTGTTTCTTCTTTCCTTTCCTCCTTTTTCAAGGCGTTGCTTTACTATAGACCTGATTTCTAAAATCTACAATTTTGAGTTAGAGGGCAGACATTTTTACTGAAAATTCATATAATCACGCATTGTACATTTTAATTTTTTTTCTCATAAACACTTTAACAAAAAATTAAACTTATTTTTTATTTTATTTTTCTTAGTGAAAATCCTATTTCTAGAAAAAAAAATTTAAAAATACCATTAGGAAAGTTCAGGATAACAGGGTTACATCAGCTGCTTGCCTATGCGAATGACGTGAATATATTAGGAGGAAATCCACAAACGATTAGGGAAAATCGTGAATTTTACTTGAAGCAAGTAAAGAGATAGGTTTGGAAGCAAATCCCGAAAAGACAAAGTATATGATTATGTCTCGTGACCAGAATATTGTGCGAAATGGAAATATACAAATTGGAAATTTATCGTTTGAAGAGATGGAAAAATTCAAATACCTCGGAGCAACAGTAACAAATATAAATGACACTCGGGAGGAAATTAAACACAGAATAAATATGGGAAATGCCTGTTGTTATTCGGTTGAGAAGCTTTTATCATCCAGTCTTTTGTCAAAAAATCTGAAAGTTAGAATTTATTAAACAGTTATATTACCGGTTGTTCTTTATGATTGTGAAACTTGGACTCTCACTTTGAGAGAGGAACAGAGATTAAGTGTGTTCGAGAATAAGGTTCTTAGGAAAATATTTGGTGATAAGAGGGATGAAGTTACAAGAGATTGGAGAACGTTACACAACGCAGAACTGCACGCATTGTTTTCTTCACCTAACATACTTTCATTCATTAAGTGTTCTACCCAAGGGCAGGTCTTTCACTGCAAACCCAGCTTTCTCCAATCTTTCCTATTTTCTACCTTCCTCTTTCTGTTCTCATATGATCCATATATATTTATGTCTTCTATCATTAGATACCTTTTTCTGCCTCGAACTCTTCTCCCGTTTACCGTTCCTTCCAGTCCATCCCTCGGTAGATAGTTACTTCTCAGTCAGTGACCCAATCAATTCCTTTTACTCTTCCTGATCAGTTTTAGCATCATACTCTGTCCACCACTCTTTCCAACACAGCTTCATTTCTTATTCTGTCTGTCCACTTCACACGTTCCATTCTACTCCATATCCACACTTCAAATGCTTCTATTCGCTTCTTTTCACTTTGTCGTAATGTCCATGTTTCTGCCACCATACAATGCCACACTCCATATAAAGCACTTCATTAGTCTCTTTCTTAGTTCTTCTTCCAGAGGTCCACAGAAGATGCTCCTTTTTATATTAAAAGCTGCCTTGGCCATCGTTACTCTCCTTTTGACTTTCTAGCAGCAGCTCACGTTACTGCTTATAGTACATCCCAAGTATCTGAAGCTGTCCACTTGCTCCACTGCCTGATTTAGAATTCCGAAGTGTACCTTCTTTATTTTTCTTCTTTTGATCATGGTCTTCGTCTTATTTACATTTATCTTCATCCCATACTGCTCATAGCTGTCATTTAGCTCCAGTAGCATATCCCTTAGTATTACCTCCTCTTCTGCTAATAACTTCATATAAGCAAACTAACATAATTAGGAATATTAAATTCAGATGTTTGAGATGGGCAGAACATGTAGCTCGTATTGGTGAATCCAGAAATGCATATAGAGCGTTAGTTGGAAGACCTGAGGGAAAAAGATCTTTGGGAAGGTCGAGACGTAGATGGGAGGATAATATTAAAATAGATTTGAGGGAGGTTGGATATGATTCTAGGGATTGACTCAGAACAGGGAGCGATAGCGGGCTTTTGTGAGAGTGGCAATGAACCTTCGGGTTTCTTAAAAGCCATAAGTAAGTAAGTAATATTCATACGTTACAAGTGTTACTGACAAAAATTACAGACTTATCAGAACATATCGTCAGACAACAAGTACTGGAAGCAACTCATGGAATGGAGTAGGCAGAACACGTGGCGGCGGCCTAAGAATACACGTGGAGCGACACGTGTTGGAAGCGACAGCTAATTAAGCTAAAACAGACAAATGAGTCTGAGATAATGGGCGAAGGCCGTCCTCCCATTAGGAAGTACGACAACAAAGTGATTATTGTTGCTACGGAACAACACGCGAGGGATGCTCTGCTAGGGTGGGCATTCTGACTCAGTTCCAGCCCCATATGCGAGGGACAGCGGAAGATAGAATTGCACCATCAGAATTTTCATCTTCACTACACCGTCACCATCGTTATTTTCTATCGCCAGCGTTACCAGCACCACCATAGCCATAGCCATGACCACAATCATCATCAACACTATCATCACAATCACCAAAATTGTTATTACCAATATCATCTTCTTTCAAAGATTGAATCCGTGTGGGAACCAACGCAAGGCATTCACAAATAGTGGACTGACTGCCGGTTATGTTTTCATCTTGGCACAATGCCATCTCTAAAGACAAAAGAAATATACTGTGCTCCAACCACGAGAAAGTCCCAGGGGAATGAGACGCAGCGGGGTAATGCTGTGAATAAATGTTGATGTCTTAAGATATAAGGTCACACACGTGGGTACTCGTATCTCTATTGGCTAACTCTCACCCTAGTTACAAAATTAGATCACGGTTAATTTCCTGGTCTTTTAATCCCTCCATACAGGAAATAACATATGCAGGAGAGCGCATGGTTTTTAAACTGACGTTATAACGGTAATATTATCTATCTACGTCGCTCCAATAGATGACGCAATAGTAAGCACATTTCTTTCACGGTTAATCTCCTGGTTGAAGGACAGTTCAAGATAAGAGACATATTCGAGGAATGTGGAAGCGAGATAAATATATTCTACACAGCCAGGATTCGAACCATGGTCCGCCGATTCTGTAGATAAAAATTTTATTAACTTTTTAGTCACAGTGTGTTACGAAAATGCAAATCAGAATATATAATTTACAAGGAACATATAGTTTCAAATATCTGGGATTAAACATATCAGAACACAATGGGACAGCTGAAAAACACTAGAGATACTGGGATCACACTGATAGCACAGTCTAATATATACGGTCACGAAGCTTGAGTTTATGAGGGTACTAAAAACAATAGACTGTGCAGGTACTATTTCGCATTGTTTGTAATGAGTCCATAGTAGCGATCCTAGTGGTTAGCAACTATCTATGAATGCATATTTACTACGTATTGAGCTTCGTGACTGTATATACTAGACTCTGCTGATAGTATGAATGAATATAAGAGGATTCGTAACTAAGTCAGCACCATCTGACATTTCGCGGACGAAGTAACGAGATTAGCGCTCGATGACGTAGGTGGTGAACATTAGAATTGCGTGATGGGTTGATTACCCAGAGTTCTCAAGTTATTCGTTAGAGAGCGTATGTTAAACAGTGATGTTTATGGACTCTATAAAAGTAGTGTTGTTGAATGTAGTGCAAAATAGTAGGTAGTAATATGATAATTTCAAATATTTAAGTAATGTTTGCCGACTTTTCCTGTACACTAAAGACCCAAAGAATACAATTTCAATTATGTAATGTTTTCTTTTCTTTTCTGTCCCTATTTGTTTGTATTTTAATTAGTTGTGTTAGAAAGTAGTGCAAAATAGATCGTCTCTTTCATCTTCCTGTTGGCTTGAATATGAATTTTCAGTAGAAGATGGTGTGAGTAATAAAAATTTTAATGTAGGTGGTTTCAAAATAAGAGGGGATTACAGATTACATGTTTTACATTTTATGCACATAGTTAAACTTTTCACCACCTGGTGCGCTGCTAGATGCATGGAATAATTAGTTATTATTTTCGCCAGTTGGTGTGCTGCTAGATATATGGAGTAATTATAAGGGCGCCCACATGGTAGCCACAGGGGAGATTTTTTATTTTTTTACACGTTTTTTTATTTTTCTACGTGCTCCATAAATGTTTTCTCAAATCCTTGGTAAACAATTCAACAAAAGCGAGTGCTTTAACTATGGATGTGTGCGCAAGTTGATAATGATGATGATGATAATAATAATAATAATAATAATAATAATAATAATAATAATAATAATAATAATAACAACAATTCTTTATTTCTACTGGCTGAGTTAAAGCCGTAAGGCCTTCTCTTACACTCTACAAGGTCACAAAGTATACAAGCAGTGAAAATTTAACAAAAAATTAAAGAACAGAATACTAACAAGTTAGTTTAGATTTCAGAACAGTCTGTTTTTCATGTTCAATTTTCTCTCCCCTCGTCAATCCATTTCCTCTAAATTTCTAACCATCTTGCTACCACTGAGATTTGATTCTGCGGGCGCCCTTGAGTAATTAGTTATCCTTAGAAAAATAGATGGCAGCAAGATCAGTGTCTACATTAGCGCCTCTAGCGTTTGAAATGGGAAAGTCAATGTGTATGTATGCAATGCCTACCCGCTTCGCTTTACGTGATTCGGGTACCGTATATTGCGGATAGATGGCAAGACTATGACCCATTTTTCTAGTTGTACACCACTTCGACGGACCACACTGTACATGATGTGTATCTGTGGAGAGTTATGTCGTGTACTAGGGTGAGTGTATGTGTAAGTATAGTGTCTGGAATGAGTGATTATGATGAAGATGAGGAATGGATAAGGGGAAATCCGGTATCGGCACGTAGCGTACTCCTGTCGAATAGCAGCAAGGGGGCCGCCAGGCTTAATGTCCCCGTCCGACGGACGAATCACTATTAATAGTGACATATGTCTTCTCTTCATATGAACTGCGGAGAGATTTGGGAATTAACCCTGGTATATTGGTGCACAATATAGTGATTAGAAGTAGCACATCGCCACCTCTCCTAGTGCCGAGGTAGAAATTTTACATGAAAATTTCTGACACCGCCGAACCCTAGCCGGCTAATCTGGAGGCAGACGCTTCATAACTCGACGGACAAAGTCAATATGTTTCGCATCCTATTATATTCATCCATGCTGATTGTTTCTACAATCTTATATATAGGCAGGAAGAGATATGTGAAAAGACCGAGGAAGATGGTTGGAAGAATTAGAAAATGTTAAAGAGTTGAGGATTAGAGGTTGGAGAAAACGTGTATACGATAGGAAGGATTTCGTTCAATATATATTACTCGTCAGAAGTTGGTCCTTCAAGGTGCGTAGCGTGGGAGGATGAAGTTAGTAGTATCATGAGAATCAAATTCTAGTATAAAAATCGCCTGATCCCTGCTATTAGATAGGCTATGTCGTTTTTCTCTTATTATTCGTGTACATCTTCGAATACAGTTTTTTTGTCGTCGTCTGCCTTTTCTTCGTCCTTATTTTTCCCTATTTATCTTCGTCTTTTTCGTCTCTTCCTTTCTCCTTCTCCCCTTCTTTGTATTTCCCGTCTCTTCGTCCTTCCTACTTTCTTCGCCGCCTTCGTCTTCTTATTTTTTTAGTTGGTTATTTTACTACGCTTTATCAACTGCTGTAGTTATATATCTAGAGTCTGAATGAGATGAAGCTGATAGTGCCGGCGAAATGAGTCCAGGGTCCAGCGCGGAAAGTTACCCAGCATTTGTTCTTAATGAGTTTAGGGAAAACTCCGGAAAAAACATCAACCAGGTGCAGATGAGGAGGCGAAACCTGGCATATGAGCTGTGAGAAAGGGGAAATAATAAGCTATCAGAAAGAGAGTTTGTTTCATGATGGTTAATATTGTATGAATCTACCAACACGGAAGTTCATCTCAGACTAAACCTATCTTCATCATCCATACCCATTGGTGATATAGCTACGGTACATGATACGGTCACATGACAGATGTACTGTTGTTTTTGTTGTTGTTTATTGACATTTCTGGTTTTGAGCCAAAGGTCGTTTTAGGTTCTTACACACTCAGCGCCCTTTCCAGCCATTGTACATTAATAGTAATGTGTTGCTTAGTCAACTGTCCGAAGACAGGTTTGAACCTCGTAAATAACATCAATAAGGCATCACTCATGAGGAAACTAGGTCAGGAGATAATGAGGTAGAGTGGCCAGTTCCTTTCCCCCTCCATGCATATATCGCCGATTAGCTACATATTCCACTAATCAGACTTCAGATGCATACAAACAAATTATTGTTCTTTCTCTGATCATATCATCAAGTGAGATGTACTGCCTGATAATAGATATACATATCAGCCAGAATCTCAATCAGAGGTATAAATGAGGGGCTCACAAGCAGAGTGGACCAAGTCCATCAGTGGTCAGTTTGTGGATTAATACAATCTCGGATGAAGAAAACTTAGATTTATTCATTTCCATAACAAACAAAGTCCATAACTCATTTGTTACTCCACAGAGGTATAAATGAGGGGCTCACAAGCAGAGTGGACCAAGTCGATCAGTGGTCAGTTTGTGGATTAATACAATCTCGGATGAAGAAAACTTAGATTTATTCATTTCCATAACAAACAAAGTCCATAACTCATTTGTTACTCCACAGAGGGCAGCATTTCCTATGGAAGGTGAAGGTTGCTAAGCGTGAGCCAGGAACTTTAAGACTCAATATCTCAGAACTAATCCAGATGGACTTGGTCCACTCTGGTTGTGAAACCCTCAAATAGCAATATATATATATATATATATATATATATATATATATATATTGTATAGCCACCGGCGTAACTTCTTCGGTTGAGGCACTTGCCTGTCAATCTGAAGTTGCGCTTGGGCGCGGGTTCGATTCCCGGTTGGGGTGATTACCTGGTTGGGTTTTTTCCGAGGTTTTACCCAATCGTAAGGCGAATGTAAGGTAATCAATGGCGAATCCTCGACTTTATCTCGCCAAATACCATCTCGCTATCACCAATTCCATCGACGCTAAATAACCTAGTAGTTGATACAGCGTCGTTAAATAACTAACGCATACATACATACATACATACATACATACATACATACATACATACATACATACATACATACATATGGTGGCGGCTCGTGAACTTGTGGATTGGGAGAGCTGCAGTAGATTTTGGTACATACAAACTTCACTTCATGATACCACTACTAATAAGTATAGGACAAAAATAAATGCACTACATATCGAAAAACCAAAACTTCCTGACTTAGTTGGGAGATGTCTGTGGGACCATTTGCTAATCCCTAAGAAAAACTAATACCATCGATTTCAGTCTGAATTTCAGATCGGCAGACACTCAACTTGCAATCTACCAGTTCATTCTGAATTGTCTTAGAATAACCTTAAACAGTGGCATGTTCCAAATGATTTTTGAGAGGCTCGCTTAGATTACTCACGAACTGTAGCAACCCACGAAATACATCAGTGTTCTTCGAATCGTTTTTTCATCATGTCCCCTAAGGGGTAGTTCATATTGACCACAAAATTTGATACAATCAATTTTTTTTAATAATTTCACGATTTTTGTCACTTCTTGATTATGTTTGAGAATGTTAGTTCTGTTCGTTTCACTTAATTGCACAGCAGTATGAGTTGCGTAACATAGCCAATGAAGCAACATTTTTCAGGTGAGACTGCGAATATTCGTACATTTTGCTTTTTAGGGGCAAATGTCCTAAATCTGTCACACCACTCCTAGTCCATGCAGCATCACCACCGAAGAGGAGGCAAGGAAAACAAAATACAGATTTTTTTGTTCACACCCACGTAACCACAAATGCTTAGCGTAAATTTCATTGTTATACTTCCTTACATATATGCACTATCTCGGCTGGATGAAGCTTAAGTAAGATTTAAGTCGGGTAACGGACGACCCTTTAATTTCACTTCATTACATCAATATTCTCCGCAAGGGAAAGTTGAGAAAAATAAAATTAATACTCTGAAATTCAGATACACTCATGCTTGCAAATTTGCACTGGTTAAGTTACGGTATTAAGACGTCACACCAAAGTAACACTCAGATATACCTACTGATGGTTAACAATTTTCTAAAACTGGAAAATAAGTCTCTTTCGTATTTTACGTGCTATATCAAAAGGATTCTACTCGTGCAATCATTTTGAGTTACAGCAAATATTAGGTTCTGCTGGAGGCTGGATATATACGTAATAATAAGGCAAAAGAGAATATTAATTTCGTTAGATTAACTCGATAAGATTCTACAACAATAAGTATGTGAAAAGAAAATAAAAATTTTGTCATTAAGTTTCAAGGGAATAGATAATCCATTTGACGCAGCATTACAATAGCGGTGTGGGAGGAGAGGAAAGATCCCTTGTGGCCTGGCTCTGCAAGCCACTGCAGCGAGATATGGGTTTTAAACAGCGGCAGTTTCCCTCTGCTTCCCTTCACCTCTCTACCCCCTGACCATGCAAAACACACTCTCTATGAGCTGACCACCCTGCTGATCCAAGGACGACTTTGAATGCAGTGTGAATTTCAATACAGTCGACGCGCAAAAAGATTATGTATAAGATAATAGTACATATTCCCGGCCAGATGAAATATAAAGCAATTTACCAATAAAAGCTGTAACAATTCTACAAATTAAAATAAATATTATTATTATTATTATTTTCCTGTCAAAGCAGAGAGTGCTACAGCTCCGCAGCTCTTATGGACGAGCCGCCCCTACTATAAAACTATTTCTGGCAAAAGTGCCAGTAGGTGTGGATGCAGTGGAATGCAGTGATTGATTCCATTTATTTCGGTTTGTTTCGGTGTAGGGCTAATTTGTTAATTTTCGCTATTTGTAGGGGATTAGTGAGTAGGAATATAATATGCATAGATATAAGGAATGGTAAACGGGAAAAGAGTTCGGGGCAGAAGAAGATATCAGATGATAGACGACATTAAGGTATATGGATCATATGCGGAGACTAGGAGGAGGCAGAAAATAGGAAAGAATAGAAAAACCTGAGTTTGCAATGAAAGACCTGTCCTTCGGCAGAACACTTTGTATGTATGTATGTATGTATGTATGTATGTATGTATGTATGTATGTATGTATGTATGTATGTATGTATGTATGTATGTATGTATGTATGTATGTATCCTATACTGTAACTTATCACAACGAGGATTTGAACCCGGGCCCGTTAGTTGCACGGTCAGACGTGCTAACCGTTACTTCACAGCGACGGACCTTCTTCCTGTTCTTACGTGTTTTCTTCATGTCTTTGCTTTTTCTCTTCGTCGACGTATTTTTCACACTCTATGTGGACATCTCGTTTTATTTGTAATTTTCTTCTCTGTCTCCTCTATCTTATTCTCGATGTTTTTCTGTATAATTGCAGATGTCGGCAAGAAATAAGGTTCGCACATGAATTTCTCGACGCTGATGCCTCTACTTGTTCTGAGAATCCATAAAAGCAGTTGAATAGCCAAGTGGATGCTGGATATTGTTTATTTGTGTCTCGCTGCTCATGTCATGACCTCCCATCTGCAGCACCAAATAAATCACCCGTCGACCGTCCGTTTTATAGCGCGCCCTAACCACGCATCTCTGTAACGACACCAACCACTGCCGACGTAATTGCTTATCTTTCGAACTGTGGAGGCTCTTCAGATATGATACGATGGTGATGTGGTGATAATGGATTATTTTATGATGTGAATGGCTGGCAAAAATGAAGTCTCACACGAAAAAAGAAACGGCCCCAAAGCCGCTTTGCCCGTCGTAGTTATTAAAGGATCTGCCAGCTGCCTGATCATGCTGCACCCTCTGTGCCGCGGCCCTGTTGACACAAGAATCCCAGACCTGTACTTACAAATAGTGTAAACGTTTTCCGAAAATTTTAAATCGGAAAAATCTGAGGAAAAATTTTCGTAACGTTATTATCTTATTGACTTTGCAAAGTAATGAAAGGAAGAAGGGAAGAAAAAGAAAGGAAGGAAGAAATGCAAAAAGAAAAGAAGGGAAAGGAAGAAAAAGAAAGGAAGGAAGAAAGGGAGAAAGGAAGGAAAAGAAAGGAAGAAATGAAAAAGAAAAGAAGAGAAAGGAAGAAAAAGGAAGGAAGAAAGGGAGAAAGGAAGGAAAAGAAAGGAAGGAAGAAAAGAGAAAGGAAGAAAAAGAAAGGAAGGAAGAAAGGGAGAAAGGAAGGAAAAGAAAGGAAGGAAGAAATGAAAAAAGAAAAGAGAAAGGAAGAAAAAGAAAGGAAGGAAGAAAGGGAGAAAGGAAGGAAAAGAAAGAAAGGAAGAAATGAAAAAAAGAAAAGCAGAGAAAGGAAGAAAAAGAAAGGAAGGAAGAAATGAAAAAAAGAAAAGAAGAGGAAGGAAGGAAAGAAAGGAAGGAAGAAAGGGAGAAAGGAAGAAATGAAAAAAGGAGAGAAAGGAAGAAAAAGAAAGGGAGAAAGGAAGGAAAAGTAAGGAAGGAAGAAATGAAAAAAGAAAAGAAGAGAAAGGAAGAAAAAGAAAGGAAGGAAGAAAGGAGAAAGGAAGGAAAAGAAAGGATGGAAGAAATGAAAAAAAGAAGAGGAAGGAAGAAAAAGAAAGGAAGGAAGAAATGAAAAAAAGAAAAGAAGAGAAAGGAAGAAAAAGAAAGGAAGGAAGAAAGGGAGAAAAGAAAGAAAAGAAAGGAAGGAAGAAATTAAAAAAAAGAAAAGAAGAGCAAGAAAGAAAAAGACAGGAAAGAAGAAAGGAGAAGGGAAGAAAAAGAAGAAACAAAGAAAGGAAGAAGGGAAGAAAAAGAAAGGAACGAAGAAATGGAAAAAAAGAAAAGAGAAAAGAAAAAGAAAGGAAGGAAAAAATGTAAGAAAGAAACAAAGAAAGGAAGAAGGGAAGATAAAGAAAGGACGAAATATAAGAAAGAAACAAAGAAAGGAAGAAAAGAAAGAAGATAAAGTGAGATAAGATAAAATTTATTTGTACCATTAATCATATACATGGTTAAGAATTAGGAATGTTCAGTAACACATGAAAACATTACAATTTCTCTTTCTTTTTTAAATCAGTAAGTTTGAGAAGGTTTTATGGCCTTAACTCTGCCAGTAGAAATAAATCAATTAAATAAATAGATACTTAGGATTACAGAAATTGATTTACAGCATAATAAACTTTTGTTTTTAAGCATTTGAAAGTTATTTTACTAAATGACTTCAAAGGTAATTCTGTTATAGTTTGTGGAAGACTATTAAAGCATTTAACTTGTAAATGTTTATGACTGTTTGCTGTCTTACTTAACCTTAACTGCGATATATTTAATGCTCATTTCTAGTACCATAATTACCATGATAAAAAGAACGGTCAAAAAAGTCTTGTTTATGGTCCAAGACGTAAACCAAATTACAATAAATGAATAAGGAAAGCAATGTCATAATTTGTAAAGAAATAAAACTCCCTCTACAAGAATCTCGTTGAGTACATCTTATAGCTTTGTTTTGCCATATAAAAGCTTTCACCGCAGTAGGTGAATTTCTCCTACCTCTCATACCATAAATTAAAATTGAGTGAAAAAAGCATAATATGGGCTTCCACCGTATATAGTCCATACTACAGAACGTCCATATGATAAAACCTCCATAAGGTCAAAATGTCCATATTGTCAAAATGTCCATATTGTCAAAATGTCCATACGGTGAAAATGTCCATATACTAAATGTCTATACGGCATAAAGCCCATATGATAAAATGTTCGTAAGGTGAAAATATCCATAGTGTCAAACATCCATAATGTCCAAGTTCAAAGGAAAATTCTGCTGGAATAGAACACAATAAATATTATTCCAAAACTCGTACAAATAAGTATTATTAATCATCAGGAACCGGAGCTCTACTTTTAAGATGGTAACCAATACTTTTAAGGTTGCTATATGAGAATTTCTCAATTCTCTTTGTACCTGTTGTAGTTTATCACAATCTGGAGAATTTCTCTTTGATTCGTCAAATACGTTTTATTCACCGGCTCTTTAATTTGTGTATGCCCCCCTCTTTCTTGCAATATTTGTCTCCAAATTCCATTTCCCTCCCGCTTTAGGCACTGAATAAATCGCCAATTGGATGGATGATGTACAGCCAACGCTCTTGCTCTTGCCTTAACACGGTTCAAGATACCTGTTTCATCGGCAATGTGTAAATGCTTATCTGTGCCATCCCGCAAAACCCGAATGTTATCCAGGTTGCTGTTAGTTTCATTGCAGCATTACAAATTTTCTTTCCCTGCATCGCCAATATATTTTTGTCCTATCTCTATTAAAGTCATGACTTTGGTACAGGTACCCACGAAAAGAAAGAAATGGCTTACCCTTCTGTGATGGCACTAACTGAGGATTTCGTTCCATCTTAAAAAATTTCAGTTCTGGTTAGTACTGTACTTGGAAATTTTTACATAGATTACTATAACTACCTCGAACAATGGATATAGTGTACATTATAGAACTATGGACATTATGACTCTGGACGATTTAACATGGACATTTTCAACATAGACATTATTCCATGGACATTTTGACGTATGGACATTACAATCCTGGACTTTATGTCTGGTAACCTAATATGGAGTTTGTAACATATCGCGAGTAACAGTAGTTCTTAGTTTTTTAGTATAAAATTACTCTACATAATTTCTTACAAATTTCATCAACATGTTTTTCCTAATGTAGTGTACTGTCTAACGTTAGACCCAGCAATTTAACTTTTCTATATGTATCAGAGTCATTAAAACTAATTACAGAACTTAAAGAAATGATTATATGTTCAGTTTTACCCGTATTGCAAGATTTTTTAACCACAAGCAGGTCTTTGTCAGTGACAAAGAAGGTCGTATCATCAGCATATGAAATCCAAGTACAGGAAAGAAAGGAAATGTTAGCGTACCTGTGAGCACACACTTGTATCGGAGTGAATATTACCTTAACCAGCCCCCATTAGCGTGGGATCCTCACATTCGGGTTTTGTAGGTAATTGGCAGCATTTCGCTGACATCCATTAGTAGCTTGTAGACTTGCATATGAACCAAGTGCCGTGCCCGCCTGTTGACACAAACTCGTGCAGTTCTGAATTAGAAATAGACATTCTGAACATGAAAACGGCATTTAATTTTCTTGGCCGCCTTCGTCACCAGCCGCTTGACAAACGTGAATACATTACAGAAAGCTTAGTACACATTCGAGCGATAGTCTGTTTGAAACTAGTTAACCCTTTGAGGCATAGTGGCTTCATTTGAATAAATCTTTACCAATAATAGTACTAGTATTGTTTCTAGGTAAAAGCATAGTCTAGTATATACAATCACGAAGCTCAATACTTAGTACATATGGGCTATTCCATCTCAAATCGACCGAAATATAGAGAAATTGACCTTGTAATTTTTAAATACAATGAAACTTTCTCTGTCCGTAGTCAACTATGGTACGATGCTTTGTGCGAAGTCTGAGGCATCAGAACTTCATAGTGTTTAAATTAAAAATATTTTAATTTATCGTATTTTCATAAAATTAGCAACTTTAAACTGTTGTGGCTCCGAAACCCTTTCACCCAATGACCGAAATCATGGTTTATTTTGATGCTGAAAAGTTAAAGTTTATATTGACATGTAAACAGTTTTTCTTACTTTTTATGGAAATGGAGAAATTTAGATTTTTCTTAATTAAGACACCTTTGCCCACGAAAAAATATTTTTAAAATATATGGTTAGATTCCGCATTGAAAGTACAAATAAACACGTATTTTTTTATTGGTGCAACGTTAATAAGAAAGTATTGAAAAATCAAATAAAGAAAATAAATAGTACGCGCGTGAGCTAACAAGATGACTGTGAGGCGGGAGCTAGCCTAGGCAAGCAAGGCCAGGAGACATAAACATGTGATGTTTCGTCTAGTAGCGCATAGCTGGGCTAGCTTTATCACAGGTTTTCATAAACACAGGCGTAAAATGACGCCAGCGCTCCCTTGTCTTCATCTCTCGGCCAGTCCGTGCTGCGTTGCGCCTTTCAAGTCTAGGCGTGTGAAAATAATTTATTTAATACCCCCGAAACTTATTGCCGTGACACTAAGCAAACAATGCCGAATCCCTCTTAATAATGCAAGGTTTTTCCTCAATATTTTTTTACATTTTTACAAATGAGCAAAAAGCCTAAAACTAAGTAAAATCAGATTATCTGTCTCTCTGTATACAATAAAAATAAGGATTACTTCTTATCATAACCTACCAAATGTCAGTTTCAAAATGAGCTCTCGTTCAATGTTCTGCAGTAAATGGTTCCAGAGTTCTGAGCGCTGAAAGAGGCTTGTTTTTCTAAAATACGCTAAATTTGTCGCTCAACAATACGAAAACAGTTTGACTTTCGATAGTATATTTTTGCAAATGCACTCTCCTCAGCACCTTGTGTAAAAAGGGGAAAAAATCAGAGTATAAAAAAATGCGAGGTTTTTTCTGATCGACTTCATATGGAATAGCCCATATGCATCCATAGATAGTTGCTAACCACTAGGATCGCTACTATCGCCTCATTACAGACAATGCGAAATAATACCTGCACAGTCTATAGTTCCTAGAACCCTCACAACTCAAGCTTCGTGACTATGTATACTAGACTGTGATTAAAGTCTGAATTGTTTTAAAGTCGTGAAGTTGTGCCACAGTGGCTTCAAATAAAGTCACTTAATTTGTATGCAGATTTATGAAAATACAAATTGTTTGCAAATTTCATCTCTATTTTATGTATTTTATTTCATTTGGCCAATATCCACCCCAAATTAGTTAATTAAGAATTCTGCCCCTCAAAGGGTTAACATCATACTTTTTATAAAATTTCAACGTAACATTAGTTTTCGATGAAATCAAGCAACATCAGAATTAATTTTATTGTAGATTTTAAGCTGTGAGTGTGTGTGTTTGAGCTACGGTGTATATAATTAAACAACTATATTTTTTACCGAGCGTGTTGGTTCAGACGGTAACGTTTGAGACTCGCATTCGGGAGGTCCCGGGTTCAAACCACGTGGCCGGCCAATCTGACTTGCGATTTTCCATGGTTTCCCTCAGTCACAAAGACAAATGCCGGTTTGTAAATGTCCATACCATGGTTCATCACCACCTCAATCACCAATATCACAAACATTAATCAAAATTTAAAATCAGTTACATGAACACAAGCTATCTACAACAGAAACAGCGACTCAACAATAGTAACAACAGCCTACTGGTATATCCATACATCCTAAACACGCGATATGACCACAGATGTTAAAGCGGGTAAAAATATATATTTTCCCATTTTTCTTATATTCTTTTTCTTTAGAAAATGACGACCATAAATAATTTGGCAAACTGTAAATTTAACATTTACTTTTTTCATGTTTTGACGATCCTAATGAAAAATACAAGAACTGTAGTACGGGGACTCTCAGCCCATGCAACTCATGCAACCATGTTCAATCATAGTGGGTTGGTATGAAAGTGATGCCCCTTTTTTTTTTTTCTTTAAACCTGACGACCCATCATGTTGCGGTTTTCAATTACTGACCACAAGATGTCTCTACTTTCATCGTACGGAGCGACAATGCTATACATCACAAAAAAGCGAAACAATAGCTGTTCAAAACGGTTGATGTTTCCGATATCCGTATGAAACAAAAGGACTGTGATTAAATTCCTTGCTGTGTAGAAAATTGGTCCAATTGAAATTCATACTTGTCTAAATTCTATCTAGAAAATGACGAACCTCCCTTGCCCAGTGAGGGGGTGCACCTTCTTGCTAGAATATAATGTTCATATTGTTGTCTGCCTCAAGTTGTGGCAACACAAACAACTGCAACATATCCAAGTAAGATCCATTGCGTATTGTATTTTCTGCAAAGAAGAATGGTCCATACTCTTTATTGCGACTCACTCCACACCGTTCGTTAACTTGACCTTTCAAGCTCGTAGGAGACATGTGGATTTTCTCTTGCCCAAATAATGTAATTGTGTTTGTGCGAGATCGTGCGTATTTGCTTGGTTTCCGCACAAAACCAATCCGCGGAAAGTCTAAAATTCCACATTCAGTATTCCCAACCTAACACACATAACAATTTCCCTCTTCTTACCGCTTAAGTGACATATTGATTTTACTGCTTTAGGCTTTTAACATATTATTTTTAGAGACGTTCAATATAATAATAATAATATAAATTGGAAACTTACCACTGCAATTTCACCTAAATTGCACTGTTAATTATTGTTTTTAAATATTTGAAAAAATTAAGTAAATTCTACAACTCCACTAAAGTTACTGCATTCGCGATGCAAGTAACATTAAGGAAACCGTGAAAAAATCAACAAGATTCCAGACTCATCATAGACTGGGGGAAAAAAAGACAGACGTACAGTATATCACGGCCTGCTGGAGTATAGTAAACACAGAAAACATTTTAAAGCAACAATGTTGAAGATAGATATTTTTGTTTTGCAAATTTGCCGTCATTGAACAGAAACCAAAATGGAGATTTCATTGCAACTAATTAGATATTCCTCTTTCAGGTATTTAATAAAAGATCTTCGCACAAAATAATGTACGATACACGAGCGGTATGTTTTCTTTCAATTCTCGGAAATTAAAAAAGCTCAACTACGTTTCGCTTTTTCAAACTTTTCCTCGAACATGAAAACTTCAACATACCGCTCTTGTAACGCATATTACTATTCTGCAAAGAAGAATGGTCCATACTCTTTATTGCGACTCACTCCACACCGTTCGTTAACTTGATCTTTCAAGCTCGTAGGAGACATGTGGAATTTCTCTTGCCCAAATAATGTAATTGTGTTTGTTTACTCTCCAGCTGACATTGAAAGTTGCTTCATCTGTAAATAGCCATTTGTGCCCGCTGTGAATTTGTAGTAGGCATTTAAATCATCTACGATTTTCATTTCATAATATGCATTGCTGATTTTCATTCTTGCCATGTACGGAAACTCCCATCTTTTAAGCATAATATTACCAGCAAGAAATTTCTCATACTACCATAATAGCTTTATAATAATAATAATAATAATAATAATAATAATAATAATAATAATAATAAGAAGAAGAAGAAGAAGAAGAAGAAGAAGAAGAAAAAGAAGAAGAAGAAAAAGAAGAAGAAGAATTAGGGTTACCATCCGTCCGGCAAAAGGAGGAAATGCCCTCTTTTTTTTTTTAATCATTTTATCCTGTCCGGAAGGCATTTAAAAAAAATTGAAATGTCCTGAAATGTCCGGCATTTCACATTTCAATTAGAATTAATATAAATATTTAATAATGTGCGCTATTATGCATAGATTATCTAAACAAATGGTGACAAGCTATGAAAGAATTTAACTGCTTTGAATATTTGAAGTTGGAGCACATAAAAAAACATAAAATATGATGACCTATTGACATGCATTGAATTTTTATACTCTAAAAATGTCACTATTCATGATTCTAAGCTATTTTTATAAATTTTATTCTGCAATGTACAAAGATATGCCAATCAAGTTAATTTGGACAAAGATTTAAGTTCAGATAAACAATGGTGCAAATTCTTCAATGCCAATAGTTCTGCGAGCATTGAAAGTTTCTCAGAACTCTTAAAAATGTCAGTTCTATTTCTCTATCCCAAGTCACAATGGAAGTGCTGAGAGAGTATTTTCCCTAATATCTGCTCAATGAGCAAAAGAACGAAATCGCATGCTAGTGGAGACAGTCAGAGGTATCATCACAGTGAAATATAATTTCAAGGACATGTCCTGTGAACAGTTCCATAGTTATTTGTTATAAAATATAAGTTGGTCTCTTCAGGCTTGTGCACAAAGTGGGCTTCAGCGATAAGTAGGGTACAGATGTAATACTGATCTAGCAAGTATTGAGAAAACTGACTAAGGTGAGCCATTGTTTTATCTCGCTGTTCTTCAGTTGGTTCCCAAACAAAACATCAACAACGTGAGTAGGTTCCCTATGTTCAAATATCAACAACGTGAGTAGGTTCCTCATGCTCAAATGAGTAAGTACCTCTGTGGAAAAAGGTTGGATGTAACATGTTGCCTATCAAATATCAACAACGCGAGTTGGTCCCAAGGCAGGATGTTAATTGATCACGTAGCACAGTAGTGGCAGTGTTGAAATATCAACAACGGAGATCAAGTAGTTGTTATTGACTATAACGCCACCTACAATAATCGATCATGAACCGTGGCTCTATCTATGTTGAAATACAAATACCGATCTTAAGTTTCAGTGATTAGCAGATTAATGGCAGTGGAAGTACAGGAAAGCCTTGGCTTCATACAGACGTATGGGTACGTTAAAATATAAATACCGATCACAAGTTTCAGTGATTAGCAGAGTAGTGGCAGTGAAAGTACAGGACACGTTTGTTACAAATTTTTACAAGTAAAGAAATAAAATTATTAAAGTATTCGACGCAGCTTGTCTGCCAAGCACAAAATCAGTTTTAATCTACCTACTACCGTGGCGTAGACAGTAGTTGGCAGCCTGTACAAAATGGGAAGGGAAATTTTTTCTGCCTTGGTCTAGCGCGGGAACCAATTTCAGTATACAGATGAAATCAACCTGGAACCAACTCGAGTATAGCTCTTGAACTAACTCGGAACCGATTCACAGATTTGGGAACCAATTCCAGTATGCCCTTTTATCTTTAATTTTATTCATACCTATTTTTAAAAGGTCCTCCTTTTTCAGCAATGTCCTCTTATTTTAGATTCCATATCCTCCTATAGAATTTCCTCTCATGGTAACCCTAATAATAATAATAATAATAATAATAATAATAATAATAATAATAATAATAATAATAGACGGAATTGGAGAATTTTAACGTATCGACTTCACTTCAAAAAGTCCCACCTCTTGTCCAAATATTTACATGTCGTAATGGGATTTGTTCCAGCTCGAAAACTGTGGGGAACTCGAAGATTTTCCAGACAAGATTCTGGGTCGCCGTAGCAACTAGCGAGCGTGTCAATAACTCTGTTGCTATGCTCACAATTCGGCAGCTATGCTTTGTCTGCGCTAATGCCCTTGTCTTGTTGACCACCGACGGATTGGGATGTGCAGTGCCCTGCATGTCCGCTAATAGCTCGCTGCACCCGTTGCCAAACAGAACAACACATTTGTTGTTCTTGTGTACCTCGTCTTCAGTGTAGCAGCGATCCAAGTCCGTTACACTTCCGATATTAGATTTCTCAGATAAGCGGAGTTCCCAGACTCTTTACTCTTTTTTTCCCCCTCTTACAAAATGTTTTATTTAATTTGGTTGTACATGGGTCATTCGAAAATGAGTTGCAACACTTCAATTAAGAACAAAACTTACACACAGAGGGCCAAAAAAAAAAAGGCACAAAATTAGAAATACTCTATTTTCGGAAATACATAATATTAATTTATAATGAATACACTGTTGGAAAGAGTAGACTTTAAAGATGAGCAGGACTTTTTATTGTGTGTTTTTGAGGCTCAATTAAAATCTTATTGAGGTCAATATACAATGATGCGAAAAATGGGTTTTGAAGACAATTTATTACTTCAAAATGCAGAAACTGAATGTTGGTAAAATTAAAAATAATTCATGATCTTTCAAATAAAATTAAAAATGATGCTTTATGTGACCGCCATTTGCACGCACAGCCATTTGTAGACGTCTTCTCCATTGTCCAATAGCACTGGATATCTGTCGTTGATCAAACCGGTCCCAACACTCAAGAAGGCGTTGTCTTAAATGTTCAATATTACGAATTCTTATATTGTAGTAAACTGCTTTTTGCAGTTGAATCCATACAAAATAGTCCACAGAATTAAGATCTCGTTTGAAACTCCATCGGAAACTATCAGAGAATCTGAAAAATACGACCTTTCACGCAATAATCTCTGAGGAGGGATATCATGTCCGTATCTTGCTAATCAATCGTTGTACACTTGAAACAGACCATTCTCGCTGAGCGTAGTTCCTTACAATTTGACGGGCAGATAAATTATCATATTGGTGCAAATGTTTAATAAAAATCTTATCTTCGTTCGTTAAGCGACACAAAATGAGAACTCAAAACGGAAGAAAACAAATGATGATAGCACAACAAACGGCTTGGCCTGCTGAACTCGTAGGACCGTAATGGTTAGTTCGGCATAAACGATCGATTTTGCACTGCCTTACAAAAAATAAAACATGTTTAATAAATGGTAAAAATTAAGGATTACAGTACATTCCCGGTCTACAAGGACTGTGAAATTTGCCTGTGAAATAAACTTTAAAGTGAAATCATTAGCTACTGGAATATAACCATTTAAATGTTGTGCCTTTTTTCTTTTGGCCCACTGTATATATTTACAACAGACAAAACCTACTTACATTTCTCAAAAATATTCTCCTTCAATATCACATATCCATTGCCACACTTCTAGAAGGCACGGACTGGGACTGTTCTCACACGCAGGCCGCTCGGATGGGCCCATTGTACTACCCAGGATGGAATGGTGTGCATGCCCTAAGGCAGGCATGTCAGAAACGAGGCACTGAATGTGCAGTATATGTGTGCGTGATCGCCTGTCTGTGCAGATTGCGTCATTCAGGCGCTGTTCTTACCAGTTCTTAGCTGGAGGGGTGTACAAGAATCTATTCTGCGCTTCTGGTGTTGGATTAAAAATTAAAGATAAATTACTGGAAGTATATCAACATGATACAGTGGTGTGACATGGAAAATTTGCCATTATATTTTTCCACAAAATGTTTCCGTCTTTGCAAATAGTTTTTTTTTTCTTGCTCCCTTACAACCTCAAGAGCCTTACAGTTATTCCTCGCTCAGTAGTTTCATAACTTAACAGCTTATCAAAACGTAAGCCGTTTAGCCTTTGACGGCATTATGAGAAGAAGCTCACGTTTGTCTTGCCTTGACAATAGGCGTACTGATTAAGAAATAAGCGTTGTCGAATATATTCTGAAAACTTTACTAATCTAATCTAAACTGTCACAACATTATTAGCTTGATATGGGCTGATGAAATCCTACCGTTTTAAAATAATTATTAGCTATATTTGATTCAGGAAAAATTAATAATTATTTTCTATGATTCCTGAGTTCTCGTCTTCTTTATGTCTGCGGACTCACTTTATTTTTCGTAACCCGTTCACATTCACAGGTCAATCATTCACCATACTCAAAAGAAGTGTAAAGTTCTACATTGTACTCAATGTGGTTTGTGATTTTCTAAGAAAATTAATTATTTTCAAATCCTGATCGCTCTTGAATTGCGCGTGTACAGTTTTCTGAGCGAGTGTAATACAAAAGTACGCATTGACTAAATGGTAGTGTTTGAGTAGCAAATAATTCATCCACCTATCAGAATAAGAGGTGATTTTATAATTTTATAAAACTTAGCTACATAAACAAGTTGAAAAAATGGTTAATAATAATAAGGAAAGAAAATGCAAGAAAATTTATAAATTTAAAGGAAACCAGCATATGTAATCAAAATGTAATTTTAATAATTTGTTTCTTGGAGACTAAACACTGTGCATCTCTACGATATTCTGCACTGAGAAACATATAGCGCCAATCGGAATTGAATCGACTGGAGGATTTTCGTTTTTCTGGGTTGCAGGATATACTGTGTTCCTGGAACGATAACTTATCTGCTACTGCAGGTACCGTACTGTACAGCCCTGTCGCGCTCCCCTCCACGCCGATTCACTCCCTCCAGGTAGGGGAATAGGAAACGCACAGTGCACACGACTACTGCACAACGTGCAGGGTTTAGACATGCCTGCCCTAAGGCCTCCCGCACGCAGATCCCGCTCGCGCCGCCTCCGAACTCCCTTACAGCCTACACCAGAGGTGCTCACGGTGGACAGGAATCGGGCGTGCACTGGGCGAGGTTGGCCTGTACTGGACAAGCGAGGAGTTCAGTGGCGGCCATTCAGTCGCTAATCTCCTAGTGAAAGGGTTCTTAGCTTGTCCATGGATCTCTTGGAAGTTCTTGGATGGGTTTCAAGAGCTCCGTGAAAGTCACATAAAAGATTAACATGCATATTCAATATCTATTTCAACGTAAAAAGCAGAAGCATATCTAAAATTGTACCTCACTTATTTTTTTTAATTTTTCTAGGGAGAGTGTATAGCTTCCACCAGATTTTCTAAGGAGTCCGTGGCTCAAGAACTTCTGTCCTTAACAGATATATACTACTGTGCAAAAGTCTTAGGCAGGTAATAAAAATTGTAAAAAAAAAGAACAAAAATACTATGAAAAATAAAGTATTCATTACCAAAGTATTTAGAAAACACAGAAAAAAAAAAACAATATCACACACAAGAGTCACTGAGTAGGTTCATGACACTAATATGATGTGTGACCACCTTTACCCAACCATATCTCTTGAATTCTCTTAGGTATGCCTATACTTTCTTGCAATTTCTGGAGAACTGTGGCAGGAATATTCCTCCACCTGCCACAATGTAGCTGCAGACTTCGGCTGCTTTTTCACCTTCTCTTTGCCCAGATAATCCCAAAGACACTCGATAATATTTAAATCTGGACTATGAGGAGGCCAGTTCAACAGCTGAACATCTCCTCTACCTTGTTTTTGCTGCAAGTAGGTTTTCACTATATTTTCTGTGTGCTTCGGATCATTGCTTTTTGAAAGACAAAATCTCTTCCAATTAATCGCAAACCTGACGGCATTGCATAATGAATCAATATTTGTTTGTATTTAACAGGTGTCAACTTACCTTCAATTCTTATTAAATCGCCCACTCCATTAACTTCATATTTGCACACTACAATCCCCGTGTTTCATAGTTGGTTGCAGACATGCCTCCTTTAATCGTTCTCCTTTCGTCCGCCTGACATACTGCCTTCGATGACTTCCGAAGATTTTAAATTTTGATTCGTCGCACCAAAGGACTTGTTTCCATTATTGGCTCCCTATAGTTTGTTCTCTTGCGAATGATAATCGCTATGTCCTATTACGCTTCCGTAAGAAAGGTTTTTTTGCAGTAACACGTCAAAGAAGATCACTTTTGATGAGTGACCGTCATACTGTAGATACATGTACTGTAGTATTACTGTTTTCAGAAAGTTCTGCTGCCAGCTGTGCACTTGAAGCTGCTCTATTTCTCAGGGTGTCACTTTCAGATATTGTTCATCCCTAGCAGTCAATTTCTTGGGCCTGCCAGTCCACTTTCGATCATCTACTGTCCCTAACTGTAGCTTTTCCCTCAGAATCTCCTGTACTGCGCAACGCGATACACCAGTTTGTAGTGCAATACTTGCTTGACAATGATACTGCTCACTAAAAACGCAAATTTTGTATCTCATTTCAACTGAAATTTTTACCATAGGTGCTTTAGTTTTTGTTCAACCTGCCAAGAAGAGATTCAGTCTATTACTAACTTCAATTTTGTTCTATTCATAAAGAAACACATTCATTTCATCTAATACACAGCACTGACTACAACTTATTCTGTATATATGCAATTTTAAACACAGCACTCAATATACCCGAGCGAGGGTTGTGTGATGGATCTGTAAAGGAATGTGGTGTTTTCATTGTTTTACATGAAGCTTTGTTTTGATGACTTTGACGAATTCTTGTACTTATTTCACAAGTAAGACTTCATTCTAACTTGTTTTAGACCACTTTCATTCTCAATTATAGGAACTAGAACATAATATATACGCATTGCATAGGATGCCTAAGACTTTTGCACAGTAGTCTATTTTATCGTTTTATTTCAGTATTATGTCTTTTAAAATTAGAGAGTTGTATTTATAATATATTTACATTATCTAAACAACAAAATGTTTCCTTTATGCAATTTCTTTTTTCGTTTTTGACAACAATATTTAATTACTTAATTTCAATTTGTCTTTTCAAATTAGATACCAATATATTTACATTATCTACACAACGAAATGCTACTATGATTTTGCTTTATATATATATTTCCTTATATGTTTTGTTTTCTGTGTTTTGCAATAAGCAGGAAAATGTCTGAAACAATAATTTACTTTCCTAGAACAACTTACCTCATTGGCGACGGATTGCGTTAACATTTCTAGTCCACACCTGTGGAGTAACGGTCAGCGCGTCTGGCCGTGAAACCAGGTGGCCCGGGTTCGAATCCCGGTCGGGGAAAGTTATCTGATTGAGGTTTTTTTTCGGGGTTTCCCTCAACCCAATACGAACAAATGCTGGGTAACTTTCGGTGTTGGACCCCGGATTCATTTCACCGGCATTATCACCTTCATATCATTCAGACGCTAAATAACCTAGATGTTGATACAGCGTCGTAAAATAACCCAATAATAATAATACTAATAATAATAATCATAATGATAATAACAACATTTCTATTAGTTGCATACGCTCATCTTCAACAGCATTATTATATGTTTGAGCGTGCCTGGTATTGTAATGTAGCTCTACGTTATATTATATGTTTTTTTTGTGCGAGATCGTGCGTATTTGCTTGTTTTCCGCACAGAACCAATAAGCGGGAAGTGTGAAATACCACATTCAGTACTCCCAACGTAACACACATAACAATTTCCTTCTTCTTACCGCTTAAGCGCGACATTCATTTTACTGCTTTAGGCTTTTAACATATTATTTTTAGAGACGTTTAACATAGTAATAATTATAAATTGGAAACTTATCACTGCAATTTCACCTAAATTGCAATGTTAATTATTGTCTTTAAATATTTGCAAAAATTAAGTAAAGTCTACTACTCCACGAAACTTATTGCATTTCTGATACAAGTAACATTAAGGAAGTCGTGAAAAAATCAAGATTCCAGATGCCGATGTTATTACTGTAATATGTTATATAAATAATATTGTTAAAATATTGAAATGAAAAATAAATCATTACATAACCTTACCGTTTGTTTTAAGTTCGCATTTATAGACTGGGGAAAAAAGACAGACGTATATCACGGCCTGCTGGAGTATAGTAAACACAGAAAACATTTTATAGCAACAATGTTGAAGATAGATATTTTAGTTTTTAAAAGTTGCCGTCATTGAACAGAAACCAAGATGGAGATTTCATTGCAACTAATTAGAAATTCGTCTTTCAGGTATGTAATAAACGATCTTCGCACAAAATAATGTACGTTACAAGAGCGGTATGTTGACGTTTTCATGTTCGAGGAAAAGATTAAAAAAGCGAAACGTAGTTGAGCTTTTTTAATCTTTTCCTCGAACATGAAAACGTCAACATACCGCTCTTGTAACGTATATTACTATTTTTCACTGTAACAGTGTGTCCACATATTAAGATTTGGCACGTTCGCCAGTGTAAAAAAAAAAATTCCCTCATTGGGAACCTTGATTCACTTTAAATTTAATGTAGTGCCGTTACTTGTTCTGTTCTCTTTGTGAATAGTTGCCTTATTTTAGCATAACATATTTATTTCAATCTCCATTAATTTCATTCTATATAATATTATTCTACTTTATTTGGTACTTCAGTAATGAATCATTTCTTCGTTCTTAAATTCTACATGTTTTATTCCATCGACCAATTCCATCGACGCTAAATAACCCAGTAGTTGATGTAGCATCGTTAAATAACAAAGTAAAAAAGAAGGAAAGGATCATTTTTATTTCTACTGATATTATAAACCAAAAGAAGTCCGTTACACTTCAATTTTGACTCAATTTAAATAAAAGATAGTGTATTAAACATATTATTTTCCTCCTATAAGACTTTGTGATGGCAAATTTATTTAAAAATTCCTGTAATAAAAAAATGTTATTATTTCTTTCAGACTTTGTTCTGGTTCACTACCAATAGAAATGAGGTCAGAATATAAAATTTGTGTTCCTTTGCTTCTGAAGGTTTCTTGGGCCACTTCTGCATTTTGTGTGTATTGTGTCGGCAGCCAGCACTTTATAAAAGTGTTAAATTTATCCTAAAACCACAAGACACGGCCTTGGAGAGGGTCGTTGGGTTTAACTGCTCGACATTTGCCGCAGTTCAAGCTGTGATTCAAGACACGCATGTCTGCAAGTAAGCCTACGTGACTAGATGAGAACGATGAAAATAATAATTAATTATGATGATTTTTTCACATAAAATATTACAAGTCTATTTATTTCTCAAGACACAAAGTATAAGAAAAGTATTATTGCACTAAAAAAACTTTTTCGTAGCTTTTGTAAAAGGGAATATGTGTGAGATTCCTCATACTGAAAAATAATTTTCGGCATGCGTCTATCTATTCACTATTCGTATGTGTAAGAGAATTTTCTTTCACGCTATTGGAAGTATTTCTGTTCATATTCAGTATACAGGGTGTCCCATTTATCTTGTGCACCTATTATAACTTTTTTGTTTGGGTACGTATTTGAATGTTTGTTTTTGAGCGTTATATTAGAACGAGGAGCTAACATGAGTGTGGGGATTGGTACATGTAACTACATTATGGTACAAGATACACGTGACGTCATCAATTTTTAAAATAGCACTACATACTTTAATCATGTTACATTGGTTACACACATTAAGACGAGTTCAAACATGTATCACAATGTCATCTTCCTAATCAATAACAACAAAATGAAACAAAACTGTACTCCCAATGTGATAATGTTATGCTTTTAGAGTCACAGAAGATGTTCCAAATGGTGACCATTCACATTAATGCACATTCGAAGGCGTTCCCCGAAAGACCGTATAACTGCCCAGCATGTTGCTGGCTGAATGGACACAAGCCTGTCGAATGCGTTGCTGCATGTCGTCTGGTGTTGTCAAAATGTTCTGGTACACACTCTCCTTTGCAGTTCCTCACAGGAAGTAGTCAAGTGGCGACAGGTCCGGAGAACGTGCAGGCCACTACGTGGATTGTGGCTTCGACAGTTGTGGTTTGTTTACATGTTAAGACAGCAAACACACAACACACGACGTTTACGGACGTCAGTCGTCTTTCGTTTTGTGTAAGTTAATGCACAAGATGAATGAGGCACCACAACAAACGGCACATTCTGATGGCATTCATTTTGAGTTTTGTTGTTGTTATTGATTGGGAAGGTGACATTGTGATACATTTTTGAACTCGTCTTAATGTGTGTAATCAATGTAACATGATTAAAGTATGTAGTGCTATTTGAAAAATTGATGATGTCACGTGTATCTTGTACCATAATGTAGTTATATGCACCAAATCTCTACACTTATGTTAGGCCCTCGTTGTAACATAATTATCAAAATAGAAAATTCCAATACCTATCCGAACAAAAAAGTTAGAATAGGTGCACAAGATAAATGGGACACCCTGTATACGAGTCAGTTCATCCAAGAATGATGGAAACGAAATAATAATAATAATAATAATAATAATAATAATAATAATAATAATAATAATAATAATAATAATAATAATAATGTTTATTGCCAGAAAAATATAATGCAATGAAATTGTGAATATACAAAATTGTAGCACTCCCCTGAAAGAGAGTGATCTCATGTGAAGTCACGGCCCATATCTGGCCACAATTGGTGCCGCTAAAGTAAATAAACACCTAAAAAATAACACAAAATAACAAAGTGTTAGTAGCGGCATCGTTTTATGCGAGATATTTTAAAATAATTCGTTATATGATGAGCCAAGGGACCTGGGAAAATGAACGGTATAATCAGGTACGTTTTATCGAAGTTTTACTGTATCTATTATTGCTTGAAGATGTTACGAAAAATGTATTCTTTTATTGTTTTAGATTTATAATAAAGACCTATCAATTTTCTAAATATTTTATATCATGGGCAGCATTCCCGAATTAACTGACAATTAGTATGATTTTTTCCATTACTATAGACAGGTTCAGGTATTTATGGAGATTTTATCATGTGTGTTTTTTATTATTGGTGTCGGCAGAAATTGTTGGAGATTGATTTGTATCTACTCTTGGTGGAGATTAATGGAAATTTTGGAAAATACAATTATTTTGGAATTGGAGTATTAACTCGGTATGAATATTATTTTCCAAATAATTAACATTAAAGGTTCGTTGGATTCTGGTAAAGATGGCCAATAGACAATATCTGTTGGATTGAGATTGTATTTAACACACATTCATTAAAAACGAAAAAAACTTGTAGTCTTCAAATTATTAGTGAAATGTTGAATTCTCCGCCTTTTGAGTTCACTAATGTTTCAGAACACCTGGAATACCATGTGCCTACTTGTATACCAACAAATTCAAGCGAAAAAAAACTCAGAATATGAAATTCGCTATAAAACGACGCAATAGTAATAATTCGCGAATGTGTTCATATTTCGCTATTAGAACTCTATTTCGCGATTTGTCGCGATTGTTTTATCCGCAATCAGAATCACTTAATTCGTAAAGACTAGTAAAATCTATTATATATATATATATATATATATATATATATATATACAGCGTGAACTGTAAGTAATGTCATTAATTTCAAGGAGTTATTCTTTGAGATATTTCAAACAAAAAAAAAGCGGTTTTGCTCCTGTTTGCTTCCTTTTCGAGATAAAAATTGTTTTATATGAAACACTTTATATATATATATATATATATATATATATATATATATATTGTCATGATTTTCGCGATCTTCATAAATACTCGGCCCTGACTACAGGACAAATCGGTACACACAATCAGACGGTTTGCCTAAAACCACTTTTTTCTGTATGAGGAATGATCAAAACTTGTGGTTCCGCAAAAATGTCTAATTGGATATTTAATAGCGTCACATTACTTTTTAACAAGAAAGTAAAAATGTTCTTAAGTTGTAAATGCTATTTTTAAAATGCTCGTAAATTAAAGTTTAAATGCATTGTACTTTGATAATGCTCTATAACATTTCTGCTTCAAAGATCATAAAGTCAGTTTAATTGAAAGCTCCAGAGTTATTTATTGGACGGTCTGTAGAAATCGGAAATATTCTTAGTTTGTGTTTTGTAGATTCAGAAAACTGGTCACTTAATCGTCGTAAATACGACATAAAAGTTGTGTGCGTGAGTCAAAAGCAATTCTGTACCAAAATTCAAGAAAAGAAGGAGACTGTACTTCCACTTGACGTCAACACTGTAGGCTACCTAGACAGTTGGGTACGTCATTTCCGGCAATGATTTCACTTCAATGACACTTAATGTCCATAGGACCTTCTTTCTCGTAGAAGAAGGCGTGTCAGTCGTTACTGAAGACCATCTGATTCTCAGCGCTTGCCAACTGGCCGAGTCAAACTCGCAAGTTATAAATATTTGTTCACTTACTCACTTTCAAGCACTGTTAATTCCCCACTTAAATCATAGTACATAATCTCATTTTTCATCAGACCAATTCAAACGCGGTCTCCTGGAGAGATATCGTGATCCAGTGCTTTCATTATGAAAATGCGATTCGCACCTATAAATTAACAGACAGCAGCCCCATTAAGCATTCCTGTCTAAGTCTAAAAAACAGAAACAAGGAAAACTAATGCAACAGTGACGTTGACATCGTTTAAAAATGTGGTATACAGCGTGAACTGTAAGTAATGTCATTAATTTCAAGGGGTTATTCTTTGAGATATTTCAAACAAAAAAAGTAGTTTTGCTCCTTTTTGCTTCCTTTTTGAGATAAAAATTGTTTTATATGAAACACTTTATAGCGTGTTTTGGAAAAGCCACTGATTTAATTCCCAATATGCTCAGTCAATTTAAGAGAGCAGTGTATTATGATGATATATGATTGAAAGGATTTTAATTTTTCCCTTTAAATATGCAGAAATTAAAGTTTTTTTTTTCTTTAATGTATCACATCACATTTGTACATGTTTATTGTATTCAGGACCCTTGTGGTCACTCAAATTCTTTGAGCTGATGTCTATAATTTAGAAAAATATATGGAACCGAGCAAGGTGGCTCATGCTTTTCGCATGGGACTCGCATTCCCGGACCGACCAACTTGACTGTGGTTTTTCCATGGTTTTTAACAGTTAGGCAAATGCCGGGTTGGAATTTTCATTGCCGTAGTCCATTTCCCTTCTCCTCCCGAGAAGAAAAAGAATTTAGATTTCATATCTTTCATCTTCATCTCATTCCATAGACATATTCAGATCAAGACAAATGTCTTCGTCTGCTTGCGTCTTCTCCGCAACCGTTCCTGGGTTCCCAGCCTTCCGCAATATTTCTGGCAGCACTTCCAAGGGTGTTTCGACACCTTGGAAGGGCCGTTGGAATGAATCCTGTGCTTCTTGGTCACCTTGGCGGTATGAGCTTGGGGGGGGGGGTAGGCGGTCCCATTGGTTGAGCGGGTGAGGGCTACATGCGGCCGGTGGGCTGGTACATATCATTCTCATTCTCATTCAACCCATAAATTCGAGGTGCACAATATGTCTCAGTATGGCCGACGTGCAAAGGGTCGTCCCAAACCCGCCCCTACCCACCGTACCTATCTTCATTTTTGTAATCTTCCTCCTCCTCTTCATTTTTATAATCTCCCTCATCTTCATATTTGTAATCTTCTTCCTTATCTTGATTTTTGTAATTCTTCTCCTCTTCATTTTTGTAATCTTCCTCATCTTCACTTTTGAATCTTCCTCCTCATCTTCACTTTTGTAATCTTCCTCCTCATCTTCAATTTTGCAATCTTCCTCATCTTCATATTTGTAATTTTTCTCCTTATCTTCATTTTTGTAATTTTTCTCCTCATCATTTTCGTAATCTTCATATTCACGTTCATATTTGTAATCTTACTCCACATCTTCATTTTGTAATCATCCTCCTCAACTTCATTTTTGTAATCTTCCTGATCTTCTTCAGATTTGTAATCTTCCTTTTCATCTTCATTTTTGTAATCTTTCTCCTCATCTTCATTTTTGAAATCTTCCTCATCTTCGATTTTGTAACCTTTCACCTTATCTTCATATTTGCAATCTACCTCTTCATCTTCATATTTGCAATCTTCCTCATCCTAATTTTTGTAATCCTCTTCTTCATATTTGTAATCTTCCTCTGTATCTTCATTTTTGTAATCCTCGTCATCTTCATATTTGTGATCGTCCTCCTGATCTTCATTTTTGTGATCTTCCTCGTCATCTTCATATTTGTAATCGTCTTTATCTTCCTTTTTTAATCTTTCTCATCTTTATATTTACAATCTTCCTTCTCATCTTCATTTTTCTAATCTTTCTCATCTTCATATTTGTGATCTTCCTCCTGATCTTCATTTTTGTGATCTTCCTCCACATCTTCATATTTGTAATCGTCTTCATCTTCATTTTTTAAATCTTTTTCATCTTCATATTTACAATCTTCCTTCTAATCTTCATTTTTATAATCTTCTTCCTCACCTTCATTTTGTAATCTTCCTTCTCATTTGCATTGTTTATAATCTTCCTCCTCATCTTTATTGTTTGTAATCTTCTTCACTTCCTGTAGGGCACCAGAAGACGAATGACGAATCTAGTTCCCATTGGCTAACGGATCCGGTGAGCTGATGAGAGCTTAGAAAATAGACATTAGGTCTACTGAGCTGTCAGAAGTCGCTGAGGGAGGTAGAGGTATAGGGATCGATGAGGACATAGTGACCTTAGGTTAGATACACTAAAATGAAAGGATAGCGTCTTGGTCACTAACCCTTAAACCTAGGTAACCTTCGGCTGGTAGTGACGAACTACCGGGCGTAGGTACACCAGGAAATTACCAATTCTTATTCTTACCAAAATAATTTTGATCTTATTAATAGCAGAGATATGTCATTAAATAATTCATCCAGTCGCTATAATAGAAACTTAACAGTGATATTTCTGTGTTGTGTGCAGGAAGAGCTCAAGTCGTTATCCAGCTGGCTCGTGGAGCACGATTCGGACGACATAGCGATATGGAGGCCCAATGGCGGAGCCCACCCGCTGTGTCCGCCCCCAAGCCTGCACCACATAGACCCGACGCTGTGCGACGAACCTATCTGTCAACAAGATTCGGATTGCGTCCTGGATCCAGGTGAGCTAGTGGCATGTGGTTCAAGGACTGTCAATAGTTGGTAGTACGGTATAGTACTGTAGTATAGGTTACGGTATTTGTATTGCGTGGATGTATAGGTTGGAAAGTGATGATATGTTAATACTCGATATGGTATAATAATAATAATAATAATAATAATAATAATAATAATAATGTTTTATTTTTTCCGGCAGAGTTAAGGCCATAAGGCCTTCTCTTCCACTCAACCAGCCTTAATCAATACAATACGTATTTAAATTACGAATATTTACACTACACTTAAAAGGTTCTCCAGCAATATTCTTCAGTTAAATTTTAACGACTAGTAGACTACATATTTATTTAAATTTAGATAAACCTATAAGGTAAAGTAGTAACTTATATGAGCTAATTTAATTCAATCAATTATAATTAATTTGATATTTTAGATAGCTAGTAAAATGATGAAAATTAATTTAATATAAGCATATTAGAACTATGTTACAGGGAGAAAAAAATATAAATCTAAAATATATTTCTATAATGAGAATATTAATGTAATTGCCATTAGAGGTTTTGTAAATCAATTTAGAGAAATTAATGATAATAATAAGAATGGACAGATGTTAGTTTCATTAAATGTAATAAATATTAATCAGCAAATAATTTGTTAAGTAAAAATTTATGTAATTTAAAGTGGTGGGGTGTGATTTGAAGATCTGTGATTTTGTCGCTGTGACAGGTTTTTCGCTGGAGAATATGTTGTTGTTTACTCAACTTGTTTGAACCTCACAAGTGGCACAAATAACGCATCGCTTATGAGGCAACTAAGCCAGAAAATAATAGCGTAAAGTGACCAGTTCCTTTTCCCTTTCATTGCATACATCGCTGACTAGTTACAAATTACATTGATCAGACTTCAGATGTATACAAACAATTAAAGGGCTTGGTGGAAGAAGGACATATCCCACGTTTGTAAACTTTTGAGAAAAAAAGACTCTTCTTCTACCATGAAGGCAAGCAGTGATTTATGCTGCTCATATGCTCATACTCAGCAATAAAAATAACAAGGTTAGGCTTATCTCATAACAAAAAAACTCGTCAACTCGTTCATATTAGATAGTCTCTACTACCATATTTTTCAAAACTAAAAAACTGGTTAGGTCCTTCTTCCACCATGCCCTTCAGTTGTTCTTTCTCTGATACATCATCAAGTGAGATAATATACTGCCTGTAGATGTACCTATCAGGCAGAGCTACTGGCAGGAAGTCAAAAGGAGAATGGAAGTTTCAAAGGAAGCTTATAATAGAAAAAGGAGCATCTTCTGCGGACCTCTGGAAAAAGAAATAAGGAAGAGACTAGTGTAGTGCTTTGTGTGGAGTGTGGCATTATGTGGAGCAGAAACATGGACATTACGACGAAGTGAAGAGAAGGGACTAGAAGCATTTGAAATATGGATATGGAGAGGGATGGAGAGTGTGAAGTGGACAGACAGAATAAGAAACGAAGTTGTGTTGGAAAAAGTGAGTGAAGAAAGAATGATGCTGAAACTGATCAGGAAGAGAAAAAGAAATTGGTTGGATCACTAACTGAGAAGAAACTACCTACTCAAGTAGCAGATGATATTATCGTGTAGTATGTGATAGGATGTGCCACAATATGACATCTTATATGACACGCAATAATAGTGTTTATTAAACATAAAATGTGTACAACTTTCAGCCATTTTTTATTTGTTCTGGAGGCCTGGCTCGGATCTCACAGAGTGAGGATGATTGTGGAGTATTGGAGAAATTATGGAAAACAGGAGAACCCCGAGAAACACCTGGCGCCCGCTTTACCTACAAAAAATTCCTTCATGACTTAGAAGGGAATCGAACCCGGGTCGCCACGATGGAAGACAAGGATGATGTTTGATTACTTTTCGGTATGAAGCGAAAATATGACATGTGGTGTTACATTACAGCAGCGGTGACCAAAACTCGAACTGCAGTTGATTACATGCGTCAGAAGCCTATGAAGTAAGGAGACGGAGGAAAGGTACATGGCATGAAAACTACAACCAGTGGTGGTTCCTGCACTAACATCTTGATCAATCCCGCGGATAAAAATTTCAAGATTTGCTGTATCAGTAATGTCACTGCTGTCATCAAGAGCCAGTGAATAATATACGATTTTTCTTGCTTCTTTTTTTTAACCTTCCTCTTGAATATAATCAGGAATTTTCTAAATTCTTCTCTCGATACTTGGTCGAGAAATTCGTAGTTTTTCAAAATTAAAAACTTCTTATGCACAAGTTATTTAAGCTGTTTTAATCATTACTCTTTTGAGAAATTCTTTTCTATTAAATGGCTTTTAGAGCACGAAATGTTTCAAACCCCATTAGGTAGCTGACTTCCTTACATTTATTTATCTCATCTTTCTCTTCCTGGCTATGATTTAAGACATGCCAATTTCTGGCGTTTAACAGTTCGTTGGCATATAATATTAAATTAGTTTTTCTACAATATTATTATTAAATGAATAATTAATAAATAGTTACCTTCATCTAAAGATTAAAATTGAGATAAAACCTAATAATTTTATCCTTCTAGGGAAAAGATCTAAAAATATCGATATTCATGCACGTACAGAAGAATTATAGAAAAACATACTTAATGGTCAGTAATAATAATAATAACAATAATAATAATAATAATGATAATAATAATAATAATAAATTATTCATGTGGCAATTAATATTTCTATATACTCCTAATTGAACCGTTACATTTTGTTCGACAGAACAACAAAAAAAGTTCTCCTTCTCATTCTTTACGAAAACACCTCTTATTGCTTGTAGAGACAGAGTTTGTAGAGCGACATGATACCACCACTGCTTGCCTTCAGTACACCCGCTTTGGTCACCGCTGCGTTACAGGGTAGTATGGTAAAGGATGGACGAGAGCGAATGGAAAGTGTTGGGCTAGAAGCGGGATGGTATAGTGTACGTTTTTTATTGGGCTATTTTACGACGCTGTATCAACATCTAGGTTATTTAGCGTCTGAATGAAATGAAAGTGATAATCCCGGTGAAATGAGTCCGGGGTCCAGCACCGAAAGTTACCCAGCATTTGCTCGTATTGGGTTGAGGGAAAGCTCCGGAAAAAACTCAACCAGGTAACTTGCCCCTACCGGGATTCGAACCCGGGCCACCTGGTTTCGCAGCCAGACGCGCTGACCGTTACTCCACAGGTGTGGACTAGTGTACGTTAAAATTGCAGTGAGATGAATTGGTTTGAGTGAGATGAAAATGGGATGAGATGGTGTAGTATAGAATGGAATAAAGTTGGTTAAGAATGCATGAAACTCAACCTTGTTTCCCTACATAGTCTCAAGGTCTGGCACTAGTTTGTTATGTTTTGGATCTGTTTTATGTAATTTTGATTAGCTAATTATTATTGTGATATCCAGGACGGTCTGACCTCCACTCGGGTTTTTGTTTTAATCAAGTGTAGTATATTTGATTATGGTTGTGTTTGCTGTTTTTGGCAGGGACGGAAGGGTCCGGAGCAGGAGAGAACGAGACAAACACTGATGCTTGCTGTTACAACGGCTGTATCCACACCTGTACCAAGAAACTAGAGCCACCCATTGGTGAGGAACTCATGTTTTCAAATTATATTATCAGACGCTCATGTACAGATTTTTTTGTAAAACTTCATGAGCATCTGTAACAGTAACAGAAGGGTCATTCTTCATTTGACATTATTTGGTATCCCAAAGTAACAGTGAAATATTTTACATTACATATAATTATATCGAATTGTTGTTCCGAAGTAACAACAAGATGTCTAAAATTTCGTCGTATATGCAGTTGTTATCCTAAAGTAACAGTGAAATATCTAACATGTCTCGTCAAAGTAATTGTGGAGCATTTTCCTTTACTTATTACCAGTTGTCTCAAAGTAACAGTGAAATATATAGCATTACATATAGCCAGTTGTCGCAAAGTTACAGCAAAATGTCTAAACATTTTGTAACATATTCAGCTGTTGTTATCCCAGAGTAACAGTAAAATATCTAACATTTTCATGTCAAAGTAACAAATATTTTACAGTACCTATTACATCCAATTGTCTCAAAGTAACAGCGAAATACTTGACATTACATATTATATCCAATTGTTGTCGGAAAGTTACAGTAAGAAGTCTAAAAATACTGTTTTCATCCTCATTGGAAACATTATACTGTCCCAAAAACTTTGGGGTTGATGTTCCTTGGAAACTTGGAAACAAACGTTTCTTTTTTATTTATATTGCTCATTATGCTTTCTTCCTTGCTATTCGACCATTTACTACACTTTTCTGATCACATTTGTGCTGGGAGAACTTCATTTCCTAATCTTTTCAACTCCATATTTGCAACTTTCAATTCACTTGTCTTTGGGTACAGTCTAACACGTCCTAGGATTTCGGTTTTGTGTGCCAGGTCCCTTTCTCTCGTTGTTATGAACACCATCTGTGTTTTTATGTAGATTTTCTTTCTACAGTATGTGGAAATGCGTACTGAAAAGTCTAACATACTGTACTTTCTTGATTGTTTATGGTATTTTTCTTACAGATTGATTATTCATCTTCCTTTCGGTACATTATCACATCATGTATCGATGTAGAAATTTCAATTTTCCACACATTGTTAGTGCTTTATCAGCAGTAATGTCACTACAGGTTTTGATTTATCTAGAGAAAATCAAAACTCGAGTGGGATTTACACGATTAGAAGAAAGTATATAAACATTAGAAGAAATAAAGTACTCTAATACAATAAAATATTGACTTACTTAAATTTTACTTCGCTAACGTTAACTTCACCAAAACGTTTGAACAGAGTTGCCATTTTCAGTTGACTGTCTATGCTGTAAACAAATGACGATCGCAAAGCATGTTTTATAGTACCGTAAAGAATTTTCAGTTCGAAATGTTGGCATACAAAGAAACAAATGCTAGGGTAGTGATAAAAACAAGCAAATGCTAGGGAAGCGATAAAATTAAACAAATATTAGGGAATCGATAAAATTGTGCGATAAGCAGCCATGATTGGTTGAAAAACGTCCTTTCGTACCGTTTTATTGGTCAAAAGTAGTATGACATATTAAAAGTATAATAGTCAATTTAACTCATTCTTCGGTCTAAACTGACGCAATAGTTAAGAAAATGTATGCGTTGTTAATACATTTTTACGTGTTTCAAGATTATGTTTAATTTGACTGACTGATAAAAATTATGATATCTTCGTCACGAGGGACTACTAAGTTACTTAAATTAATTAGGCCCTGTTGGTCGTGGCTGGCTGGATTTTCGAGGCTCACAGCTGCCCATTGTGCGCTCTATATGCGATGATTGTTCCCGAAGTATGACAGGTAACCCGGGTGACATTGATGAATACGACGCTGAGAGCGGACCATTCTTCCTCAGCCATGACAGAATCAGGTGCCATACTCTGACGATACCTGAGAAACTCTGGGCCTGATGCCTCAATCCCTTAGTCTTAGAACCTACTACATCAACATCGAAACCCGTACCATCACTAAAGACTTTCACCCAAACCTATTTTTAACTATTGCAGATGGTAGGTGAAATGAGAGAGGGTGAGGGTGTTGGTGGATTGAAAGAGTGAGAATAACCTGAGAAAAACTCTCTGCAACTTAGTTTTTGTTCATCACAAATTCCATCACGACCAGGCCTGGAATCGAATCCAAACTTCCTGGATGGAAGAGCAGCGATATTATGCTTTCTGTCCTGCTATGCTGTTCTCGAGCGACAATTTTCAAACATTCTGTACACTCTACGAACCTTACACAAACAAGATACAGTCATTTACATTTTAACTGTCGTGGGCACTCTTCCAGTACTATTGTATTGTATGAAGAAAACAAACAGTAGTAGCGTTTTCATTGTCTGGTTCTCCCTACACGTTCATGGAGAGACAACTCTGTTTCGAGTGAAAATTAACACGCACGCTTTCAAAGATTCCGAGTTCAGTTCTTGTGACGTATACAGGTATCCATATTGGTTTTTATTAATTTCCATGAAACTTAAAACAAGATTCAAGTCGGGCGAGCGTAGAGCAGTGATAAAAATTAGGGAATATTTGCTCTTTTTCGCGGGAAATTTTGTCATCGTTTTATAGAAAAAGTAACTAGCAAAAAGTTTAAATTCTTTTTAATTCAGAGAAGTTTAAAAAAATAAGTTAAAAGTTAAAAATTAAACATACATCACTCTTACAAAATCACACAAACCAAGTTGAAAATCTGAACAAAATTTTAGTGCAATGAATTTCTTACTATTTTTCAACATGTTAACAGCTCTTGAAACTAAAGTCTCAGGATGCTTAGCAAAGCAATGAAAGAATCTTAAAGTTTATATACAAATACAAATGACGACCAAGAGGGAGAATAGCTTCATACCCAGTTTAGGTGCAAAACGAACTGACGCTGCCATCTAGTGTCTTAGCATGAACACTATCACTTGCCCAAAGCACGAAAGGGTAAAACAGGGCCGGGCATGAGAGCGGCCCTATTTAGTCGGCCAGAGCTGCTCTCGCTCCGCAAGGCACTTCAATTCCAAGCCAGAGCAGAACGCTCACGCAGTGGCGGACTCGCATTACAGCTACCTTCCCTGCATTAATGTAACAAGATCCATTCATTCAGGCTGTCAGTACATAAAAGTTTATAAGGACATTACAGAATTTATAACACTCTTATTAATTTAATTAAATAAATTTCGCTCTATGCACACACACAAATCATTAGGCTTATTTACATAACCCATACGCACATACTGCAATCTCCTCACCACGGTTCTACGAGACAGGCATATGGCTTCCACTTCCCCTAATTGCTGTGGACAGAGTTCATCTGCCAATATAATTAAACATCGCTTGATGAATTCACCTTCGTTGAATGTTTTCAATTCCTTTGCAATTTCGTGGCAAATTTTGTAGCTAATTCTCATAACCGATTCACTAATTGCATTATTGTCATCCTGTTAATATATAATATAATATAATATAATATAATATAATATAATATATATTAATACAACTTAAAGAAAATGTTTCTCAGGTACATTATATGTATTAGAGTATCTTTTCGATATTTATATTCCATTATAAGTTATTATAGTACATTTAGTAATATATATATATATATATATATATATATATATATCTCATATTATATATCATAAACTGTAATATACTATACTATGATATATAATAATATTTGTATAATTTAAAATTATATATTACTAAATGTATAATAACTTATAATGCAATGAGATACTCTGATATAATGTACCTGAGAAACATTTTCTTTAAGTTGTATTAATTTATGGTGTTCATTACCAACATATTTGTCATATTCAGTAGCATGTTGTAAAGAATAATGCCGTTGGATATTGAACTTCTTAATCAGTTGGAGTGTTTTATGCCAAATTAAACACTTTGCTAATCCACTGCTCTCTACCAAAAAGAACTCCTCCCATGATACATTACAAGCATTGGGAGTAGCGGGACGCTTTAGTGTATGAGCGGAAGCTCCGTCTTCAAAGTTCGCAATCACACTGCAGAGTCACCACTGCACCGAAACTGAATGACGTACAGTATGCATACGTCACAGCGCTCGCAAGACCGGCTCTTTAAAGCACACAGCGCTCATTTCTCAGAATCACGTAATGTGCCCAGCCCTTGGGTAAAACGATCCGAGTCGTAAGAAATCGCTTTTAAAGTTGGCCACCAGGGGGAAGAATGCTTCATGTCTAAGTAATATCTGTGACTATCTCAACACCACAGAACATGTGACATGAAGCTTCTTCCCTCTTTGTCTTCAAATTTTCTTTGCAGATCTGTGTTTCGTTCAGACTGCGTATGTCTCTGGTGACCTGAGTAGGGTATCATTACAAATTTTTGTCAGTATGTGTGCAATTTGATAAAACCTTGCTGCGAGATGTCCCTGTATTTGCACAATGTCATGGATGCAGAAACGTCCAAAATTCCGGGGATACATATTATCATCCCCATTATAAGGGAAAGCGAATCCATAGGTCCATTTTGTTCTTATTGTGGACAGATATTACGTTGAGGGAAATTCGAGTGAAAAGAGAAAATTTTGTAGTAAAAGGAACTCTAAAATGTTTGCCAAAATAACTTCTATGACTGATTTCGATATGACACCCCTAAACGAGAGGGCTCCAGACGAAAATTATCCATCGCACCACAGTTAATTCTGTTAGTCGTCATATTCGCCTATCATCCTATCATCGGAGCTAGTGAATTCCTGCAAACAGGTTCCCTCATCCCAAAAATACTCGTACAATTAAAGAATTTCAGAGCAACATCACAAATGTCCACCACAACATGTTGTTACTGTTATTTAGTCAACTGTCTCCGAACACATGTTTGAACTTCATAAGTGACACCAATAAGGCTTCACTCATGATGCAACTAAGTCAGGAGATAAAGGGGTAGGGTGGTCAGTTCCTCTCCCCCTTCATTGTATTTATCGCCGACTAATATAATACACATATTAGTTCAGATGTATGTATACAAACAGTATTTATTCCTCTGACATCGTCAAGTGAGATGTACTGCCTGACAGATGTACACTAACGTTCAAAGATACCTGATCCCTACTAATCGATCGTGAGCGATAATTTGTTCGTGTAAGTGTGGCTTCTTTAGTTATTATTTCTAAATAGATGGTGAAGGTAACAGTCGGTGTCACCAATAGTACATAAATATACCCGTATTATAACATTCAAAATTTCATTCTCCTCTCTAATGATTGTAGCGAGAAACTGATGATATTGTCTATTATGAGAATAATTTATACTTAGTCTACATCAACATTTTCCAAAATACTTTTTTACCCTTCCCAATAATAGGGTCACCTATTGAGAACTAGCGAAACTATTTCAAAGTTTGTCAATTTGTTAGTCTGTATCTTTGGTTCTGACTTATCCCTTGGTTAGAAAGTTCGCTTACACGATCAGAAAATTGGAGGTCAGATATCTTTGAACGCCAGAACCTCAATCCGCAGTAATCACAACACGAGTATTAGATAATTTATCTGGGACGATTTGCAGTCGTCACATGAGTTGTAAAGTCTCCCTCTAAGATTCGTCGTAATAGGATTAATAGTAATAGTGACAACTGAAAGACGATAAGAGTGAACGAAAAGAGAATTATAGCATTATCTATGATACTGATATGCCAAGGTTTGTGACAGAGTTGAAGAGACTTTAATGAGGGATTGCTTAGGTGACAGGCAGTTTCGTGTGACGCGTAGCCCCGAGGTATGTAACGCATAGCCCCGAGAGCGTTTTACGTTACACATTCCTATAGTGGGATATTCTCTGAATAGGTTTTCAACGCTGAAAAATTAATGTCAGGTTTGGCGAAATGTTTGTGTATAAGAAAGATCAAAAATTGAGGCGGGTAGATGGGATTAGCCTATAGCTACGACAGAGTTCATATCGTGTTTCTAAGTGTGCTCTTTAATTTTCTAGGTTGTCTCAGTTATTTTAAACTTGCTACGGAATTGATTTCCTTTACCAATCATTTACTGACAATGGAAACAAAAGATCTTGTTCCCAGCCCTAGCAGAAATGTTTGTTTGATGTCCGTTAAAGCATTGTTACGCAACGATAAGAATTCATATGGTATGATTTCAGCTTATGACTGGCTCGAAGAATTCCGGGCGAATGAAGGTCGAGAGAACGAGATGGTTGGAGTTCGAGAGGGTGCATCGGCTTTGCCCCTGCAGTTGCACGCACGTATACTGCCCGAGATGATCGCCCTGCCAGGGGGCTGCGTCCTCACAGCCAATCAGTACAAGGAGCTTGAGGGCTTCCGGAAGAGTGTGCACGTTAACAGATGGTACGTTGTGACCACACATTTATTAGTAATTGTTTACAACTTAATTATGTTAAATTATGACTTATTATGTCTTGTCATATCCTGTGTGTCTCTCACCGACTCCATTTCGTCTGTCTGTCTCGGTGTCTTTGTCTTTCTTCTCTGCTTTCAGCTGCCTCTCTCTTTCTGTCTACTTTTTATATGCCTGTTTCAGAATGAGTCTTCCCTTCCTGCCGCTCTTGTCTTTGTATATGTGTATTTCTCGTTGTTTTTATATGTTTCTTTCCTGTCAATATTTGTCTCCATCTATCAGTCTGTTTCTGACTTTCTCTGACCATACCTGCACTTCTCGGCTGTATTTCTGTATAAATTCTCTGTCTCTTTCTTGTCTATATTTGTTTACGATTGGCTCTCTGTGTCTGTCTTTGATTGCATTTCTTGGCTGTTTTACCATATATGTCTCTTACCTGTATACAGGTATTTATTTATCTTTGACTGCTTGTCTGTATATATTTGCCTTTGTATTTCTAGGCTGTTTTTCTCTATTCGCCTACCTCTTGCCTTACATATTTTTTGTCTCTGTCTGTCTATGTCTGCATTTGGCTGCACATCTCAGCTGATTTTCTCTATTCGCCTATCTCTTGCCTTACATATTTTTTCTCTCTGTGTGTCTATGTCTGCATTTGGCTGCACATCTCAGTTTTTTTTCTCTATTCGCCTATCTCTTGCCTTACATATTTTTTGTCTCTGTCTGTCTATGTCTGCATTTGGCTGCACATCTCAGCTGTTTTATTCTATTCGCCTATCTCTTGCCTTACATATTTTTTGTCTCTGTCTGTCTGTCTGTGTCTGCCTTTGACAGTACTTCTGGGCTGTTTTTCTATATTTGCCTTCTTTGACAGTACTTCTGGGTTGTTTTTCTATATTTGCCTTCTCTTGCCTGTCTGCCTATCTGTCTGTGTCTGCCTTTGACAGTACTTCTGGGCTGTTTTTCTATATTTGCCTTCTCTTGCCTGTCTGTCTGCCTATCTGTCTGTGTCTGCCTTTGACAGTACTTCTGGGCTGTTTTTCTATATTTGCCTTCTTTGACAGTACTTCTGGGTTGTTTTTCTATATTTGCCTTCTTTGACAGTACTTCTGGGCTGTTTTTCTATATTTGCCTTCTTTGACAGTACTTCTGGGCTGTTTTTCTATATTTGCCTTCTTTGACAGTACTTCTGGGTTGTTTTTCTATATTTGCCTTCTCTTGCCTGTCTGCCTATCTGTCTGTGTCTGCCTTTGACAGTACTTCTGGGCTGTTTTTCTATATTTGCCTTCTCTTGCCTGTCTGTCTGCCTATCTGTATGTGTCTGCCTTTGACAATACTTCTGGGCTGTTTTTCTATATTTGCCTTCTTTGACAGTACTTCTGGGTTGTTTTTCTATATTTGCCTTCTCTTGCCTGTCTGCCTATCTGTCTGTGTCTGCCTTTGACAGTACTTCTGGGCTGTTTTTCTATATTTGCCTTCTCTTGCCTGTCTGTCTGCCTATCTGTCTGTGTCTGCCTTTGACAGTACTTCTGGGCTGTTTTTCTATATTTGCCTTCTTTGACAGTACTTCTGGGTTGTTTTTCTATATTTGCCTTCTTTGACAGTACTTCTGGGCTGTTTTTCTATATTTGCCTTCTTTGACAGTACTTCTGGGCTGTTTTTCTATATTTGCCTTCTTTGACAGTACTTCTGGGTTGTTTTTCTATATTTGCCTTCTCTTGCCTGTCTGCCTATCTGTCTGTGTCTGCCTTTGACAGTACTTCTGGGCTGTTTTTCTATATTTGCCTTCTCTTGCCTGTCTGTCTGCCTATCTGTCTGTGTCTGCCTTTGACAGTACTTCTGGGCTGTTTTCTATATTTGCCTTCTCTTGCCTGTCTGTCTGCCTATCTGTATGTGTCTGCCTTAGACAGCACTTCTGGGCTGTTTTTCTGTATTTGCCTGTCTCTTACTCGTCTATATTTATCTCTGTCTGTCTGTCTGTCTGTGTCTGCCTTTGACAGTACTTCTAGGCTGTTTTTTATATTTGCCTGTCTATATTTACCACTGTCTGCCTGTGTCTGCCTTTGATAGTACTTTTAATCTGTTTTTCTATATTTTCCTGTATCTTACTTGTCTATATTTATCTTTGTCTGTCTGCCTGTCTGTGTCTGCCTTTGACTGTATTTCTCGGCTGTTTTTCTATATTTGCCTGTCTCTTAGCTGTCTATATTTATCTCTGTCTGTCTCTGTCTTTGATTGTACTTCTAGGCTGTTTTCCTATACTAGCCTATCTCTCTCACCTTTCTATATTTATCTCTGTCTGTCTGTCTGTCTGTGTTCGCCTTCGACTGTAATTCTAGCCTGTTTTTCTATATTTGCATATCTTTTACCTGTCTATATTTATCTCTGTCTGTGTCTGCCTTTGACTGTACTTCTAGGCTGTTTTTCTATATTTGCCTGTCTCTTACTTGTCTATATTTATCTCTGTCTGTCTGTCTGTCTCTGCTTTTGACTGTACTGCTAAACTGTTTTTTTTATATATTTGCCTGTTTTTTGTCTAAAGAATTTTTTTATATTCAAAATTTCTTCAATTTTTGTATTTTACATTATTATTATTATTATTATTATTATTATTATTATTATTATTATTATTATTATTATTATTGTTAAACGTTTATCTGCTACATGTAGTACCTAAACAATTTAAAATTAATATTCTGTTTACAGCTTCTGCGACAAAGGTGGAGTGTCTTGCGAAGTATCGCAGATAAATCTGACCCAGAGATGAGGAAACAGCTACCGTCTGGAGTCGTCTTACTGCCTTGCATCTAGTCTGGATCGAAATAGAGACTGCCAACAGATCACTGCCGCTATGGGGCCTTTTGTATATTCGTGTGTATTTACAGACTTGGAATAGACCACTTTTTTGTAATCTTTTTTTTGTATATAGCTCTGCAGTTTCCTATATCCTCGACTTTGTTGAAGACACAACACTGCAAATCCTTTCAACGTGTGAAACAGAACGATTATACCGTCAGTTTCCGTGATAATAACCAGAATTCATAACCCGGTGATTTAAGTGTAATTTTATTTGTGGTGGATGGAGACTGTTAGGGCAGGTTCACTCGAAATATCTCCTGCTTCAGCTGCCATCGTCTCACTATAATTCAAGCGACTGTTATTACTGGTGATGTACCAACAAGGAGCAACTATACCATATCATCTTCAAGAGACCAACTCTTGTAATCTTTACATTGAACGTTCAACGGGGAAAGTAACCAAGAGACGGCCTAGAATTAGCACAAATGCCATGTGTATTTGGGCGTCGAATCAAGCAATACCCTTTACCAAGATACAGAAGAATTTTGAAATATATTTTCTTAAAAGAAGTAGGCCTAACTGCTGACTGAGGATACAAATTCTTCGAAATGCGTTTAATTTTAATTGAATTTAGTTTTATATAGGCCTTTTGTTTCAAAAACAGCCACTTTTAACGCACTTTTCCGAAATCCAGAATGGTTTTTATTTCGTATTTTTAAGAAAACTGGCCATTCTTGAATGTAATATACAGCTTTTGAGCTGTTTTTCTGTAACGTCGAATTTTTTATTTGCTAAGGATGATTTTTTTTTTCTAAATTCTTCTCGATTTCTATTAAATTCAGTATTACAGATTTCTTTTTCACAATAAACACGAATATCGAGGTGCTTTGGATTTAAAACGAAGCATTCAAATTTTTCCATAAAATGCATATTATTTTACAAAGGCCTATGCACTTCTTCATATCTTGAATTCTAATTAAACATAATAATTAGAAAAAGTTTGGAATACAATCACTGCTGAGGAAAACTTAAATTTTCCTCATCTTCCTTTAACATTAATCCAGTACGATACGTTATTTGTGTCCGTAAAGGAAAATATATTTCGGATTGAAAATAGATAATGAGAATGTCAATAAAGCACAAACTTTCCCCTACCTGCTGTCTGTCTCACCTTTGTGAGACATAATGTTATTTTTGTTCATCATGTAGTAAATCTTCACTTCTCTATTTTCATTGAACACATCCTTTTGAAAAATTAAGATTTCAGCATAATTTTCTCTTTCCAAAGGGCCAAAGGTGGGAAAATGTCTAATTTTCTAATTTTCTCTTATAGATGTTCATTGAATTCACTATTACTCAGTTATTTGCGTCTACAAAACGTTAAATCTAACGTAATGGGATGTTTAAAACTGATAAATATGGTTTTGTTTTTCACATTCATTTATTGCATCCAACTGATCTCATACAAGATATGGGACACGTAACCCTTAAATTTCGTATTTCCTGATTTTATGGAGACATGTCAGTCAAATAGAACTGTGCGACACTAGTAAAAACAAGTAAGGAATGTGTTGTTATGGCCGAATAATACCTCGCAATTTGTAGTTAAGTACTTTACATTATGTAGAGCATACAGTACTTACAACCACCAACCATACTACGTAAAAAAGTTTTGTGTTTTTGATACTTCATTATTAGAAGTTAGTGTGTGTTTTTGTATTTAAATGTGATTATACATTATCTTTGTACAAATAGAGCTTTCCTCAGCATATTCTATATGATAATCGTTAGTGTTATCATTTCGTTATTGCATAAGAAATTCACGGGTTTAAACCCAGTCGAAGGCAAAAGTTGGTAAAGACTATAAAAATTCATCGAATGATTTTTTTCAGAAAGTCGGTGAAGATGGGAGTTTCATATCCCAGATTTACTAGAAAATTGGAAGCCAAGTCAGCTGCACGCATAGAGACACAAACTGCAGACTGAGAAAGCCCGAGTTCAAAACCAAGTGAATAGGGGGATTTTTCACTTTGTCATAATTTCCATATCTTTGTCGGAAGTAAAGGCGACGAAACGTAATGTTAACGTCACTTTCTTCTAGATTCTAGTGCCGAGATAAAGAAACAAAAGAATTATTTTTCTTCGACTCCTATAGACTAATAAGCAAATATTCTGATGGGGACAGATAAAAAAGTTAATTTTTCTTCTTTCACAATGTTAATAATGTCAAAATAAGTATTTATACCAATTTTGTCCACTCGACCGCAATTACGAGGTCGTCCAGAAAGTGATTTTTCCTGGGGCCGTTTACAGAAAGAAAGCACAATTGCATGGAAAGATTTATTGAAACAGATACAGAAATTGTTGCGCTATTTGTCAACATATCCCCTATTGAAATTGAGACATGTGTCATATCTGGTATGAATTGTTGTATCCTTGTGTCGTAGAAGTCAGCCGCTTGGGATCGCAACCAGCTTTTGATAACCGTCTGCACCTCTCTGTTGACCCCATGATATGACAAATGTCTCAATTCCGGTGGGGAATATGTTGAAAAAATAGCTCAACAATTACTGTATCTATTCCAATAAATTTTTCCAATGAAATTGTGTTTTCTTTCTGTTAACGACCCCTGGCGTTATTTTTAGGCCCTCATAATTGCGATTGAGTGGCCAAAATTTGTATACGCACTTCTTTTGATATTATTAAGGGGAGACTCCACTGAAAGTTTTCAGAAAATGTATCGGTTATTTTACTTTTTTAGAATGTATATTTTCATACCTCATGTGGATTTAGTTCAATTCTGATTACAAATATGTTTAAAAGAGCTGTCAAAATTATTTTTTCATCAAATAATTCATTTTTGCAAATTTCTGATTACAAATCTAGTAACTTTTTTGCTCTAAAGTTGACTCGCAGAAGTTACTAGATGAATGTAGCGGAGGAGAATTTTAATAGGTACGTGTTCTATAAATATTCATTTTTCTTTCAAATCCAGTTTTACGCAAGTTTATTTTTCTTGATTCAGCACTAACTTTTTATGCCAAATTTTAATCAATCTGGATGAAATTTTTACTGCAAGTATTTACGAGGTAGCTGCATGTTTCTATGCATTTATTGTGTAAGAAATTATGCTAATTTATTTTATTAAAATTTTTTCATGAATTATAGAAAAAATAACATTTTAAAGATTTAAAAAATAATTTTGAAAGTGAATAAATGAAATATTTCGTAAAATGATTACATTGATATTTTTTTCTGTGTCTTGTGAATGTAACCAAAGTAAAAGGAAGCTTAAAAATTGAGATGATCTACTAAAAACTTGGATTTGGAAATATTTCTAGAAAATAATTAAAAGTAAAAAGCCAAAAACATTTAGGAATTCAAAATTTGGATTTTGTTAGTCCTTTACATAGTAAACATACTCTCAAAATTTGGTTGAAAAAAATTATTAGGTAAAAGTTGTCATTTTTAGTGGATTATCCCCTTATCATGGTGAAAGAAAAAAAATGTAACTTTTTTATCTGCCCCCATCAGAATGTTTGCTTGTAAGCCTCAACGGCATATCGTCGCATTAAGTCAAAAATATTATCTCTGAGGAAAAGGCGTTTGAAAGTTCTTGAAAAAACTGAATCCTCAACAAAATATTATTTTTAGTAAGTTGTTTCTCTTTATGTGCATTTCATTTTCCAACTCTAAGTTTACACACTTACATTGTGTGCATTATATACGCCCTTTTCTCAGAAATAATATTTTTTTATTTAATGTGTTTTGCTTGTAAACCGACGAGATATTACGACACTTTACCTTTACCTTTAAAATAAACTTTCTCAGAGTGTACCCTCATTTCTCGCTCATGAATTTCTCTACTTTGTAAACAGATATCTTTGCAGGTCTATATTTCGTTCAGACTGCGTTTACATCGCTGGTGAACTAAATAGAAAATTAAGTAGAAAGTACAGGTATGTGGACAAGCACGATAAACCAAGAGGGTGCAGTGTATTCGGGACCAGTTAGCTAACGGATACTTACGATATATGTCTGAGCAGGTGATAGCCTCAATTTATTTATACCCTATATACGGTGTCACTAATTTGCGAATATAAAGGAACACTCTGTATATAGTGTTTGAATTGTGAATATATATTGTGAATAGACGAACATTTTACGGATATTGAAATAAGATGAAAACAATGAGAATTATCTGTGTACAGTTTTGTATCCTCACACACGTATCAAGCAAATAACTGAATCCCGTGTCCATATTGATTTGAGAGATGATTCAGTGTCATTGTTTTGTGAGAAAAACTTTGCTATGTAATTCTGGTTGACCATTAGTTTAGTGGCAGAAATGAAAAAATGCCAAGAAAACCTTGTAGCACATTAAAAGTTTAAACTTTAAAACATACGAGCAACAAGGGGTAAGGGAATGAGAAAAACGCATGCGCAGAAACCAAATGTACACTGACGTCCAATGATATCTGACCATACTAATCGATAGTGATCGATAATTTGTTGGTGTAAGTGTGGATTCTGTAGTTATTACTTCTATGAATAGATGGCGAAGATAATAGTCACTGTTGCCAATCGTAGATAAATATACCCGTGTTATAGAATTCAATTTTTCATCCCACGATACTGATTGTAAAACAACAATGAGTTTGACTGGAAACCGCTGGTATTGCCTATTAGAAGAATAATTTTTGCTTAATCTGCATAATAATTTTCTCTGACACTTTTTTAGCGGCTCCCAATAATGGTGCCACCTATTGAGAACTAGCGGAACTCTTTCAAAGTTTTTCAATTTTTTTATAGCTTTGGTTGGACTTATCCCGTGGTTGGAAAGTTCGCTTACACGATCATAAAATCGTAGGTCGAATACCTTTGAACGTCAGTGTACCTATTCACTTTTTCATGTGCTACAGAGAAAAGTATCGCAATTACCATTTCTAGCACGCTGGGCTTATAAATCAAGGAGCTCGACTTAAAATCCCGATTGATCCGCCCTGAATTTTAAAACTGAGAAGCAAACTTTCAAAACCTGACATGTCCGTTTTCAGAAAATGCTATAAATATGTGTATCTGTAATAAACGAAGATATTTCTATTGTGAAATTTTATATGACTCTATAGCAAAGAAAATAATGTTTAATATTTCACCACCGAAAATATTTTGTACATTGCAGGGATGTAATTCTTTTGCATCTGAAGTATATTTTCTGAAAATGGACATGTTAGGTTTTGAAACTTTGCTCCTCGTTAATTCTGTTGGGCAAGCTTGTGATCCAGACAACACGAGGTTTTCTTTGGATACTCCAACTTCCCTATGACATCCCAACATTTCTCCACTATCAGTCATTATGAAACTCGAAACTTGATACTCTTATTTCTCATTATAGCCTATCCCAAACTTGTCCTGAAAATCTCATTAAAATTAGCCCAATAGAAAAACAATTTTAACAAACTCCATAGGGTCCTCTTAACAGTGAGAAGTAGCCGTTGATAAAGAAGTAGGCAAAATAAATCCGTTAGACCTGCCGTACTCAAGGCTCATTATTTAACGTTGGTTGTAGGTTTCCGCAGCGTATAGGTAATTAAGTATGGACACTTCGCGTCAGTACCTTTGATGTAGCCGGACTGATTTCAATGATCTTCAAGCCAGCTAGAGCGTGAGATTCTGCTTTCTCTCTAGAGTTGGCGCTGACATCACACCAACTAGCAGTCGACACAACGGAAATATAACACATATAATTAATACATCTAGGTACATTATGTACTCAAATAAAATAAATCCGTCATTAACTGAAATGTCTAAACGCTAGAGTTCCTTTATAATGAGAGTTGAGACGTTGACCCCAAGAACAATTTAAATATGTAATGATTTGATAGCACTGAAAATGGAAAAACAAAACTCTTATGAGAAGTAAAACCATATACCTATATTATATTATATACAAATATTAAACGAATTTGTCTCGCGCCGTTGCGTCGTGATCTAAGGCATCCTGCCTGGGACTCGCGTTACGGAATGCGCGCTGGTTCGAATCCTCATGGGGGAAGAAATTTTCTCATGAAATTTCGGCCAGTGTATGGGACCGGTGCCCACCCAGCATCGTGATGCACTTGGGGAGCTACGATAGGTAGCGAAATCCGGTTGCGAATACCAGCTATAACGGCTGGGGGAATCATCGTGCTAACCACGCGATACCTCCATTCTGGTTGGATGATCATCCACCTCTGCTTCGGCATGTGGGCGTGAGGCCAGCAGCCGGCTGGTCGGTCTAGGCTCTTCACGGGCTGTAGCGCCACGGATTATTATTATTAAACGAATTTGATACAAAATTTTATAATGTATTATATTATTTTATTATATAATTTATTATATCTGAAATATAAAACAGTATTATTAGAACTAGTTTGTCACTGAGAAATAAGGAAAAGCTGTTAACTTGAATTTATTTGAAGCAAAGCGTTACTGGATTATGCAATAAGGTAGGCGATGTTTGGATCCTGTGTCTCAACTCTATACTCAATTATTATCTTAGCGTATGCTCGATTACACTAACCTCTAGCGCTTGAAAGTAGAACTAAACACCGGTGCACAGAGAAACAAAACACAGGAAAATCCTCTCAGTGTCCTTTCTTTATAATCCCTATTCGCTAGTTTCCGGGTCTCTGCCGAGTCGTCATTAGTTTCTACTGGGTGAACAGTATAGAGCAGAACAGGTTTCACGGCCGGCCGGCTTTGCGCGCGGAGGTGGGGACTCAAGGTCACGCGAGCCATGAAACCTGTTCTGCTCTATACTGTTCACCCAGTAGAAACTGACGACGACGCGTCAAGAAATCTACAACTCATGAACATCGGCCGCGGAAGTCTACACCAACACTCAATTAACGTACCTCTGTGTTTATATTCTTGTTATAATTCCGATGTTACCTCGTCTTCCTTTACACTGCCCAAATATATTTATTCATACAATTTCTCAGTAAAGATTTATTGAATTTATTTCTTATTATCAACGAATAATGTGCTTTTGTGTTTTGTAAAGCATTATTGAGGCTAACGTTTACTGTATTGTATTTAATGTGTACATTTTTTTCACATACAGAGTAATCCACTGTGTGCGCAACTTAATCCACAAGAACCGTGGAATAAAAACAGAAGCAACCTGAGAGCTCTTAGAAAAATCGCCCACGGCCAGTCTCACAGCATTGTTGTAAATTTAATGATATGTTTGCTTTGTAAGTGGATCACCCTGTACATTTTAGAAGTATAGAAAAGTTCATAAGATCTATTGAAATAAGCATTTATATTGTATATACATATTGATAATACAATAAAGATTTTATATTTATATTTAAGAGGTATTTAAACACACTCAGTTAAAGTTATTTTTTTCTTAAATCATTCAAGTACTTTAAACAAGTAAAATACCAAAGATCGTGAATATGGTAGGAGAAAATCCACAAACGATTAGGAAAACGCGGAAATTCTACTTGAAGCAAGTAAAGAGATAGGGTTGGAAGTAAAATCCGAAAAGACTAAGTATATGATTATGTCTCGTGATCAGAATATTGTACGAAATGGGACTATAAAAGTTGGAGATTTATCCTTCGAAGAGTGTAAAAATTCAAATATCTTGGAGCAACAGTAACAAATTAATTGCACTTTTTAGAAAGGAACTAAGTCAAAATTTGTCATTTTTATTTCTTCTGATGAAATGATTAATACTTCCAAGACGCAAAGATAAACAAAGGAAGGAACTTAAACAAACCTTTCCCTGTATCTCTAACATCGAGTTGATGTTTATATTACGGCACTGGTACACTGGTATTTATTCATTAAAGTAAGTTCTTTTGCTCTCCTGAAAAATAGAACATTTTGACTTAGTTCCTTTCTAAAAAGTCCGATTCAAATATAAATGACACTCGGGAGGAAATTACACGCAGAATAAATATGGGAAATGCGTGTTATTATTCGGTTGAGAAGCTTTTGTCATCTAGTCTGCTATCAAAAATCTGAAAGTTAGAATTTATAAAACAATTATATTACCGGCTGTTCTGTATGGCTGTGAAACTTGGACTCTCACTTGGAGAGAGGAACAGAGATTGAGGGTTTTTGAGAATAAGGTTCTTAGGAAAATATTTGGGGCTAAGAGGGATGAAGTTACAGGAGAATGGAGAAAGTTACACAACGCAGAGCTGCACGCATTGTATCCTTCACCTGACATAATTAGGAACATTAAATCCAGACGTTTGAGATGGGCAGGGCATGTGGCACGTATGGGCGAATCCAGAAATGCATATAGAGTGTTAGTTGGGAGGCCAGAGGGGAAAAGACCTTTGGGGAGGCCGAGACGTAGATGGGAAGATAATATAAAAATGGATTTGAGAGAGGTGGGATATGATGGTAGAGACTGGATTAATCTTGCTCAGGATAGGGACCGATGGCGGGCTTATGTGAGGGCGGCAATGAACCTCCGGGTTCCTTAAAAGCCAGTAAGTAAGTAAGTAAAATATCAAAGATAGACTATAACTTGTATGTTGTATCTCTTGCTCTGTGTTGAAAACTCTGAGGAAGAAATAGGATATTTATTCGACTCTTCTCGAAGTAATTATGTGTTATGTATTGCGCGTGATTGTTTATACTTCCGCGTCCGATTTCAATGTTGAATTTGTGCTTTGCGTTTACGTTCTATAAAAATAATTATTTCCTCTTTTGATATTCTTGTTTACCGACGTAAAAATCCATTCCAGTTGCCATTAATTCAGACCTGGTCCTTTTCCTCAGTTGCCATGTTTCAGAGGCATGTGTTTTAATTAGTGTTGTGCGATTTAATCGATTAATCGATCAATTTCCGTTGTAAGATTAATCGATCAAAAATATTTAATCGAATAATCGAGTCGATTAAAATTAATCGGTTGTAGTTGATATTAAATTATTGTTTTGTTAATACAAACTCATACTAAAAATTCCGACAATATTTTTCTCTCGGAAATTGCTTACTTAAAAGCATAATAGTACTGTTATTTTCTAACTAAACCAGGTAACGTAGGGAAAATCTTTGCACAGACACTTCAGAAAGAGCTGGAGTTATGAGGACAGTGACCTAGTCTACCTCTATTGAAAGAAGAAACACAATGCGAAACCCTTTTTAAGTTTTATGGTTTTCCAAGAAAACTTCCACCTTGTCAGCTCATTTTCATAGCATATGAAATACATACTTTTCTGGGGTTCGTCCCCCTCAACCCTTATAAAATAGCCATGTCTACACTGTGTGCAAGTAAGAGCGTAACTACCTTCTTCTCTTTCTAAAATCCGGTAATTCGATTACAATAGGGGCCAGTCTTCTGTTTCGACCGCTGTACTATTGCAGTTGCAGTTTCTGTACAGAGTTTGTATATGAAGGTTGTTTGTTTAGTTTGATAAAGAAAAAATCAGTTTTCTGTCGTTTGTGAAAAGTGTAAACTCCATGACATGGATTTAAATTGAACGATCGTGGAGAAGGGCTTGACAGAAAAAAATGTTTTTTCTTGTTTAGTGATGCAGGAAACATTGTTACTAAAGGAAGAGCGGCACTTAATTCGGAGCGTGTGAATGCACTCACATGTTTAAAATCATGGATGAAGTAGTATTAACTAGGTGAGTCTTCATACTTTTTGTTATTTATGTTTGTCTCAAAATTTCCCGGAGAAATTGGCACAATAAATTATAAGCCTCATAATAAATATGTTAGTAAGTAATTAAAATAGTTGTTTTGTAATATAACGATACAATATATACAGATATACAACATTTAATACTTATGCTTATCACCGAACACAAGTTAAATTTAACAATAATTGTGTATTACAGTAGGCTATATTAAAACATGTTTTCATCTCGATCAAAACTTGATTAATCGAATAAATTCAAATAGTTAATCGATTAAATATTTTGAGGGTTCAACAGCACTAGTTTTAATGCAGAGCGGTTGGTAGCGTTCGGGGCCGTCAAAGCGCTGCTTCTTATTGTGGGAATTCATGCGTAATAACGGAGTAAAATAGACCACCGAGAGGCGCTGATTCTTGCAATTTAGTTTGGTTTAGAATTTGTCAGTAAGCTCAATGTTGCTCAATTCTGTGTTAAAATAATTTTGTGTGTTTTGTTTATAATACGTTGGTGACTTGACGCTTTATTCCTGCGCTAAAATTCTGTGAAAAAGATATTGTTTATTGTTACTTATATCAAGACATAGTATGTATAGTCTAGAATAGTGGTTTCCAAACTTTTTTAAGACGTGATCCACTTTTGATTTCAACCTCCCCCCCCATTACCGCGTAGGTACTTAGCCCCATTAAAAGAACTCCTTTAACATAAAAAACAATTATAATTTTATTAAAAAACAATGGATACCATCCAAAGAACGACCAAAATAGAAGTATATGGTGTAACAATGACACGAAATATTACGTAAACTCAATATTTCTTGCACTTCAAACTATTACCGTCTTGGCGTTGCTGTAATAGATTAATACAAATCGAAAATTTACAAAGATTTTTTATTGCAAGCAAAAATTAAATACAATAACAAATATCTTACAATATTATTGTAATACGCTTATATGAACATTCTTCAAAATTCGAAATTGATTACCAATCTCATAGTAAAATAGCCTACATATTACAATTTATTGTATAAATACAAGGCAATTGGGTCACACCCGAAAAAAAGCATGATGCCTGGGCTTTCTGTTACCCAACGAATTATAAACAAACTTTGTTTCTGATCGATTTCACTTCACAAAAAAAGAACTCATGGAAAATTCATCTACGTACCGGGTGGTTATAATTATACTTTCCCTACTTAACGGTCTCTATGTGAAAAACGAGTGATTGCACGAACAGGAAATGCAATATGAACATTGCCAAGGACGTGGGAAAGAAAAATAATGAATAAGCAATTCGTTTGAAACGCTTTTAATTCATTATATCATAAACTATGTCTATTTTTGTGAACATAACGCCCCTCAGGCTACAGAGTGTGCTCGAAATGGTGCCCATCAGTGTCCGGAACAGTCTGAAAGCGTAGAATAGCATGCTGCACGGCTACACGAAGCATCTCCATGGATAACTTTCTTGAAACGCTTCTCTTCAGATGTGCACATGTGCGAACGTTACCCTTATAAACTCTTTCACTCAGCCTCACAACCAGAAGTCACAGGAATTGAGATCGGGTGATCGGGGAGGCCAAGAATTTAGAAACTATGGCTAAGAATTCGATCGTCAGCAAATGTGTTGTGGAGAAGCTGTTGAACTGGACGAGCCACGTGTGGTGAAACCTCATCTTGCATGAAAACAATTGTGTCAAACGCATCTCTCTCCTGCAGGGCGAAGCTCATCGCAGTAACTTCGGCCAGTCACACCACACAGTGACAGGTGCACTACGCAGAGGAACTTCATGCACATTGATTGGAGGCGAAGATCCCCACACTCGACAATTCTGTGTGTTCACCGCACCCGTTAGGCAAAAGTGTGCTTCATCGCTCCACAGGATGTTCCAAGGCCAGGTCTCGTCAACTTCAATCCTTGCTAGGAAGCGAAGAGAGAAGTCAACAAGTCGTGCGTCCTGTTGTATCAGCTGCTGTACGGATACCATTTGAGAATGGTTCGAAGCATCTTCCGAACGTGGACCATAGAATGTTCAGCTGCCGTGACACAGCTCGCGCATGCTTGACGATAGGCGGTTGCGCGCAGCATTGTCCGCCACAGCAACAGCGATTTCTTCAACCATCTCTTCCCGAAGCCGGATGAAAGGACTACGGAGAGGTCCTCTTTCCATACCAGCTTTGCTGAACATGAAGTTCGAAGAAACTGGAGAGCTGGATGTCTCTCCAGGAAGAGGCTGGCGACCGGTTATGATCCTACTAATCAATAGTGGTAGATAATTTGTTTGTGTAAGTATTGTTTCTTTAGTTATTACTTACTGGCTTTTAAGGAACCCGGAGGTTCATTGCCGCCCTCACATAAGCCCGCCATTGGTCCCTATCCTGAGCAAGATTAATCCATTCTCTACCATCATATCCCACCTTCCTCAAATTCATTTTAATATTATCTTCCCATCTACGTCTCGGCCTCCCTAAAGCTCTTTTACCCTCCGGCCTCCCAACTAACACTCTATATGTATTTCTGGATTCGCTCATACGTGCGACATGCCCTGACCATCTCAAACGTCGGGATTCGATGTTCCTAATTATGTCAGGTGAAGAATACAATGCGTGCAGTTCTGTATTGTGTAACTTTCTCCATTCTCCTGTAACTTCATCCCTCTTAGCCCCAAATATTTTCCTAAGCACCTTATTCTCAAACACCCTTAACCTATGTTCCTCTCTCGAAGTGAGAGTCCAAGTTTCACAACCATAAAGAACAACTGGTAATAGGCCTATAACTGTTTTATAAATTATAACTTTCAGATTTTTCGACAGCAGACTGGATGATAAAAGTTTCTCAACCGAATAATAACAGGCATTTCCCATATTTATTCTGTGTTTAATTTCCTCCCGAGTATCATTTATATTTGTTACTGTTGCTCCAAGATATTTGAACTTCTCCACCTCTTCAAAAGATAAATTTCCAATTTTTATATTTCCATTTCGTACAATATTCCCGTCACGAGCCATAATCATATACTTTGTCTTTTCGGGATTTACTTCCAAACTTATCTCTTTACTTGCTTCCAGTAAAATTCCCGTGTTTTCCGTAATCTTTTTTTTATGAATAAAGAATCCTGTTCCTAATTTGTGTTTATCGTTTCCTTCCCCATAATACAACAAATAATCTCCTATTTGTGTTATGCCGTTCCCATCTAAGCTAACGTCCTGTAGTCCCACAAAGTCTATTCTATATCTAGCTAGTTCTTTTGCTACTAATGTTACCCCTCCTGTTCTATATAGACTTTTAACATACCAAGTACCAAATCTCAAATCCTTATTCCTTTGCTGTGGTCGTGCTAGAGAATCAGTCCCATTCCGAGGATTATTTGAAGGATTCGTAACAAGTTTTTTTTACGGTGATGGGTTGTTAGCTCTTAGCCCAACCCCCAAGCTGGAGGACCACCCCTCATCGACTGTCCGTGACTGCTTATTCAATATATTCGCAGCTACCCTCCATATCTGGAGGCCGTCTTCTCGATCCGCAACCTGAGGACGTGCCATGCCGTGGTGATAGGGACCCACAATACATGGATTACTTCTGTGAATAGATGGCGAAGATAACAGACAATTGTACATAAATATACTTGCATAATAGATATTCAAAATTTAATCCCCCTCTGCTGATTGTAAAAGAAGATTTAGCGGATAACCGCTGATATTGTCAATTACGAGAATAAATTATGCTTAATCTACATCATTTTTCCCACACTTTTTACTCTTCTCAATAATAGTGTCACTTATTGAGAACTAGCGGAGCTATTTCGAAGTTTTGCCATTTGTTATCCCTTTCATAAAAATCTCTACGTTTTATTCACATATAAGTATAAAAAGGACAATTAGTATGAAAGGGTTGAGTATGTTTCAGAAAGTGCAATATGCCGTATGCATCTTCAGTATTTTCCCTGTCCTTGTGGTCTCTTAGTTATACCACAGTCTAGTATATACAGTCGCGAAGCTCAATACGTAGTAAATATGCAAACATTAGGTAGTTGCTCACCACTAGGATCGCTAATATCGCCTCATTACAGGCAATGCAAAATAGTACCGTCACAGTCTATTGTTTCTAGCACCCTCAAAACTCAAGCTTCGTGACTGTATATAGTATTAGGAGATTCGCTGAAACATTTTATAAACAGGCACATTCCCACCAAAATGTGTATGTATCAAAACTAGGAACTTATAACCCTCAGTACTACACAAGACATCGTGCACCTTTGTTCCTCTTCTCATAGTTATCTGTCAAATTTGTTTTCACGCTGTTCATCCTGGTTATGACGGGAGTGCAGCATCATAAATGAACTACCTCTCAGCAATAAGTAAAAGTAATTAGGAACAGTCGGGAGATCACCCAAGATTTCGATACTGTATCCAAAAGTTGACGAATTAAAAAAAAAAAAAAAAGTATATAGTAGACTGTGGTTATACTGTGAAATCACCAGAGGGTGCATTGTGGGCATGTGGGAACATGTGCGTAATCTGTTCGTAGAAGTAATAACTAATCAATTCATTTTTTTTATTTATTTTTATTTTAGTAGGTTATTTTACGACGCTTTATCAACATCTTAGGTTATTTAGCGTCTGAATGAGATGAAGGTGATAATGCCGGTGAAATGAGTCCGGGGACCAACACCGAAAGTTACCCGGCATTTGCTCATATTGGGTTGAGGGAAAACCCCGGAAAAAACCTCAAGCAGGTAACTTGCCCCGACCGGGAATCGAACCCTGGCCACCTGGTTTCGCGGCTAGACGGCCTAACCGTTACTCCACAGGTGTGGACCAAATCAATTCATACTTGCACGAAAAAAAAAATATATATGAATTACTATCGATAAGTAGATGTCAGGTATATGACATAGTTTGAAATAGTTCTACTAGTTCTCACTAAGTGACACTATTATTTATTTATTTATTCGAATGACAGGTACATAGATAACTTATCTTTTACCTAAACACAACCTCAAGATTAAAACAATTAACTTAATACAACTTAAAATTAAATCTAATGAAGGAACTAAACAAAATCTTTAAAGAACTAAAAACTAAGAACTAAACAGAGGCATGAGGCTTCTCGCTTCCCAGTATCTGGCACATTCGGTCATGATTTTAGAGCTGGACAGCGTTGGAGATGTTTCCTATTCATCGCTTCTTGAAGGTCACAAAGGGTACAGGCTGGATGTTGATAAATACCGAAAGTGTGACACTATTATTGGGACGGGTAAAAACATTTATTGGGAAAATGATAATGTAGATTGTATAAATTATTCTCATAATTGACTGTATCAGCGGTTTCCCGATAAACCTAGTGTTTTTACACTCGTTAGGAAGGGAATGAAATTTTGAATTCTATATTTCGGGTATATTTATTTACCGTTGGTGACACTGACTGTTGTCTACGCCAACTATTCATAGAAGTAATAACTAAAGGAACCACATTTAGACGAACAACTTATCGATCACTATCGATTAGTAGGGAGTGAGATGTCTTTGAACGCCAGTGTTCATATATATATCTTCAACAACTGCATCAAGAATTGGGAATTCTTCCAGTAGAACAGTACATCCACTCAATGTCAAAATCTTTTTTCAACAAACTTCCTGGTGTTCCTGGAGCTGTGACATATAACATTGGAGCAAGATCTTGTCAGCCATCTAGACTTAAAAGGAAACTCCCTCAAGACATCCTTCTTATTAATACTGACGACTCTTCATAAATTTAACACAGAAAATCATCATATTTTTATTCACATAATTCACAAAAATGTTTAATTAATCAACTTAAATTAATTAGAGGAGCCTTTAGAGCCAACCTCAGCATGATATTCCATAATTTAACAGTGGTCAGTATAGCAAGTTTGCTGGTCGACCAATATTATATATATAAAAAAATACATACAGTATATCTGTTTTTTTTTTTTAAGAATGGGACATGACAATAACGTTACGATCGGAAAAACAACTGAATGTCACATAGCGTGGTAGCACAGTCTAGTTAGTGTACTGTATACAGTCACGAAGCTTGAGTTGTTGAGGTTGCTAGCAACAATAGACTGTGCCGGTATTATTTTGCATTGTCTGTGATGAGGCGATAGTAGCGATCCTAGTGGTTAGCAACTATCTATGGGTGCATATTCCCTACGTATTGAGCTTCGTGACTATATATACTAGACTGTGGTGGTAGACATGTTGCTATGGTAACAACGGTTGAGTTGCCAAAGTTACAGTTCCCACTTGGCGACATTTATTGTGCACACAATGTTAGCATTAATTCGTTTAGTCTTTCATTCTCTGTCGATTTTTGTATTGTTTTTTACCTTCAGTCAATTGTCAATTAATGTTTTAACGTCAGCCATCTAACGTCAATTGCTACTAGCTTGCATCAGCTGACAGCGTGGTAGTCCTTTTTTTTTAATGATTATTTCTTCACAAGTACGAGGTCGAATATGATCCATGCCTTTTAAGAAAGTGTAGATAATAATGTGGCAAGTTAGAACTTAAAATACTTCAAGGCAACATAACTCTACTAATAGTAGAGTGAGCAAATTGATAGTCCATATTGGCAACATAGTACTGTAGTTCCAAGCTCGGCCCCTTAACCGTCATGTGCCATCTTTCAAAGAAACAGATATAGATGAAGTCAATGTTAGACTACGTATACCTTATTTTATTTCAAGGAGTGCAGTTCGGTGGTTCCTTTGAACACCCACTTACAGATTTATGACTTCCTACATAATCACAATCTGACAATTCCATCCTGTCCCCTAGTCCCAAGATTGCACAGTTGCCACAATCCTGCCACAATCCTCGTGACCCTCGGCGGCATTCTTGGAATTCGGAAAAGACGCGGCAACTCTGCCTCCACGTGGATTAGACGGGAGTCTGTCAATTCTTCTGAACGAGGGTTGTGATTGGTTACTGACAGGAGAAGACAAGATTTCAGTCACAGTAAGGAAGACATTTATTTATGACAAATAATTAGTAGGGGGCAGTAGAAGGTCTGTCGGCAAAGTCCTTTCTATGAAACTGCACTCCATGAAAAAAAATACAGTATACACGTTGGAGAGACGATAAACGATGAAAGAAGCAGCGATGCTATATCAGAGAGAATTGAAGCATGCATTGTCATTGAGGTGTGCATATTGGAGTAACGATAAAAGCGAAGATACACGATAAAAGCGACGAAAAAGAAAAATGCCATTTTCTTCGCTCTTGTCGTTCATATGATCTCTGATTAAGATATAATTAGGCTAATCTGTATAATGACCGGTGGTTATCAATATATCCGAATATTAATCGATTTATTATTATTTCGGAATATTAAATTATCATAGATATTGACAAATTGATCAGTTGTGTATTTATTCGTGATATGTGATCACAAGAACCAATCACAACAGAATTAATTTATACTAGCTTTGGGATGAGAAACGGGTTCAATTTTGTACGTATTTAAGTTATATTAATCTTGAACCTAGCAGCTGGTATTTTCTATCTTCTTTCATTAAGTGGATGTATAGAATATCTTCTACTGATAAATCAAAATGTCCGCTTCACACGTCCTCGTTGCTCCCATAAGAACACTTGATTCTTTGATAATCTCAAAGCATCGCTAGGTCGTTTCTCTTATCGTTTATCGTTGCTCCAACGTGTACGTTGCGCTAGGAGCTAGGATTCGTACTTTCCCTTCAGAATAATAAAGTTGGCAACATCAGTATCGATATTCTAATAGTGGTAAATTTTTGTAGACATGTTGTCGACCTTGGAATTTTGACGTATGAACTGTCATGTCGGTATGTAACAAAATGTAAATATTTCGTGTTAAAAAAAAGTGTGTTTGTGCTTAAATCGTGCAGCTTTTCAGTGATTTTTGCGCAATAATATCTTCCATGTTTGGCGGAGTAAGTACAATTGTGATATTGATGAATATAGATTTTATTTAATATTAAGTTTGGGTACACCACTACACACCACTTCATAGCCATTGCAATCTACTGAAGTTTGAAGCAAGCAAGATTAAGAAAGTTGATTACGGTTTAGCTATTTATTTATTTTTATTTATTTATTTATTTAACCTGGTAGAGATAAGGCCGTCAGGCCTTCTCTGCCCCTCTACCAGGAGATTCCAACTACAATATCAACAATAAAATTACAATTAGTATTAAATTTACAATTACAATTACAAATAATATTACAATTAGTATTAAATTTACAATTACAATAAAATCAAAGTACGAAAAGATTACCTGAATAATTAAAGCTAGATAATTTATCATAGAGAAACAAAGAATATTTTATATTTACTGAATTACAAATTAATCTAGAATAACAAAATTGTATAGTGATGAAATTACTGAATATTGAAATATTTTGTGATAGATTAAAGAAACTATTTACAAGTAATCAATTACTGACCAAGTGCCTAGTAAGTTTTCGTTTGAATTCAATTTTATTTCGACAGTCCCTGATGCTAGCAGGTAGCGAATTCCAGAGTCTTGGCAGGGCTATTGTGAAAGAAGATGAGTATGAGGAGGTGTGATGGGATGGTATTGTTAGTATTGTTTCATGACGAGAGCGTGTGTTGAGATTATGGTGGGAAGAAAGGTAAGTGAAGCGAGACGACAGGTACGAAGGAATAGAAGAGTTCAAGATTTCGAAGAGAAAGAGAAGTGAATGTAAATTTCTTTTCTTATCTAGTTTAAGCCAACCTATTGCTTCCAGGGATGGGGTAATATGATCATATTTACGAACATTGCTTACAAAACGTACACACAAATTATGAGCACGTTGAAGTTTCATTTTGTTGTCGCTGGAGAGGTCTGTCAGTAAAATGTCCGCATAGTCGAAATAGGGAAATGCAAGTGTCTGCACAAGGGACTTTTTTAAGCAAGAGGGGAGATGAACATTTATCCTTTTTAGCACATGGATAATAGAATATACTTTTCTGCAGGTTTCTGTGATTTGCATGTCCCAGTTGAGATTATTATCCATGTGAATGCCAAGATTTTTTACTGAAGAACTGAAAGGGATATGCACTGTACTTACTTTAACAGGGGAAATGTCGAGGTGCTTTACAGCGTCGGTTATGTGACGGGCCAAGAATTTTAACACATAATCCCAAGTTTGGTGACACATAGTCCCGAGATCTGTGACATATAGCAGGTCTCTAACACATAGTCTTGAAATTAATTTTATACCAGTGATTTCTTACAGGCTAAAAGTGGTGTGCCCTAGCTTAACTGCATCAGCGAGCCACTGTCCTTAGTCCCAATTAATATTTCTTTACAATTGCGTTACCCATGTTAAGGTACAAATGTATTTATGCACTTAAATTCTAGTTGAGTCATACATACAATAAACAAAAGAAAAAATTGAGTACCGACATTAATTTCGCAAAATAAGAGTGGAAAGTTTCTCTCAAAGTGGGGGTCAACGAAGAGATGAGGGCAGGTGGGATCTGTCGAGATCCAAGGGGTAGGAGGCAGGGACGGACAGTACCTACATGCATCTCATTTCCGTGCGTTTCCTTACTAATCACAGAGAAAAACGAGCTCTTGTAAGGTGACAGGGTAGGTTAGTTCAGGCTTTTGCTATGCCTTGCATATACGAATCTGTGTTAGGTTAGGTTAGGTATTTGTTATGCCTAGCACACACGCTGTTTCATTATGTGAGTAACAAGGTAATATAATGGTAGATTTTCACTTCCGAAACTCCATTCATTCATTCATTCATTCATTCACAGTTTTCTGCCCAAGGACAGTCCTTCACTGCAAATCCAGTATTCTCCAATCTTTCATATTTTATGCCTTCCTCATAGTCTCCGCATATGATCCATATATCTTAATGTCGTTTATCATCTGATATCTTCTTCTGGCACGAACTTTTCTCCCTCCTCCAGCATTCCAGGACGTCCCCCTCCGTTCTTTTTTTGGCTGAGTGACACAGTTTTACAAAAAAACAATATTAACACCGGCTTTATATGGCAATTTCACACGAAGGATAGTTACTACCTATTCATATTCACCATGTTTTACGTAACAATATTGACATTTTGAAGTTAATGCCTGTTTCAGTAGTATTTAAAACAATGTAAAGTAATGAAAGCTTTATTTCTTTAATTTCTTTAACTGACTCCATTAATTCTATGTTCCTTCATAGAACTACCTAGGTAAGGTCTGAATTACTGTTTTTTATTACTTAATTTGTTATGTTTTGGCATTACTTACAAATGCCTTTTAGAGAACCCGCAGGTTCATTGCCCCCTCACATAAGCCTGCCACCGGTCCCTATCCTGAGCAAGATTAATCCAGTCCCTACCATCATATCCCACCTCCCTGAAAACCATTTTTATGTCATCCTCTAGTCTACGTCTCGGCCTCCCCAAAGGACGTTTTTCCTCAGGTCTTCCAACTGACACACTATATGCAGTTTTGGATTCACTCATACGAGCTAAATGCCCTGTCCAGCTCAAACGTCTGGATTTAATGTCCCTAATAATGTTAGGTGAAGAATACAATGCGTGCAGTTCTGCATTGTGTAACTTTCTCCATTTTCCTGTAACTTCATTCCTCTTAGCCCCACATACATTTTCCTAAGCACCTTATTCTCGAACACCCTTACCTCTGTTCCTCTCTGAAAGTGAGAGACCAAGTTTCATACCTATACGGAATAACCGGTAATATAACTGTTTTTGTTTTGGCATTATCATAACTAAATTTATTTCTCATTGTAATGGATCTATAATATCAAGTCATTCTGTATCTGAGGCAAATGTGAACGTTCTGCCTGGCTAGCAGTGAAAGTACGCCATTTTACGTATTGGCGTATATGATTAATTTTGAATTAAACTTTTTCTTTATTTTGGCATTATCATAATTAAGTTTGTTTCTATTTGTTAGTGTATCTTCAAGATGTAACGTCCGAGCCATCCTGTTGCCGATGCATCTGTGCTCGCTTTACTGGGCGGATATGTGGCACCAATGTAAGTAAGCCATTTTATGTCCTCGTATATGAATGTCTGCTTACTTACATATTATAATTTCAATTCATGTTTCTGTATTTTTTTATTATTGTGGATGAGGGAAATTTGTGGATATCATAACTTTATTTAATTCCCTTTCGCCTATAGGTCTGTGAGTAATTCAAATACAGTTTAGTTTATTTTTATGTGAGTTGTATATTGTAATGCGTGACGACAATTTGTGGACATTACTGCTATAAATTTAACTTTCTTTCGTTGATAGGATTATGGAAAAATTCCACCCGTATATCTCAATTTAGGTTGACCAGGTAGCTAAATTCTTAGAAAAAACTTAATACAGACTCTACGGTCCGAGGCTAACATCCGGGTGGTGGTGGGATGTTTTTGTAGCAAACAGTTCAGAAAAATCCCTGTGGTCCAAACAGCTTACTGTCAGATTGAGTACCTGGTTTTTCCCAGTAGTAGAATAAAGCGGTCGGAACTTGATGCCGATCACACTATCTCATTTTAGTGCCGAGGTTGTGAAAATTGTGTCTATGCGCCTTCATATGATACAATTACTTTTACCTTACCTGTGCACTTTTATGATGTTTCTAGCCCTTCGGGTAGAAAATATTTGATATTCCATGCCTATATTAGTCGTCTTATCGCATTTAGATCCATACCTATAAAGTGTGCTGTTTTTAATGCAATATATAACATAATCGTTGTTCCTGAAATGTCTTCGTTCTTAGGGATGAAAATGTGTGGATAGTACGGCTGTATTTGGTTCCGTATCGTTTATAAGCGTGCAAAAATAGCATTTACATCCCCATGACCGCGCTAATTACTCTAAATTTAATAATTATTTTACATATATGCCCTCTCCCCTATCTCATTCTAATTGAGTCACCATAGAGCCAATTGTCTGGTTTCTATTTTGAGACGATTCAACAAGACTCAAGTCATAATTCAATCGACCCCCTACCTAAGAGCCAATTGGCTAGTCTTTTATATTGAGGCAACTCATCCTGCCTAAGGTATTTCCGTGGTTTTCCTAAGGCGCTAAGACAAATGTCGGGATAAGCCCTAAGAGAAATGGGCCACGGACCTATTATGCCCTTTCCTATAAAGTTCCCCAAATTCTAACAAAACGATGTAAATGCCCTGGTTCAGAATCTATAAAATACCCGTTACATGGGCGAGGTCACTCGTCTAGTCGCATTGCGAAAAGACAGAGAACCTTTCAATTTGCAGATTTAGAATTCGCGGCTTCTCTTCCGACGGCCTTCACCTGCCTTGTCATCGAACAACAGACGACTGAGTCTTCTCGACTCCACTTGCACTGCGAAGTGGCAAAGCTCCTTTCAATGTGCAAGCTTACTCCTGCCATCCGAACAGCAAACAAACGAGTCTTCTCGACTCCACCTCTGCACTGCGAAATGACAAAGTTCATTCCCTCCCCTCCCGTATGTGGTACCTAAGAGGTTACGTCCATTTTCGGTTCTTCCCCTACAAAATTTTCTATAGCTCCATCATTGGAACAGCGTAATCCGGAGTGAGATAAGTGGCCAACAGGCTTGGAGCCCACATATACAGTTTCTTTCAACACCGAACTTTTTGCGAGGACGCGTTTTGCGTGTCTTTTAAATTTCTCCTCCCACTTCTCTTTGAATTCAGCAGCATTCACTTTGAAATGTGTTTCAAATCAATGTGTTGAATATGTGATTTTTTATGCTTCTTATAAGAATTTGTGGTCAGCATGGCTAGAGGTAGGCCTACTTCAAACTTTTCGTAATAGTATAGACATTTTAAATACTCCGCCTCAGAATGCAACCTTACGGATGTGATTTGCTTCATACCTGAAAACCACTCACTTCGAGATTAAAATCTAATAGTTAATTAGACAACTAGTTACAAAAGTGGAGCTTCAGTAACGAGAGTGTAAGTTGGAACTCGACCTGAGGGAGTGTTTTAAGACCCACGAGTTACTAAAGCTAGTTTTATAACGTGTTGACTACAATATTTTATTTACGTTTCGTCTATTGAACCCTTAAATTGACAAAGTATCCTATAGGATACAACAGGTTAATAGGCTATATACTATAATTTTAATAGAACAATAGAAAAAAAATTGATAGGAAAATTAAAATTTCACAATACTATAATATTGCACAACATATAAAAAATATGGACATTGCGATAGTTGTTTTCTTTACGGTCCGACAAGGTTTAATAAACTAGTGTGAGAAATGAAGCCTTGCCAATTAAGGGTTAACGATTACCTGCCTAGCTCATTTGCCTCGTATGCTAGACGTGAACCTATCCTGCCGGCAGCGAATAGGGATTATAAAGAATGGACACTTCGCGTCGGTACCTTTGATGTAGCCGGACCGATTTCAATGACCTTCAAGCCAGCTAGAGCGTCAGATTCTGCTTTCTCCCTAGAGTTGGCGCTGACATCACACCAGCTAGCAGTCGACACAGCGGAAATATAACACATACAATTAATACATCTAGGTACATTATGTACCCAAATAAAATAAATTGGATCCATAAAATAATAAATCCTTCATTAACTGTAATGTCTAGACTCTAGAGTTCCTTTATAATGAAAGTTCAGACGTTGACCCCAACAACAATTAAAATATGTAATGATTTGATAGCGTTGAAAATGGAAAAACAAAACTCTTACGAGAAGTAAAACCATATACCTATATTATATTATATACAAATATTAAACGAATTCGATACTTAATTTTATAATGTATTATATTATTTTATAATATAATTTATGATATCTGAAATATAAAATATTATTATTACAACTAGTTTGTCACTGAGAAATAAGGAAAAGCTGTTAACTTGAATTTATTTGAAGCAAAGCGTTACTGGATTATGCAATAAGGTAGGCGATGTTTGGATCCTGTGCCTTAATTCTATTCTCAATTATTATCTTAGCGTATGCTCGATTACACTACCTCTAGCGCTTGAAAGTGGAACTAGCCGCTTGCGCACAGAGAAACAAAACACAGGAAAATTCGCTCAGTGTCCATTCTTTATAATCCCTATTCGCTGCTGCCGGTATATGTAGGTGAGCTAGAGGGTAGGGGTTGAGAAGTCGCGTTCTACAAGTATTAAATGCACTACATTTGTCGACCGCTGTTAAATCTAATTTAACGCAGTGTTTTACTGAAATATTTTTCCTAAAATCTTAATTTTAGATATTCGGAGGAGTTGCTTAATTTTAGTTGTGTCTACTCTGAATTCTGCAGTATAGTAAGGTCTATACTTCGTTGCATAATGTCTAACAGGCGACGTAAATATTGCCGGAAGAGGACGAGAGAAGTATAATTGCTATTCAACCAATGACAGAGGTCTCGTTCCTCGCTTGTCTTGGAAGTTGGGAGGAAGTAGACCGCTTCAGACTGCCTAACTTCAAGATAAGCGTGGAATGAGTCCTCTACTATTGGTTCAGTAGTAATTATCCTCTCTCTCTTTATCTCTGTCGGTAATGTTTACGTTGCTTGTCAGACATTACGGAACGGAGTATAGTTTTGATATTCACAGGGTGATTAATGAAGATAGTTCATGACTTTAGAATGTGATTTTAAGTCATTTTGATAAAAAAAGTCATGTTAATTTTGGTCCGATTTCGATCGATTATGGAATTGATATGATTTACAAAATGACAGTTACACTTCCATTTCTCTAAAATGACGTTAAGAGACAGTCAGTAATTTTACAGTTTATATTCGCAGATGCATACGTAATCTATTGTTCTTTAAATCGAAGTCGATGGCACTAGCTAGTGCATGCACTTTGATGGAGTATGTATAAAATTTTAGAGATTCCCTTTGGATGGCGCAAACCGAAAGTGTGTATGGTAGATACTTTCCCAGATGTTTTATTGTCCTATTTTGGATAACTTTTATCGACATATATGAGATGGGGAAAGTTGTTCTTTTCTGGAAATGCCCTACATATTCTGCTTCATATGATATACCAGATTCCATATGAGAGTTTGACGAATGAAATACAGGGTGATTCAGGAACTCTGCAACAAACTCTGGGGCTCGATAGATCTCGCAAAGAGGATAATTTTTTGTAAAACAACCCATATTCTCCGATGCCTCGTTTAGGAGCTAAGTGACATCGAAAAAATACAGGTTTTTAGTGACATTAACAATTTTATTATGAAATGAATCATTTTTCAAATATGTTTGCTGACAAGTTACAGGTGTTCAAAGTGTCTATCCTGAACCTGATTACATTCATTACACCGTCGTAGCAGTGGTTATCTGCCTGTGTCGAATTTTAACAAAAGCAGCTAATACTCGCATAGTTGATTCTTCTCTGGTGCCAATTCGAGTGGTGTATTACTTCATATGTTCCAAAAAAAAAAAAAATTAACAGCATGAAATCGGGTGACCACGCACAACAGATCTGGCTCTCCCCATCTATTGCTTACCGTAGATATTATTCAAATGTGCTCGTACAACCAGGTTGAAGTGAATTGGGACGTTATGTTGAATCACATCGTAAATAGTACATTTTCTTGGGCATTCTGATTTTTTACTTCTGAACAAAAAGGATATGGATGTAATAAGTGACCCTAGTTCTTCTTCTTCTTCTTCTTCTTCTTCTAAAGAAGTTATACAAATAGTTGAAAGAATTGTGAGGCCAAGAATATTTCGAGAAAGACAAGAAGTACAGAATGTCTATATCGAAATGCCCTATTTTTATTTTGCTCTCAATACAAAAGAAATAAAGATAAAGGAATTTTATTCACAAATATAAATCGTATAAGTTATTAAGTTTGTAACAAAAAATACACACTGCCACGTTAGCCCCTGCGTTTACACGAAGGATCTCTAGGGATGGTACCAATGACTTCCACAATCCAGACACGGAGGAACATGACCAGAGATGACTGTCACAAGAACGACCTACCTTGACATGCTGCAGCTGTAAGACTTTCCCCAGGTTGTCGTTTCAACAAGATGGTGTTCCACCTCACTGGTCGCTGAATGTGTGAAGCGCATTCCCAGGGCGTTGGATAGGACGAGATGGACCCCTGAATTGGACTCCACGTTCTCCTGACATCAGACTACTGGATTTTTTTTTGCTATATGAAGGACAGGCTGTACACCACTAACGTGCGGGACTTTCGAAACCTCTGTGCCCGGATTGTGGAAGCCATTGGTAGGCCTACCATCTCTCCAAGCATGTTGGAGCGGACCTGGACGGAAATCGAATATAGACCAGACATCCATCGTACCACCAAAGGGGTCACATGGAAGTTTGTGACTTTTTATTACAAACTTAATCCCTCATACGACTTACGTTTGTGAATAAAATTCCCGTATCTTTATTTCTTTGATATTGGGAGCAAGATAAAATAGGGCATTACGGTGTAGACGTCCCGTATAATAGAATTATTTCATTTTATGATTTTGTCATAAGTTTTCTGGATAGTTAGTTATGTAGACCTAATATACTTTTCACATACTTTTTCAGACAATCCCTTCGAGTCATATTCAGAAGTGGCAATTTTTTTAAAAGACGCCGTTTTTCAAAAACAGTATTTCTCAACATTTTAGAAAGAATTGAACTTAATACTGCCCCAAAATATATGTATAAGATCCATTTCAATTTCCCCAATGAAGAAAGTGCTGACAACTTTAAGTTTTTATGCCACACAAAGCTTTCAAATATTAATTGGGAACGATTCAGAAGTTCACAAAGCCACAATATGCAGAATCATAAAAGGAGTTTCATATTTAATTGCTGATACGACCAATGAACAAGTTACAATGCCCACAGGAGATGGAACCAAGACCATCGTTAATGAATTCCATGACCATTCTGGCTTTCCAATTGTCATAAGTTGAATTGATGGTACTCGCATTAGGATAGTGAAATGGCTCTGAAAACAGATATAGGCCCTGATAAAGCCCATATAAAACAATATAGGTCTACTGAATTCAATTAGATGAAATAATTTCTGTACCGGTATACTATTTGTAATTTGAATATTACCTAACTAGCAAATTATCACTTCAACAAGTAACCAGAATAAATACAAACAATAAGATTCAGACTAATCACAGAATTTTGAATTCAATAAACTGTTCAACTTCAAGAACAGCCTTCCTGATTATACTATTACTGCTCTACTGGCAGATTTTGGAACTAATTTATCCTTGGATAACTTATACAAGGATAAATTAAACTTGTTCGTTTGTAGAAACACAAAAATTTATTATCAGATAAATTTTATCCATCAGATAGTTTATCTATGACTTATTTCATACGTTTGTAGAAACCGGTCATAAATCAGGCGTAGTCTTCAACTGTCGATTGTGAACTGATTCTCACTCTACTCGAAGCTGTCACAGGGTACTCAACCAGTCTGCAATATCATCGTGTCCTTTGGCCCTCGCGTCGTCTGCAGGCGTCTTGTTCCACTTGTTCTTCGCTTTCACATCTGCTCCCTTCTGCACCAGCAGCTGGGCGATGTCCATGTAGCCCTCCTGGGCCGCAACGTGCAGCGGGGTATTCTTGTACTTGGTCTCCACGTTCACCTGCGCTCCCTTGTCTAACAGAAGTTGACACATACCGATGTGACCTCGCTCCACGGCGCGGTGCAGAGGGGTGTTGTGGGTGTTGTCCTGTGTGTTGGGGGTAGCCCCGGCGTCTAGCAGCGTCTTCACCACGTCCGGGTGCCCTCCCATTACTGCGAACTGCAGAACTGTGTACCCGTTCTTGGCCGCTGCGGAGGCGTTCACCCCGTAGAGTAAGAGGTTCTGAACTAGTTTGAGGTTGCCAAGTCGAGATTGCTTCATGAGCAGACGTTCTAAGTCTGCAGCCATCAATTGCAGAAGTTCCTGCAGATATTGCGGAAATCATTTTGTATTAACACGATTACATTTTCAGAGTTTACTAGTTCGGTCCCACGGTCAAAAATATATACTAGTTCAGTCCGGAGCCAAAAAGTAAACAATACTAGTTCGGTCCCGGATGGAAAATAGAGCAGTACTGGTTGGAAATCAACATTTTTCTTTCCATTCTATGCAGGCTTAGGACTGTCATAGATAAGGGAGATAAATTCGTGACTCGAAACAGCAAACTACAAAATTGGCTGCCTCTTCCTTAAGGCATGGTTAAATATGTTGATTATCATGTACAGTACATTGTACAGTTAGATTTCAAAAAGGCATAGGACTCGGTTAAGAGAGAAGTTTTATATAATATTCTTATTGAATTTGGTATTCCCAAGAAACTAGTTCGTTCAATTAAATGTGCCTCAGTGAAACGTACAGCAGAGTCCGTATAGGTCATTTTCTGTCAGATGCGTTTCCAATGCACTGTGGGCTAAAGCAAGGAGATGCACCATCACCTTTACTTTTTAACTTTGCTCAAGAGTATGCCATTAGGATAGTCCAGGATAACAGAGAGGGTTTGGAATTGAACGGGTTACATCAGCTGCTTGTCTATGCGGATGACGTGAATATATTAGGAGAAAATCCACAAATGATTAGGGAAAACACGGGAATTTTACTTGAAGCAAGTAAAGCGATCGGTTTGGAAGTAAATCCCGAAAAGACAAAGTATATGATTATATCTCGTGACGAGAATATTCTACGAAATGGAAATATAAAAATTGGAAATTTATCTTTTGAAGAGGTGGAAAAATTCAAATACCTGGGAGCAACAGTAACAAATATAAATGATACTCGGGAGGAAATTAAACACAGAATAAATATGGGAAATGCGTGTTATTATTCGGTTGAGAAGCTTTTATCATCCAGTCTGCTATCAAAAAATCTGAAAGTTAGAATTTATAAAGCAGATATATTACCGGTTGTTCTTTATGGTTGTGAAACTTGGACTCTCACTTTGAGAGAGGAACATAGGTTAAGGGTGTTTGAGAATAAGGTGCTTAGAAAAATATTTGGGACTAAGAGGGATGAAGTTACAGGAGAATGGAGAAAGTTATACAACACAGAACTGTACGCATTGTATTCTTCACCTGACATAATTAGGAACATGAAATCCAGACGTTTTAGATGGGCAAGGCATGTAGCACGTATGGGCGAATCCAGAAATGCATATAGATTGTTAGTTGGGAGGCCGGAGGGAAAAAGACCTTTGGGGAGGCCGAGACGTAGATGGGAAGATAATACTAAAATGGATTTGAGGGAAGTGGGATATGATAGAGACTGGATTAATCTTGCTCAGGATAGGGACCAATGGCGGGCTTATGTGAGGGCGGCAATGAACCTCCGGGTTCCTTAACAGCCAGTAAGTAAGTACATTGTACAGTATAAACCTTAGTAAAAAATTCTTAAACTTCAGAGTAGACAGTGATACAAGGAGCTACAGGGTTGTTTCCGATCTCTGATAACGAATTTGAATAACATCATGTGCGTCAGGAGTAACACGACAGCTGAACTGTAGCGCGAGATGACAGACCAGTAGTGAATGATCTCATAGTCAGAGTGCACGGCGACTCACAGCAGAAATTCCCAAGAAAATCGAGCCTTTTTAGGAGGGATACATAACAACCCCCTTTCCGAAGCCAAGTACAGTTAAGTGAAAATAAAAGAAGCCTGCAATAAACGAGGTTTCGTTATTTCCAAGAAAGGCATTTTCTGTGTACTTAATAAGATTGGTAAAGCTCGAATTGAATTAATTTGTATCATCTCGTGGGGTGCGCGACTTGCGACGGGGAGTCGATTTGCTTGCTTTTTCCACTATGGAATTAATTCCATCTGAGCTTTGCTAGTCTTATTAGGTACACACAAGATGCCTTTCTTGGAAATAACGAAACCACATTCTTTGCAGGCTTCTATGATTTTCACGTAACTATACTTGGCATCGGAAAGGGTTGTTATATACTCCTCCCAAGAAGCTCGATTTTCTTGGGCATTGCTACTGTGATACACCGTGCACTCTGATTATGAAATCGCTCACTACTGGTCTGTCACCTCTCGCCGCAATTCAGCTGTCGGTGTGATTCCTGACGCACATGACGTCATTCAAATTCGTTATCAGAGATCGGAAACAACCCTGTATGTTCTTGAGAGAAATTTGTAGGACAGTGTTTTTATATGTTGGAGACTGTTTATTGATTTAGATACAAATTCTGCCATTTTGTCTCCAATGTATTGTTCTTTCTTTAATTGGTCTGATCTTCTTTTTGTTGCTGGACTTCTAATTTGTATGTTAGTGTCAATTTGAATTGTTTTTAGAACGTCTATTAATTAAAAGATGTTAGGGTGAGCGGTGTAGAATAAGTGATTTAACTTTGCATGGAAAGATTCACAACTGTTTGTCGTTCTTTCTGTCGTAGCTACGAATTCGACCCATAATTCTGGCGGGAAAGTACTCATAACATCAGGCTTGACGTACTCAAAGACGTTGCAGTTAAATATCGAATGTACTCCTCTAGCACATAATCGTAAATTTTATTGCTGTATTCCTTGATTTTGTGGTTGAATGCTCATCAAGTCTTCAGCTCTTTGATATATACAGGGACATCACTTTATTTTTACTAACATTTCTAATATTAACCTGGCTATACCTTTGGATCAACGATTAAGAACCGGAAACACCGTTTTGCTACCTCCTTCCACGACTGGAGTTCGATGATACTGGCGTAATATACAAACAAGTCACTTTACTAGGTATAGGAGGGAAGAAAAGTAGTTCATCCATTTACGTAAACTAGGAAATATCGCGATTTTGAGTTTGATAATTTGCATTAAGTTTTTGTTTAATTAAAATACAGTACAGTATTAACAATGAGTGTTTTTATTCACGAACTGAGCTTTCCATGCGAACGTATTCATTATGCAGTGTATATTATACTGTCTACAGCACATTAGCGTACACTATGGAGAATGAAGTTAAATTGAAAAATAATCATAATATGGATATTTAAACACATTTTTGAAAATGATGGCTGTTCATTTCGATACAGGCTTCAGTTCTAATGTGCATATTATCGCACTATAGACTATTGCACGTAATTCCAATTACCAGGTTCGTACCTCGTATCAGTAACTCATGTTGAAATAATTCTGTATCTGCTCTATAACAGAGTACCTTACGTATTGTAAATTCAATCTTCACTTCTGTCCGATCCGAAAAGATAAAATTAATCGTCCACACCTGTGGAGTAACGGTTAGCACGTCTAGCCGCGAAACCAGGTGGCCCGGGTTCGATTCCCGGTCGGGGCAAGTTACCTGGTTAAGGTTTTTTCCGGGGTTTTCCCTCAACCCAATATGAGCAAACGCTGGGTAACTTTCGGTGTTGGACCCCGGAGTCATTTCACCGGCATTATCACCTTCATCTCATTCAGACGCTAAATAACCTAAGCTGTTGATAAAGCGTCGTAAAATAACCTACTAAAAAAATAAATAAATAAAATTAATCAGACGTGCTATCTACTGTCCGTCCAAGTGGTTACGTCGCAGCGTCGTAGAAAGAGAGGAAATCGCGTGACTGTTAATTACTTAACGAGGCCCTTTTAAGTTATTTTAAACAATTGTATGGGTATAATATTACGTAGACGTCCAATTCCTAACAGAAATTAATGTTCCCAGAAAAGAGCTAAGACAGCCCAGCCACAAGCCTTTACAGAGAGGCGAATAGAAGCAGGTGGGGGAAACCGGGATGCGACGTAGGCAAATGGAAAATGATTCAATATTGAAAGCTCTTTCGTCACTGGAAAACGCGAACATATTTTTGGAACGTACTGTTTACTATGACCGTAAGGCTACTATGACTGTATATGCGGTCTTGGATCTGTGTGGAGGACGGTTGAACTTCATTAGTAGAAGGGGTGGGAGTGAAGTACATTAAAAAACTCAGGTACAATAAAAATTGAAGTAAAAATAAAATGATGTCCCTGTATAAAACTTGTCTATACCTGCATAGTTCGGACCGAATTAATATTTCCGGTGTGTATCTGATGGGACCGAACTAGTATGCACTCTACATTTTATAGTTACGTATAGATATTTTAAAATTAGATGAAGTGTTGTAGGAATCCGAATTGATCAGGAAGTTAATTAACATATGTTAACTGTATGAATTGACATTGCCGTTTTTTCTTTAAGAGAGAAAACATTATGAATGTGATAGGCCTTTACATACTTGAATTATTATTATTTGGACAACAAAACTTTCACAAGTATGGGACGAGGAGTGACTTTGACAATTATAACACTATACCAATGGAGTCTGTCCCACATGTTACAAAACAATCTGTATGGTTACCAATTGTATGTTGGGTACTTACATCTCTCTTCTCTACTTCTTTCTTTAATGCGTCTACTTGGCCATTAGCGGCATCCAGGCTTGTCTGAAATAGAATTAAAGTTGTATTAGATGTATATACCTCGAGATGTACAGAGAGTTCCTTTACAGGCCGGCCCCACTTCCTAATAAAATCTGGTGGTCGTACGCCGGCGTACGGACGATAAGGATATCTTATGCGAAGTTTTACCGTTAGATGGCAGGAGCGTTCCATGCGGCACAACATGTTGTAGGGCTATATGTTATATCATATGCTACTTTGATTACGTTCTCCCGCATGTTGGTTTTCTGTGCTTGTCAAAATTATTTATAATTTGCCATACCCGTGCGCTCCGCTGCACTTGTTAGAAATAAATATAAAGTAATTACATAATTAAAATAGGACATTTGGTCCAACGAACATTCGTGTTTGATAGAAGGATAAATCGTTTAATATGCTACTTAATTGAATTGTATTTAAGTAATTAAAATACGATCATTTTGGTGCAGAGAACACTCATCCGGTGCAATGATAATTCCTTTAACATGTTTATTAATTGTTATTTATTACATGCAAATAATTAAAATAGGATCATTTGGTTCAGGGAACATCTGTTTTGGTGCAAGGATAATTAGTTTAACATTTTTTTCTAAATTAGTCTTGAATGCATCCTTTAATAAATTAATCCAAATTAAAGTCAATATACAGTGGATTGTGTACGAAGATCATTTTTTATGTTTGCCTCACTGTGCATCTTTTCTCTTTGTTAAGTTTATTTTATCCACGCTTTGACATCTGTGGTCATGTCACGTGCTTAGAATGTGTGGGTAGGCCTTTTTATTCTTGTTTGAGTTCCTGTTCCTATTGTGTGTTGTATATGGCTTGTATTCATGTAACGGATTATAGACTTTGATTAATGTGTTTGGTAGTGGTGATTGAGGCGTGATGAATCATGGCATGTATATTTCTAAGGAACGCAGGAAACGAATATGGGTAAATTATGACCGCAGGAACGCCATTTCGTGACACTTGTTAAAATAACTCAGCTCCATTGAGCTCAATGGTAAAATACTTATTTTCAGTCTATATGTATGTATTTTTCGTCCAGTAAAATGCTCATCTTTACGACAAAACACTTAAAAATACTATTATGTTCTGTGGACAAAAAGAAACTGAGGTATATAAAATTAGAGTATTTTATGTGGACCAAATAAAGTTTAAATAATCAAGTTACACAATATTTCGACAGAATATCAAGTTCTGTGCGTAAAGATCTATTTTAATCTTGCCTCAGCCCTCATATGTAGCATTATATCCATCTAGAAAAACTACATAATATTTGAAATAGTGAAGGAATTATCCTAATCGGTTATTTAGCTTCTGAGATTACTTCATACAAACACATAAACATTCTCTGTATATTAATATTGATAATCATTTATATTATATTTCTATCGTAGAATAGAAATAGATCCGTATAAAATAGTGTTAAATGAATAATATTCTCCGTTTATTGTGTGCAAAGCCGCCTTTTAATAATAATTATTAAAGTGTTAACAAATCTTTGGGAGTACGGAAAATAGCATTTGTTCTGTTTCTATACTGTAGCTACCGAGTGTGGATTTTTCTGAGTCAACAAATAACGGAGACATTTTGATTAGAACTAGATTTGTATTTTAAGTGAAAGTTATTTGTTAATTCTGTAGTTAAAATATGCAGAATCGGCATAAATTTTAGTCCGAATTTGTCAGAATATCCTTCAAGTTCCCACAGTATAAGCATTTTTAATGCTTGTAACAGTAGCCTGCAATAAAATTAATATTACATTAGGATGAAGGGCAAATAATTTGTTTCTGAATTCAGTTTTGTTATTTGTTAATTCTGTAGTTAAATATTATTACTACTATTAATAATAATAATAATAATAATAATAATAATAATAATAATAATAATTCTTATTTTGTCAGAGCTGTAGGCTTATATATTATCACGGCTATCATATTTCTATTATAAATAAAGTTGTGAAAATATAAGGTAATAGGCCCTACTTTTCTCTGAAAAGTATGAAATAAAATGTTTATTTCTCATTATACAATTGAATAGTTCTGTCAAACAAAAAAGTCTTCGTTTGTCTCGAAAAGCAGTTGAGAAATTTCCTGTTTTACACGAAGGGAGTGGAAAAATAGTTATAATTTCATTGTGAACACAAGAAAGTTGTAGAAGTGTTGTAAAGCGCTAGGTCCGATCTGTTGGCTGAAAGCTATGTTAGTTTTAACTCCATCGTTCCCTGTATAAGAGACATTTCACATTTACATGCACTCACTTAAGTACTTACTTGTTTCTGGTCCAACTGCTTTGTCAAATTATCCACTTGATGGCGGGTGTCCTCCAGTTCCATCTGGAAAGAGCAAAGTTTATAAACTTAACGAAACTATTATGTTTCCTTTCATAGAAGACTGCTACAATTAGTATTAACTCTTACTGTGATAACATTATCATTATTATTATTATTATTATTATTATTATTATTATTATTATAACTTTGTATCCGACAGATAATGGAGAAAAAATGGGAGTATAAGGGCACAGTGCATCAGTTATTCATTGATTTCAAAAAGGCATATGACTTGGTTAAGAGAGAAGTTTTGTATGATAATCTTATTGAATTTGGTATTCCCAAGAAACTAGTTCGATTAATTAAGATGTGTGTCAGTGAAACGTACAGCAGAGTCCGTATAGGTCAGTTTCTGTCAGATGCGTTTCCAATTCACTGTGGGCTAAAGCAAGGAGATGCACCATCACCTTTACTTTTTAACTTTGCTCTAGAGTATGCCATTAGGAAAGTTCAGGATAACAGAGACGGTTTGGAACTGAACGGGTTACATCAGCTGCTCGTCTGTGCGGATGACGTGAATATATTAGGAGAAAATCCACAAACGATTAGGGAAAACACTGGAATTTTACTTGAAGCAAGTAAAGAGATTGGTTTGGAAGTCAATTCCGAAAAGACAAAGTATATAATTATGTCTCGTGACGAGAATATTGTACGAAATGGAAATATATAAAATTGGAAATTTATTCTTTGAAGAGGTGAAAAAATTCAAATACCTGGGAGCAACAGTTACAAATATAAATGATACTCGGGAGGAAATTAAACACAGAATAAATATGGGAAATGCCTGTTATTATTCGGTTGAGAAGCTTTTATCATACAGTCTGCTGTCAAAAAATCTGAAAGTTAGAATTTATAAAACAGTTATATTACCGGTTGATCTTTATGGTTGTGAAACTTGGACTCTCACTTTGAGAGAGGAACATAGGTTAAGGGTGTTTGAGAATAAGGTGCTTAGGAAAATATTTGGGGCTAAGAGGGATGAAGTTACAGGAGAATGGAGAAAGTTACACAACACAGAACTACACGCATTGTATTCTTCATCTGACATAATTAGGAACATTAAATCCAGACGTTTGAGATGGCAGGGCATGTAGCACGTATGGGCGAATCCAGAAATACATATAGAGTGTTAGTTTGGAGACCGGAGGGAAAGAGACCTCTAGGGAGGCCGAGACGTAGATGGGAATATAATATTAAAATGGATTTGAGGGAGGTGGGATATGATGACAGAGACTGGATTAATCTTGCTCAGGATAGGGACCAATGGCGGGCTTATGTGAGGGCGGCAATGAACCTCTGGGTTCCTTAAAAGCCAGTAAGTAAGTAAATATTGTTATAACAGTAATCAGTGTGGGCTATGTCATATCGAGAATTCTTATTTAAGATTTCATAAATTTGTTATAGAAAGAACTACTGTGGACATAATATGGCACTGTCATACAGCTTTCTCCACTAAATTAGGTAAATATCACTGTAACGCTTCATCTCTTATACTGATACAATCGCTGTAGGCCTATGTCATAACCCTCCATTCCTAAATAAAAGTCTGGGATAAATATTTCTTTGGATGTATTTTCGCGTGTGTGAATTTACTATGGTTGGAATTACGGATTACCTTTAGGTAAATATTCCCTGGTTGAAATTTCCTAGAATCCTTTCTGCCACATACTCTGTTATTGATAGCTCTTCAATGAAATTACGACCAAACCGTGAATGTTAGCCAAAGAATCAATTGAGAATACATTTGTTGGCATTTGCTCTACAAAACCTCCCCAACATCACCCCTCCAACTTCTCCAGTTTTCCTGGAATACGCATTCCAAAATTCATTGGAACTTCGATGTCCTCCCACACTACACAGGGGACTGTTGTCTGACTTACGTCTGCGCTATTTCATGATCAAATGAGAGATGGAATAACTTTGAAAAATATTAAGTATTAATTATTCCGTAAAGTATTACAGTTTTTATTACTTACATACGTATGTATGTATGTAATGCATTTGTTTCCTATATTCCTTAAAATAATGTTTATGTGCTATATTAATTTTCGTTTGTTTTTATTTACGCAATGATGCACAATTGGGTCAACACAAAAAATTATCTTCGTACACAATCCACGCTATATTCACATTGGTTTGGAGTAATTATATTATTAAAGAATGTATTCAAAGACTAATTTGGAAACATGTTAAACGAATTATCTTTGAACCAAAAACGGATGCTCCTTGGAGTAAATGATAGTATTTTAACTATTTGGATACAATAACAATTTATTAAGAAACGTGTTGGAGGAAATATTCTTGCATCAAAATGTATGCTTCCAGAATCAAAATGATCGTTTCTAAATAATTTAAAGACTGTTGCAATTTACATTATCCTTTTCTTAGGAAACGTATGTCCCCTGGACCAAGTGATAGTATTTTAATTATTTTAATACACTAGGCCCTACCAACTAATAAACATGTGAAAGGAATTATTCTTACTCAAAAATTTATGCTCCCAGAAACAAAATTATCATATTTAGGCCTAAATTATTTAAGTGCAGTTGTAATTAATAAAAAATATTTTAAACAAATTGTGCAATGCTTGGGAAAAGTGACATAAGTCAGTTTCCACAAACGTTTTTAATAATTTATTGACAATTTACGGAACATCTGCTCGCTTGGTAAAAGAAACATATTTCTCCCATTACAATAATTCATACAGAAGAAAATCAAATCGACATAAACCAGTGTGAAGACAGTTTTTTTCCTTCTATAAGATTAACATTTGTGACTTGTGCCACTTTTCCCAAGCACTACAGAATTATCTTTGCGCTAAAAATGGATTCTCCCTGGACCAAATGATCGCAATTTAATTATTTAATTACATTCTTAGTCTCATCCGGTGTTTTATGAAGTTATGACTGAGATTATTGTTCATTGTTTTCATTTATAATATTAGGCCATGACTGACCGAGTATATGATAACACGCGCCCAGAGGGATGGCCCATAAGCTAAAAGTCGTGTGCTAGGGACATCGCTTTGCTAATTATCCATTATGACATATTGTGCACCATACAGAACTGTCATCTATTAAATATATAATTTTCGCAGTAATCAAATCGTGACTCTGGAGTGATGTGTTATAATTTTAAGGGGATAGGATGGTATTTTTTGGTGAAAAATGAGTAAATGAAAAAAAATTCCTTAAAATAATCTGTGATATGTGTGGAATGCATAACATAATATTTTGTGGGTATTTGTGCCCTTATCAGATGTTGAGACGCCATTTTTAAACTTCCTGCGTTATGGATTTTTAAATCACTCGCCCACTTTTATTGTTGTTTCCGGTAAATTGAATTTTCAAAAAAAAAAAAAAAAAAAAAAAAAAATGTTTTTCTTTAAAATACTCTTTGATATGTGTGGAATACATTGCATAACATTTCGTGTGTATTTGTGCCCTTATCGGATGTTGAGACGCCATTTTTAAACTTCCTGCGCTATGGATTTTTAAATCACTCGCCCCTTTTTATCGATTTACGGTAACTTCATTTTTTGCTACATTGCCAGACAAAAATGGATATAACTTCTGAACTATTAAAGATACATGCATGAAACTTAGAACACACATTCTTTAGACTATTAGGAAACTTTTCTACGTAACAGAATTTTGTTAATTGATTTCATTTTAAAACTACGTCCGTTTGTTTGCAAGAAAGGAAATTAGAAAAGTGTTATTAAATTTGAATTGTTTATTTTACAAACGTAGGGACAAATATCAAAATTACGTTACAGACAGTTTGTAGAGCATGCTTTGGCAAGTACATTGCAAAGAACTGGATGAATCTACCTTTAAAAATGGTTTAGATATATCGGTTTTAGTAAAATCCTGCATGGGTATATTTTTTTCAAATATGGGCCCCCAAATAATTTATTTTTTTAATATTTATTTTTGGTTGAGTTGCTACACCTATGAGCTCTCTACAGACAAAAAATTAATATTTTGCACCAAATAGGAAAAGAGTTTTAAAAATACCATCCTCTCCCCTTAAAGTTATTTTAATCGATTTAAGTACGTTTTTTCTCTCTTGTGTAATGTGGGAAGATATCGAAGTTTCCCTCAATTGAAAATTCCACTTTTCTCAAAATCCGTTCACAAATGATCGGAATACTATTACACTCTTTTGTTTAAATCACTGCCCTGATTCGACTGCTCAGTTTGAAGTCACGACCACTGAGTTGTAATTGGAGGGAACGAAGAGAGCCTCCAGAGAGTACATTATACCATTGGATTTCATCCGTCATGGATCGTTGACTGGTGCTGCAACGCGTGTTTTGTGTTGATCAGTTTACAAAAACCAATTCACTTTTTGTCGTTACAGCGGGTCTTTAGTCAGCAGTTTGGTGACCAGCGCAGCTGGGTAACCGTTTCATCACCCCATACAATAAGTGAATGGGTAAAACAATAGCGCAAGCTGGAAATGTCCAAAACAAACCAAACCCACGTTTAAATAACATAGCGAAGCCCGAAAACGTTCAGTATTGCGACACGCTCGTGCACTGCAAATCTGATTAAGAAGTCTTAATGTAGACATTAGACCCGAAGTACGCTTGTTCAAACCCGGCCGAGGTTACATGAGTTCTCAGGCTTTCACGGTGGCTCTGATCAGAATTAGGTTTTTGGCTGAGTCGTTCGGATTAGCCTGGCGTAACGAGCCCGACAGGCTAGGCTAGTCATGTCAATTGATGCCCATAGGAGCAAGCGCGCGCTTTAGAGCTCAGGAGAGCTTGAGCGCTTTACAGCGGAAAGGAAAGAGGCTTGGTCGAGCTATATTCAGGGATGGCCAGCACTGATTCAATGGATAAAGGGAAGAGAACTTATTAAAACTGTATCCATGTTAATTTTTATATTTGCCTGAGAAGTACAGTATAAGTGCATTATAAGAATGTAAGTTTTAATTTTAATGCTCATTTTTCACAAGTTTGATATTTTTATTCAAAATAAATATTTTCTTGACTTTTTTTTTTATAGAAAAGTGAAATTTTCAGATATAGGCCGATTTATTTAGTAGCCTTACAGAATGTTTTCGTAAATCTAATATACCGTAAATACGTATTACTGAAGATAGTGTATTGACAATTTTGAAAATATTCGGATGGAAATTGTTTGTAAATAAATGAATTAACAAAGCAACTACTGTTACATCATAAGCAAAAGATACGTGCCCATGTGTTGTAAAAATATCAGCTCTAATAGCTTCAGTACATTTTGAGGAAATAATTTAATATTCTGATGACAGGAAGTTGCTCACCAATATCACCTTAAAAGCATAATGCGATAAGAGTTTTGTTATGGAATATTAGTTACACTTAAAACATATACAGCATCTAGGTAACTTTGCTTTGTACTGTAATATTGTTTTGATTGGTTTATTTATTACTTTTATAAGGCTAAATGTACCAACCATCAATATCAATTCCAAATTATCATGTCATACTCAGTCTCTTTTTTGGGATATCAATTTCTTTATGAATGATGTGTTTCATCCATTTAGTACAGTATAGTTGTACTGCTATGGAATTTATGTGAATTTTTCTTCTTAACTCTTTATTATGTTATTAACATTTAACACACAACTGCAATATTAAGAAATTGGTATTAGTACTTTTGTTTTACAAACAAAATAGATAATATCAAACAGAAAGAAGGCATATAAAAATAACGACATAAAATTTCACGTTCCGTCTGAAGTTTGTGCACCACTGTTTTCTTAATCCAACAGGCTGCTTATTCATATACACAACCCTTCCTCTTTCCATACTTCGCGCTTGATGCCCACGCATCAAGTCAAGGTCAAAAAAATGCGCTTGCTTTGACATCACTGGGCTAGGCGAATCCTCTGGTCTTACATATCAGCCCTGATGATGGATCCTGTTATTGCGTGACTATATCCGACAGCAATTCTGTACATCTTATAATGAGAAAATTAGAAACTCTGTATTTCGTATGAGAAAATAAAAAACCTCTGTACTTTGTATAATGAGAAAATAAATAACTTTGTACGACATATTATGAGAAACTTAAAAAATCTGTACTTCGTATAATGAGAAAATTAAAAAACCTATATACTTCGTATAATGAGAAAATGAAGAATACTCTGTATTTTGTGTAGAAAATTAAAAACTTTGTAATTCGCATAATAAGAAAATTAAACAACTCTGCACTGAGTGTGATAAAATGAAGAAACTCTGTACTTCGTATGAGAAAACTGAAAACTCTGTACTTCGTACAATAAGAAAATTAAACACTCTACACTTCGTATAATGAGAAAATTAAAATTCCTGTATTTCGTACGATATGAAAATTAAAAAACCATGTACTTCGTATAATAAGAAAATTAAAAACTCTGTACTTCGTATAATAAGAAAATTAAATAGGTCTACTCAGCACTTCATACAATGAGAAAATTAAATACTCTGCACTCCGTATAATGAGAAAATTAAAAACTGTGTACTTCATGTAATGAGAAGATTAAAAAAAACTGTGTACTTGGTATAATGAGAAAATTAAAAAAACGTGTACTTCATATAATGGGAAAATTAAATAACTGTGTACTTCATAATAATGAGAAAATTAAAAAAACTGTGTGCTTGGTATAATGAGAAAATTAAAAAAAAATTTGTGTACTTCGTATAATGAGAAAATTAAAAAAAACGTGTACTTCATATAATGGGAAAATTAAAAAAGACTGTGTACTTCGTATAATGAGAAAATTAAGAAAAACGTGTACTGCATATAATGAGAAAATTAAAAAGACTGTGTACTTTGTATAATGAGAAAATTAAAAAAGACTGTGTACTTCGTATAATGAGAAAATTAAGAAAAACGTGTACTGCATATAATGAGAAAATTAAAAAGACTGTGTACTTTGTATAATGAGAAAATTAAAAAAGGATGTGTACTTCGTATAATGAGAAAATTAAGAAAAACGTGTACTGCATATAATGAGAAAATTAAAAAGACTGTGTACTTTGTATAATGAGAAAATTAAAAAAGGATGTGTACTTCGTATAATGAGAAAATTAAGAAAAACGTGTACTGCATATAATGAGAAAATTAAAAAGACTGTGTACTTTGTATAATGAGAAAATTAAAAAAGGATGTGTACTTCGTATAATGAGAAAATTAAGAAAAACGTGTACTGCATATAATGAGAAAATTAAAAAGACTGTGTACTTTGTATAATGAGAAAATTAAAAAGGATGTGTACTTCGTATAATGAGAAAATTAAGAAAAACGTGTACTGCATATAATGGGAAAATTAAAAAGACTGTGTACTTTGTATAATGAGAAAATTAAAAAAGGATGTGTACTTCGTATAATGAGAAAATTAAGAAAAACGTGTACTGCATATAATGGGAAAATTAAAAAGACTGTGTACTTTGTATAATGAGAAAATTAAAAAAGGATGTCTACTTCGTATAATGAGAAAATTAAAAAAAAAATGTACCGTACTGCATATAATGGGAAAATTAAAAAAACTGTGTACTTCGTATAATGAGAAAATTAAAAAAACGTGTACCGTACTACATATAATGGGAAAATAAAAAAAACTGTGTACTTCGTATAATGATTAAATTAAAAAAGACTATGTACTTCGTATAATAAGAAAATTTAAAAAAAATGTACTACATATAATGGGAAAATTAAAAAAAAACTGTGTACTTCGTATAATGAGAAAATTTAAAAAAACGTGTACCGTACTGCATATAATGGGAAAATTAAAAAAAAACTGTGTACTTCGTATAATGATTAAATTAAAAAAGACTATGTACTTCGTATAATAAGAAAATTAAAAAAAAACGTGTACTGCATATAATGGGAAAATTAAAAAGACTGTGTACTTTGTATAATGAGAAAATTAAAGAAAAGACTGTGTAATTCATATAATTAGACAATTAAAAAAACCGTGTACTTCGTATAATAAGAAAATTAAAAACTGTGTACTTCATATAATGAGAAAATTAAAAAAACTGTATACTTGGTACAATGGGAAAATTAAAAAAATAGTTTGTTTACTTCGTATAATGAGAAAATTAAAAAAAAAACATATACTTCATATAATGGGAAAATTAAAAAAAACTGTGTACTTCGTATAATGATTAAATTAAAAAGGACTGTGTACTTCGTATAATGAGAAAATTAAAAAAAAACGTGTACTGCATATAATGGGAAAATTAAAAAGACTGTATAATGAGAAAATTAAAAAAAAACGACTGTTTAATTCATATAATTAGAAAATTAAAAAAACTGTGTACTTCGTATAATAATTAAATTAAAAAGGACTGTGTACTTCGTATAATAAGAAAATTAAAAAAAAACGTGTACTGCATATAATGGGAAAATTAAAAAGACTGTGTATAATGAGAAAATTAAAAAAAAACGACTGTTTAATTCATATAATTAGAAAATTAAAAAAACTGTATACTTCGTATAATGAGAAAATTAAAAAAACGTGTACTTCATATAGGGGAGAGTCGGGTAGTATCGGACATCGGGTAATATCGGACAGTGCGTTCCTTTCATCTTCCACCATATGGTAGTACCGGAATGACATGGTTAAGTTTCTCTATGCGACATCACAGAAACGTAACCATGTCAATCAGGTACTATCATCGTGTGGTAGATGAAAGAAACTCACTGTCCTATATTACCCGATGTCCGATACTATCCGACTCTCTCCTAATGGGAAAATTAAAAAGACTGTGTACTTTGTATAATGAGAAAATAAAAAAAACGATTATGTACTTCATATAATTAGAAAATTAAAAAAAAACCGTGTGCATCATATAATGAGAAAATTAAAAAAACTGTGTTTTTTCTATAATCAGAAAATTAAAAAAACCGTGTACTTCACATACTGGGACAATTTTAAAAACTGTGTTCTTCGTATAATCAGAAAATTAAAAGTCACTATATTTCGTATAAGAAGAAACAACGAACCCGACATTTCTCTCTGACATCTTCGAGTGGTATAAGTCTCTTCACAAGTTGGACGCTTCTGGTGGTAAGGTTGCGCTGTATCTCGAACAGCTCTTCCTCTAGCTGTTTGTTCCTGGACGTGAGGTTGGTGTACTGCCCCATCTGCTCCTGAAACTTTTGGTTCAGGGCTGTAGCGTTGAGCAGCTTCTTCTGCAGCTCTTCATTGCGGGTTGTCAGATCCTTCATTCTCCGTCGACTGCGTGCCAGTTCCTTTTCCATGTGGTCCACGTCCTCTCGCAGCTTCTTGTACTGCCCTGTGCCCTGCATATCCTCTATCTCTTGCATCCATTCTTGAGGATCCATGGTTGAATTTCCAGACTGTTGAACGGTGAAGCATAACAGTTGAGGCAACAACACCTGTAGATGTGGTGGTATCGCCACTGGTTGCTGGACTTGTGCCAAAGACATTTTTCTTTCTCTACAAACAAGAATAAATGCATCAGTTATGTGTAGCCTTTATTTTAAATCTGTTATGAAATAGTATTTTATTTATTTATTTATTTATTTATTTATTTATTTATTTATTTCATCAATCATTGTTCACGTCATGGCGGATTAGATGCCTTCCAGTTCTTAATCCGCCATCACTCTCAATGCAAATATAACACAAACTAATACATAATGAACCTATAAGCATCCTCTGTTTACAATACCAATACTACTACTACTACTAATAATAATAATAATAATAATAATAATAATAATAATAATAATAATAATAATACACAACTAATAATAAGTATAACTCTTATATTTAAAACTCCTACCTTAGCTTTTTCATTTTATGCTCAATCTCTTAAGAATTATTCTGTTAACTTCATTGACTACTCTTCGTAGTTTCTTATCGTGTGACTACTCAACATTTATAATTCCATCTCCGTTAGAGCTTTGACTTTCTCTTCCCATCTAATTTTAACTCTAAAAAGAAATTTTCCTAATTTATGCAAATTGCTGGCGTTTAGGTGACCATTCATTTTTTTATAAGCTACTATAGCGTTTATTTGTAGAAATTTTTTATCTACCCAACTGTGTCTCAAATCATTTGTTGCCTGGCACTTTAGCGCAATATGCATTGCGTCTTCAGCTAGTCCACCCAAAGGACATTTATCCTTCTCTACATTCCCTCTCCTATTCTTGAGTCTCCAGATACCTAATCTCCACCATGCCATTCCTGTTCTCTCTTCCCTTGAATTTAGTCTAACATATTCTTCCTGTTCCCAAAACTGCTTAGCCTCCCTATAGTATTTTAATGATCCTAGGTCTTTAATATTAAAATAGTATTTTATCAATTACACACTTGTTGCCGATGGAATTGATGCTAGGGAGATGGTATTTAGTGAAATTAGCCCAAGGATTTGTCGTGGGTCTGTCATTCGCATTGTATTTGTGGAAGCGACCGGTATAGTCTATTGATCTATGTTAGTGTCGTGCAGTGTTTGAACGTGAAAGGTTTTAGTGCATTTCATCCTACAATATGGTACCGTATTATAATATTAAACAAATCGAGGGTTCAGAATGACAAGGTTCTATCTAGTGTTTAGTAAATTTTACAGGAGAGCATTTTAAATGTTTGGTTGTTAATAAAATCAATGCAGATAAGAACCTTTTTAAACTAACTTTATCACGAACAATAATTACGATATCAACATATAATTTATATGGTAGATAGCTGTGAAGTAGCAGAATTCAAAGCACCAAAAATCTCAATTTTGCTGAAAATGTCGGATAGAACCTTGTCATTCTGAGCCCCTCGAAATATACATATTATATACTCTATTAAAATATTACTTACTTACTGGCTTTATATTATTATAATATAATTATTATTATTATTATTATTATTATTATTATTATTATTATTATTATTATTATTATATATTATAATATCATGCCCTTTGTTTGAACCCAAATGCAATTCTGAAGCAGGACTAAAGTATGGCTCAAATTTCGGCCCAAGATTTTATAATAACTTCATTAAAAACATTCAAAATTAGCATCTTCCAATAATAAATTATTTTAAAACCAAGCACTTCAACTGATTTTAAATCCTGATTAGTATATATTATATTACTTCATTATAGTATTGAATACTTACTTACTTACTTACTTACTGGCTTTTAAGGAACCCGAAGGTTCATTGCCGCCATCACATAAGCCCGCTATTGGTCCCTATCCTGAGGAAGATTAATCCAATCTCTATCATCATATCCCACCTCCCTCAAATCCATTTTAATATTATCTTCCCATCTACATCTCGGCCTCCCCAAAGGTCTTTTTCTCTCCGGCCTCCCAACTAACAATTATAGTATTGCATATTATTTTAAATTTATTTTACAATTTATTGTATTATTTAATACTTTTTCATTTTACTTTATTATTGTTTAAAAGGGCCATCGCCCCTTGGGCTTTCCAGTTAACATACTTTTCTGTGTATTAGCCTACCTGATTTAATTTAATATTGTATTTCTTGTATTTATTATTTCTTGTACTATTATTTTGGTATCTTTCATTTTACTTTTGCTTACTTATACTTGATTAATTAAATTAAACAATTAAATAATTCCCCCAAAGGTCTTTTTCCCTCCGGCCTCCCAACTATTTCATTATTCAATTAAATAATTATTTTAGTGTAAGCGTGTAACATAACTTTTTCATTATTCAATGTAAACTCCACTTCCGGCCACAAGCTTTTGCTTCATCAGGAGTGCCAACCAAAAGTGTACTATTATTAACTTTCAAATAATAATAATAATAATAATAATAATAATAATAATAATAATAATAATAATAATAATAATATAATATATTATGACGATACTACAAACATCGCCCTACTCCTTAGGCATCCAACAATACGTGGAAGTAAAGCATTCATTCATAGTGTTCTTTCCAAGGGCAGGTTTTTCACTCCAAACCCAGCATCCTCCAGTCTTTCCTATTTTCTGATTTCCTATTTGTCTCCGCATATGATCCATATATCTTAATGTCGTCTATCATCTGATATCTTCTTCTGCCCCGAATTCTTCTCCCGTTCACCATTCCATCTAGTGCCCTTCAGTATGCAGTTTATTCTCAGCTAGTGACCCAGCAAATTCCTTTTCCATTTTCAGTATCATTCTTTCTTCGTCCACTCTTTTCAACACAGCTTCGTTTCTTACTCTGTCCATTTCACACGCTCCATCCTTCTCCATATCCACATTTCAAATAATGCTATTCGCTTCTCTTCACTTCGTTGTAATGTTCATATTTCTGCCCCATACAATGCTACATTCCACACAAAATACTTCACTTGTCTCTTTCTTAGTTCTTTCTCCATAGGTCCGCAGAAGTTGCTTCTTTTTCTATTAAAAGCTTCCTTTGCCATTGCTGTCCTCCTTTTCATTTCCTGGCACCAGCTCATGTTACTGCTTATAGTAAACCTCAAGTATTTGAAGCTGTCCACTTGCTCTACTGTCTCATTTGGAATTCGCAAGTTTACCTTTTACTTTTCTTCCTATGACCATGGTCTTCGTCTTGTTGGCATTTGTCTTCATTCTATACTGCTAACAGCTGTCATTTAGCACCAATAGCATTTCCCTTAGTATCATCTCCTCTTCTGCTAAAAACGCCACATCATCAGCAAATCTTATACACTTTTTTCATTTTCCTCCTACTTTCACTCCTCCCATGTTCTGAAAACAGTTCTTCATGAAATCCTCCAAGTAGATGTTGAACAGGGTAGGTGATAAAGGACATCCTTGTCGTACTCCTCTTCCTATTTCCTATTTCACTTCCTTCTATCCTAACTTTAGCTCGTTTCATATGAAGGTCACTGAACAGTCTCCTCCCTTTCCAGTCTACGCCAATCTTCTTTAGGATCCCCATCAATGTATTCCAATCAACTCTGCCAAACGCCTTTTCTAAGTCCACAAATACAACATACACTTCTTTATTCTTCTCTAGGTATCTTTTTGCCGATTGTTCGTAGCAGTCCAATTGCATCTCTCTTATCTTTTCCCCTCCTGAAGCCAAACTGCTCTTCTTCCAACTGTTCTTCCATCTTAGAATATAAACGTCGATTCAATATTCGCAGAAGAATCTTCGTCGAGTGTGAGAAGAAAATGACCTGTGAAGGATGCACTGGAAGGAATGGTAAGAGTTTGGAACAGAAGAATATATCAGATGATAGACGAAATTTAGATATATGGATCATATGCGGAGACTAAGAGGAAGGCAGAATATAGAAAAACTGGAGAATGCTCTGTTTGCACTGAAAGGCCTGCCCTTGGGCAGGACACAATGAATGAATAGTAAATTACTTAAAATACAAGTTTTTTTTTATTTCAACAGTGTATATATATCTTTGTTTATAAGTGCATACGTACATGCATATTTTGCTATTTTTAGTGTATTTGAATCCGTCCCCTAGTCGGTGGTGTGATTCATCCGGTTGTACCTGTTTGTTCGAACCGCTTGTTAAATTTATCGCAGTTGTGTGATGCGCGTCGTTAGCATATGCGAGTTTTTAAATTACTCTATACATAATTCTGCAGTAGCGTTTTGCATTGCAGTATTTCTTTATTTGCAGTCACTTATTATTTACTTACAAATGGCTTTTGGAGAACCCGGAGGTTCACTGCCGTCTTCACATAAGCCCGCCACTGGTCCCTATCCATTTTAATATTATCCTTCCATCTATGTCTCAGCCTCTCTAAAGGTCTTTTTCCCTCAGGTCTTCCAACTAACACTCCAACAGTCTTACTAATAAACCGTGTATAGTTTTTATACGAGACTTATGCAGAGTTGAGACAGAAAACGTTACTAATAAACCGTGAATAAGCTATGGACGTATAAACAGGCTGTAACTATACAATGGGAATTGCTTTGCAGTAGTTATATACACGAAACCCCTTGTTTAAGCGTTGTATATAGGGAAAAAATGGCCGCCCCTTTAACAGCTGTTCGTATCGACTGTCATTTTATGATGATATTTACCTTGTAACCACAGAAGAACAAACCAAAGATCATAAAATTATTAGAATAATATTGCTGTAGCTTGTACTCTTTGACCAAAATGTAGTGTGGTAATCGATTAGAGCCAGTTGTACTATCGATATTTAACACGCCACACTAGAGCGCCCTACCGGATCCAGTAGAGAACCTCAGATATTCTATTACCTTTCGTAACGAAATAATGTCGAAACTATGACGTAGCTGTGTAACAGTTATACTGTTATACACGACGTATGTAGTGATTATTAGTAAGGAATTTACACACGACTTATAAACGAGCTACTCATTGTATAAGTATAAGACAGTTGAACGCCTGTATATAGAGTTTTTATTAGTAAGACCGTATATGCATTTCTGGATTCACCCATATGCGCTACATGCCCTCCCCATCTCAAATGCCTGGATTTAATGTTCCTAATTATGTCAGGTGAAGAATACAATGCGTGCAGCTGCGTTGCGTAACTTTCTCTATTCTCCTGTAACTTCATCCCTCTTAGCCCCAAATATTTTCCTAAGCACCTTATTCTCGAACACACCCTTAACCTCTGTTCCTCTCTCAAAGTGAGAATCCAAGTTTCACAACCATACAGAACAGCCGGTAATACAACTGTTTTATAAAATCTCCCTTTCAGTTTTTTTTAAAGCAGAAGATGACAAAAGCTTCTCGCATTTCCCATATTTATACTGCATTTAATTTCCTCCCGAGTGGCATTTATATTTTTTACTGTTGCTCCGAAGTATTTGTTTTCTACCTTTCCAAAACATAAATATCCAATTTTTATATTTCCATGTCGTACAATGTTTTGGTCACGAGACATAATCATAAATAAGTTACATTTTCTTTTGGGGATTTACTTCCAAACCTATTTCCTTACTTAATTACAAATAGCTTTTCAGGAACCCGCAGGTTCACTGCCACCCTCACATAAACCCGCCATTGATCCCTATCCTGTGCAAGATTAATCCAGTATCTATCATCATATCCCACCTCCCTCAAATCTATTTTAATATTATCCTCCCATCTACGTCTCGGCCTCTCAACTAACACTCTATAAGCATTTCTGGATTCACCCATACGTGCTACATGCCCTGCCATCTCAAACGTCTGGATTTAATATTCCTAATTATGTCAGGTGAAGAATACAATGCGTGCAGTTGTGTGTTGTGTAACTTTGTCCATTTTCCATTAACTTCATCCCCTCTAGTCCCAAATTTTTTCTAAACACCTTATTCTCAAACACCCTTAATTTCTGTCCTCTCTCAAAGTGAGAGTCCAAATTTCACAACCATACAGAAAACCGGTAATAGAACTGTTTTATAAATTCTAACTTTCAGATTTTTTGACAGCAGACTAGATGACAAAAGCTTCTCAGCCGAATAATAACATGCATTTCTCATATTTCTTCTGCGTTTAATTTCCTCCCGAATGTCATTTATATTTATTACCGTTGCTCCAAAATATTTCAATTTTTCGACCTGTTCGAAGGATAAATATCCAATTTTTATATTTACATTTCGTACAATATTCTGATCACGAGATATGATCATATATTTTATCTTTTTCGGATTTACTTCGAAACCTATCGCTTTACTTCCTTCAAGTAATATTTCCGTCTTTTCCCTAATCGTTTGTAGATTTTCTCCTAACATATTCACGTCATCCGCATAGACAATGGTCGTGCCAGAGAATCAGTCCCATTCCGAGGCTTATTTGAAGGATTCGTAAAAAGCTGTTTTTTACAGTGATAGGTTGTTAGCCCTTCGCCCAGCCCCCAAGCTGGAGGACCACCCCTTATCGGCTGTCCACGACTGCTTATTCAATATATTCGCAGCTACCCTCCATATCTGGAGGCCGTCTCCTCTATCCGCAACCTGAGGACGCGCCATGCCGCGGTGATAGGGACCCACAATACTTGGAACTTATCTCCTTACATGCTTCAAGTAAAATTCACGTCATCCTCATAAACACGCAGCTGTGTTCCTGGACTTTCCTAATGCCATATTATAGAATCTAGAGCAAAGTTCACATATTATTACCCTGTTTAATATTTGTTATATTAACATGTTGTAATTTTCGATTATTAGTGGAGAGAAGTGGTTGTTAAAAAATTATTACGACATCATTTCCCCTAATGATTGACTGCATGCCTTAACAAATCACACCGTACGATCACTTGAATCACGTTGTCCATAAAACCACAGCGACGAATTACTACACCGTGCCACCTTCTCCAGCGATCCAAATCGCTATCGTTCAACAAAACACGTAACCACAGGGATCCGACTCCGACGCCTATTTTCGTATGACATCATACAAGCAACAAAAATAATGAATGCACGTACCTTCGTGAAGAAGTACAGCCAGTCGAATGTCACATGCAGATGATAGCAAGACGTGGACTATATCGCTGAACCAGGAAAGTTGTCGTGCGAGGTCAAACTGACGCAAGCAGGCAGTCCGCCTGACCTCTGCTCTGTCCCCTTGATTGCAGACATGATATGGAGACTGGAAGTTCGATTAGAGATGACTTATTGCTGGACGAGGACCATGAAAATATGAGATAAACGTTGTTTTTAACTGTACAAGGAAAACAGAACTGAGGGATAATACAGGAGAATGCAGCTAGAAAATATAATAATTGTCGCAAAAATGCACAAATGAAAAATAATATTTGTGCTAATTCTACAGAAAGATAAACTTAATAAAATATGCAGAAACAAAAAGTTATGTAACTTGTTTCTTGGAGTTTTATTACTTTCAATTCACTTACCACACTCTAGATACACTTATGTAAGTAGGCTACATCATTAGACTTAGGTATGTTTCGAATTAATTACTGCTGAATTTACATTACATTAAAAATACGTCATTTCATGGTCACTCTAAACATTCGAATTCTTTACGAGTAAGTCCTTCAAGATTTATTGTTAGCAGAGTGCTAACTCTTTTTACTGAAAGACAGTTTTTACAAGACTCATGCACCTAAATTCTAGCTCACAATTTACAGTATGCGATGGAATTGTATAAATCAATAAGAAAAAATTGTTCATTTAACTTACATGAATTGCAACAACTGTTTGAAATCCATTCCTGAATATGTGTTGCTCATTACCTTTTTTAATATTGCCCATTGCATTAGCATTTCATTTAAATTCAGATTCTCCAGAACTGATTAGTTCATACACATCTCTGATTTCATTTTCTCCATTACCATCCTTGTTTCTGAAGTCCAATGTGGTTGTCGCATTTTTGCACATTGACATTGAAAATTTGCTGCCTTTTAGAAGTCGAGTACCAAAATGCGACAAATGCGACTGTGGCTTAAACGATGGATGGATGGATGGATAAAACAAGACTGGCTGGCAGACAGATATATCGGTAGATAGGTAGTAGAGATGAACAACGATCGAGAAAGCAAGACTAACAGCGCCCTCAAAGCCGAAAACCCACACGACAATGTTCTATAACTCGCTCGTTGACGTAAAGACTGCTTGTGAGTGTTTCGAGACGCCGAGATTGATCACTCCAGAAGTCTCGAACATCAAGCAGCCTTGAATCACCACCTGACTGAACTTTTATCTACTTTGGCAACTGTTATATACGTATAAACAATCAAGTAGCCTATTTGAAACATGATCTCTACCTTTCAGCGTATAATAATCCGTTCCCCAATCTTTATTTAATTACTAGACCCCTATTAAAAAGCTAGGAATTTTCTTTTCACACGTTTGAGATCGAGTGTGCAATCTCAAGTAAAAAGATATTAACGTTATGTTTTATATTTCTTAGAAATACAAATTTATTTTAGAATTTTTTTTCTATTTATATAACCATAGGTAACAGCATATATTAGAACCAAGATATTTTGATAACTAAGATACTGTTCTGTTTTGTCTCTTTGTCTCAATGAAACATTTATAATGCTATTTATTTCAATAATGTACGTTATTCAAAGTTACCGTACGAAATCTTCGCAAGAATTTTTGTCAGCCTCAAAAGATAGGTAATTATTTTCGAGCAGCTTTGAACAAACAAAACTGAGATTAAATAAACTTTTAAACATCTTGATTACATAACTTTTAACACTGTATCACTTCGGAATATGTATGATAAGACTTTCTTGTGTTAAATTCTAACATACCTTGTTTACATGTTTCGACCTTTTATGGGTCATCCTCAGAACTGGTCGTTGTTGGTCTTGGCGCCTCTTGTTTTGTTTCCTGTGAGGATGTGGTCATGTGGTGTAATGTAGAGGCAAAGAGTGTGTGTGTTCCGAAATTGAGTTGTGTGTTGAGAATTTCGTTGGGGTGTGTTTTCAAATTTTTGGTTACACATAACTCGCATATTAACACAACTTCTATCAATTAGCCTATATAAAAGTACACTTTTATTAAGATATTGAGATAAAATTTTCATGAAACCTTACATTTTTAAAGCGAAAATAAAAAAAAGATAAAATTTGTCAAAATTCGACTATTGTCAGTAGCACATAACATTAACTTCTTCCAAATAAATCTTATGAGCACTTTATCACAAACACATCTCATGATAGATTAGATTGGATTAGATTAGATTAAATTAGATTAGATTATATTAGGTTAGATTAGATTAGATTAAATTAGACTAGACTAGATTAGACCTTTATTAACCGATAGAATTGCAAACATTCATGGCACCATCCATACATATATAGCTCTATGTTAATTTGTCCCAGATGCATCTCTCATGTGTCCTATGATCCTAAAACATCTTTCGTGCATTATGTTAGCCCTAAATACATTGTGTTAAATAAACTCACAATGGTCACATGCCACATTAACACAATAATACATAACACCTCCATGTGTTACATTGTTCCAAACACATTTCTTATGTATAACATTCTTTCAAACAAACTGTTATGTCAGTTGCCACGAACATAACCTAACCTTGCAGTGTTAACAGTCCTAAACAAATTTTTCATTAACACATTAGTGTTACAACATCTCATGTGAGTTGCATTGTTTATCAAGCATGTCTAACATGTCACATTATCTCATATATACCTACATCTTTCATTTATCGTTACTTCCAAACACATTGTTATGCTGTCATACTCTCCTTTAAATCGGTTAATCAGCTATTTATCGATGCTGTATCAACTACGAGGTTGTTTAATGTCGGTGGTATTGGTGATAATGGTGAGATGAGTCCGACGATTTGCCATGACATTACCTAGCATTCACTTTATAGTTGGATAAAATCTCTGGAAGGGAGGAACCACCTAATTACATAATCAGGCCAAGCCAAAGTGGAATTCTAACCTACGCCCCAGTACAATCTGAAGTCATAAGTCCCCTTCGCTAAAGTACCCTGAAACTGCTCCGATGGTCCATATTCTCCCAAAAATATATCTCAAATGTCATATTGTTCCACAAGGATTTCTTATAATATGTTCCATGGTACAAAACAACCCGTGTGTTGCATTGTAGCATATAAACATATCTCCATATCCCATGTGTCACATGTCTGTATCCCAAATATCTCTCATTTCTCATGTGTCACATTATGTCTGTACCCCAAACACATCTCTTAATTGTCGCCGTATGTGAGATCCTACTTTTGTTTTACACACCAACTTGTACCACATTATCCCAAATAAGTGCCTAATTTGCCACACGTTTTTAAAACAAAAATTAATTAAATGTGGCGATGTGTTTGACCCAAGCACACTTTATGTATCTCACTTGTCTAAATCATCCCTTTATGTTTGTCCAACAACCAGTTCTGACATTCATCACACAACTTGTTTCGCGAGGAAAATCATCCCTTTATGTTTGTCCAACAACCAGTTCTGACATTCATCACACAACTTGTTTCGCGAGGAAATCTGCCACGTCATTTTTCTTATATTTCTTTGCCACTGCTTCTGGTGTTCTACCCTTCTTATCGACCACTTTGACATCTGCACCACTTTTCACCAACAGTTCCACTACATTCAGACTTCCACCTTGAGCTGCAAGGTGCAGTGGTGTCATCTTCCGATCATTTTGAGCATTTGCATCCACACTTTTGTCCAACAGAATCTTGCAGGCATCCAAATGACCATAGAAAGAAGCCTCATGAAGTGGAGTAGATAAGAACTTATTAATGGCTTTAGGATCTGATCCTGCGTCCAACAACACTTCCATTACTCCTGTATGTCCTGCACGTGCTGCAAAATGAAGTGGTGAGTCTTGGTTTCTCTCTTGTACTGAGACTTGTGCTCCGGTACTAAGCAAAAGCTTCACAATTTCAGTACGACCATTAATTGCCGCTGTGTGCAAAGGTGTCCACCCTTGGTTGTTCCTTGAAGAGACATCTGCTCCTTTGCTGATTAATAACTTCGCAATATCAGCGTGGTCTTCCTTCAAAGCCAATTGGAGTGCGGAGAATCCGTAAGGGTCCTTCACAGTGATATCTGTTCCTAGATCAACAAGGCATTGGACTACTGTCATATTGCCTTCCCTTGCAGCAGTATGCAGAAGTCCTTCTCTTTTGGTTTTGTCGAGCTTGGAGAGTTCCTGTAAATTACAACTGAATTAGTTATCTGAGAAACCACACAAGTTCATTTTTATAGTGAGGATCAAGTCCAGATCAGCTTATTTAATACCCTAAGGGTGAAACCTAACCATTTTTCCACTACTACTAAATATTCTAGTGGATTATAGTGATTTTCTAGTTCTCAGGTTGAATTTTATTTTACCAACTTCGTTTCAAATTTCGGGTAATTACTGACAAATAATACAACTGGCAGTTATTTTCTAACTGTTATTTTGGCAGCAATGATTTCGGTTTATAGTAAACAACGAGCTAGATACTATAGAGAGGACAAAGATCTCAGAAAGTTGAAGACAATTGAACATTGGTCCGCCATGTTTCGGTTAGTCAAAACAAAGGGGCGTGGCTCGGATGTTGTAGGAAATGACTGTAATGAAGTTAGTATTATTGTGAATTGAGTTACATATTAAGACTATGTTAATAAGTAAAAAGTAAAATACACACAAAACTTTACGTTTTATAACAGCTGTAGGCCTATGTTTTATTAGTTTCACTAAATATAGCCCAGATATTAAATGACAAGCTATACTCGATGCAACCAAAGCAAAGCACCTAAAGACGGATGAATTTAATCGGCAGAAGAAAAATAAATAATTTTTTGACTTCGTCACAAATTTAATTACCTTACAGCTAGTCTAACCTAATATGAAATCATGTAATTCAGTGCTCACCAGGTGATTTCAAGAGAGACGACGTATGTAACTAATAGGAGTAAAATATAGGAAAGGTAGTGGCGAAAATTAAAAAAATATCCAGTAATTAAGTTATTGAGAAAAATTCATTTGAAATTGGAATTAACACAGAGAACTTTTGAAAACTGAAATTATTAAAACTACAAATAATCTCTTAGCATGCAACATAATAATTAAAGAATGACACTAATAGAAAGTTACTCATGATCATAACTCACCACATTTATTGAAACGATAAGATATTTACGATTAACATTGTTATCAGAAACAACAGGAGCCACAGCTAGGTACACTTCTTTTCGCGTGATGGCGACATCGTGTAATCTAATATAATTTGAAACAAGCATTGATCTCACACGTGTCTCACAACTAAGCAGAGGCTTTTGCAGAATAAAACTGTTCTTACATTATTTTGAACAATAATGACAAATTGTGTGTGATGCAAGTGCTAACTTTCCTCTTTGGTAACAAAAAGAGCCCTAACGCATTAATAAAAAGAAAATTGGAGTAGGCCCTATAAACACAATAAATACTAAACTCTTGATGGTACAAACTTATTAATACAGATATTTCGCTTATGCTCAGTCCGTCTTATCTTATAATTCTCTGCGGCCATGGTACCTGTATTGAGAGGGTTTAATTATCCAGCAACGAATATTATGATTTACGGTACATTTCATTTAAATCCGAGGGAATGAGACATTTTTGGAAATTTTAAAGTCTTAATTATTACTTTTTCATTTATAAATCAGCTTTTTACAAAACCTATAGCGAAATGTTTAAATTAAATATTGATGTATCTGAAAAATATAATACATGTACCAACTCGTTACAGTGTACCTTTGATAAGCACTCCTTGCGGAGGCTGGCGGTACTAAAGACGCCATGTTTTTAGGAACGATCCATAGTACTGTTGGCCTCCGCAGGGAGCGCTTATCAGAGGTCTTTAGCCTCTCTATAGTATCTAACTCGTTGATAGTAAAGCAAACTGATGAAAATGCAAATAAGTAAATACATTTTTAGGTTAGGTCTCATAAATCGTAAACTCTTTAGTCAAAGCAACAAATTTCATGTTGCCTGACAAAATAAATTGTAATATTAAATCATACTAATCCTAATTACCAACATAATATGCGAGATGTCTAGGAAGAAAATATACTATTTCATAATTATGTCATGACAGTATTTATGAAGACAAATTTTTCTGGTCTAGTTGTGACTGAAACGGTATACCTGAGGAGCTGTGGTGTGTGGGACTTCAATAAGATATCAGTGTTTTCACTTTAAAAAGGATTTTTTTTTTTTTCGTTTTGTAACATGGACAAAATACATTATGTACTAAATTTGTACCGATACTTAAATAGCTTTTGTTCTCATTAACTTACACACAAAATAAATACAAAATATTATTATTTTTACTGGAAAGATTTTGGGAATTTGAGAAACAACATATGTCCACGAACTTTAAGACACCCTGGCACTCTGAAATAAATTTTAAAAGTTTCTTTAAAATATCTAGAAATATTGCAATTCATATGAAAATTTTAATCTAAAAAAATAAGAACGTGCATCCAATACTTATTTGTAAGTTGGAGACAGTTTTTTGCAGTTAAGTCAAAACTTATAGCTAAGGACAGGTATAGTTTATCAAATAACCGACTCAATTTCTTTATTTAAGGAAACTGAGTAGGTAATGTAAATGACCAGTAATCACATTTTCGGTTTTTATCCTTAAAAATTGAACAGTTCAACATTTTCTTTAGATAAAAAAAAGTATATGGGTTCATATTGTTATGAGCAGGGGCAGGTACCTAGTTATGAAGATTAATTTTATCATACCGGTACCATATTTGTTTTTTAATATTGGTGTTAGAGGAGATTATTAGAGATTGTTTCATACCCCTGGTGGAGATTGATGGAAATTTTGGAAAATGAAATTATTTTGTAGGTGGGGTACTAATTCAATATGAATATTCCTTTCACTCTCATAATTAATATTAGGTAAATGTTTATTGTATTATTGTAAATGTGTGTTATGGTCAAGAAAAAGATGATTGACTATGCTACTGTAAATATTTTATTAAAGTGATAGTATGATAACCATTATTATAAATTAACTTTTTATTTATTTTTGCCTATATTATATTGTATTTATACCACAACTTATGCTCAGTTATAGGATATTTTAATTCCAATAGTAGGCCTATAGTAAAAAATGTTTTAACAACTGATCTACTAACAACTAACTTTAATACTGATCTGTGTGTGATTTAGCAGAAACTGCAATGTTAATATTTTCCATTTTCACAAGTAGGCCTACAATTCAGAGTTTAATATGAAAGAACAGTCATCGACTTGTTACTAGAGTTTGGCAACATTGCCTTTGCCCTTGGTGAAACACCCCTTGTTTGGCGACAATGGACTGTAAATACTAATGGTAGGAAATAAGTACTCGTACCGTAAATTAATCTGGCGCATATACAATCTGTTTTCAGCATATATACTTACTTGATCCTAAGAATATTCCTGGATATAATAAATTCAAAGGAATAACAGTTAACCAGTAGGCAGAATAATTTTAAAATATCTATAATTTGAAATTCGCTATAAAATGACACAATAGTGATAATTCGCGATTATCGTTATATTTCGCTCTTAGAATCCCATTTCGCAACTTATTGCAATTATTGTTTCAACAACCAGTACAAATTATTAATTATAATCTCTTGATTACTGAATATTAATAAAAATTAATTGTAAACCTAACATTTCTTGATTATCACTATCTCCATGAATATCTGGTTCTGGTTATGATATTTGTAGACCCTAAATTTGTGTTCTTAATTGGTCGCGCGTCCATTTAAATGGCAGGTAAGAAATTTCAAATTGCTTTCTGTCACTCAAAATTGGTTTACTCATGAAACTTGCAAATACAATATTTTTTAGGAAAATCATTACAATTAGAACAAAACATTATCAATAAAAACTTCTCTTTTGTAAACTCTGCTATACCATTTCTATTAAGTTTCGAAATTTAACATTGTTTACACCCTGAAGATGCTACTGACGTGAGATATGACGAAGTAATGGTATTTTACCCTTGTCTGAGCTTGATGTATCATCCATTTATTCGATTTTGACATGCACGTAATGAAAATCCATTAACTTTGGGATCAACATAATGCGCGGATCATAAGCTACGATAACACAGGGCATCACATTGAAAACGGAACTTGAAAGCTTCACAGCTGCTCCTTAACCATTATGCACACCATAGTCGGATATGAAACTGAAGTTCTTGGAGAAAGTTCGTCACACAGTCTCACAACCATAAATTTTACACGATTTAATTGGAGTAGAACACAAATTCACTTTAATCAGAAATTATCATCGTAATTACCCCATTATCATAATGTTATCAACTCATTTTCTCTGAATAGCTTCTACTCATGAAATGGGAAGTTTTAATAAATAGTTTTTATTATCTACATTCTCTTTATTCCCGAAATATCCTAACAGATTTTTATAGGCAAGATACTGGTATACTTACTAATAACAGTTTTGCTTCCTGTGGTGCGTTGTCCCCTTCGTACACAGCTTGTAATATGGTCTGAAAAAAAATAATTAAATATTTTTAACAACTATGTTGTTGTTTAGTCAACTGTTCAAAGACAAGTCTGAACCTCACAAGTGATACCAAGAAGGTACCACTTATGAGGCAACTAGGCCAGGAGATAATGGCATAGGGTAGCCAGTTCCTTTCTCCATTGCATACATCGCCAACTAGCTATATATTGCACTAGTCAGACTTCACATGCATACAAACAGTTGTTCTTGCTCTGACACATATTACGAGGGGGATCCAGGAAATAACGACCGTTCGCACATACCCGCCACGCAGCTGACTCCCCTTCCTTGTTTGAAGGTCAACTGGCTTCCTTAACATGTGTTCTCATAATGTTGTGAGTACTGGTTGCAACTAGTCGCCATTGTGCATTTTGTGTTACTTCAAAATGAACGACGTGATTGATAATCCCGCCGACTGTGAGGTGAGGAGTGTGATTCGATTTTTGAATGCCCGACATTTGAAACCTGCAGAAATTTACCGGCAATTGAAAGAAGTGTATGGTGATACTGTAATGAATGAAAGAAATGTGAGAAAATGGTGCGAAATGTTCAACAATGGGCGAACAAATGTCCACAATGAAACTCGACCCGGATGCCCATCACTCATCACAGAAGACCTGAAGACTAAAGTGAACGACAGAATCTTGCAAGATAGGCGCACATCACTCGACGAATTGCATATTGCCTTTCCTGACATTTCTCGTTCTTTGCTTGGTGAAATTGTGTCGCAACATCTTGGCTACCACAAACTCTGTGCACGATGGGTTCCACGACAACTGAGTGACCAACACAAAACTCAGAGAATGGCCTCAGCATTGACATTCTTGATGCGATATCACACAGATGGAGACGCCTTTCTTGATCAAATTGTGACTGGTGATGAGACCTGGGTGTCTCACAACACCCCAGAGACCAAGCGCCAATCACGTCAGTGGCGTCATCCCTCATCACCCAAGAAACCGAGAAAATTCAAACAGACTCTCTCAACACAAAAAGTCATGGCTACTGTCTTTTGGGATCGCAAAGGTGTTCTTTTGCTGGATTTCATGCCAAAAGGCACTACGATCAATGCAAATCGTTATTGTGAGACTACGGCGAGCCATCCAAAACAAGAGGCGAGGAATGCTTTCGAGAGGAGTTGTGCTTCTTCACGACAACGCCAGTCCGCACACTGCTGCTTCAACTCGAGAATTGCTGGATCAATTCGGTTGGGAAATCTTTGATCATCCGCCCTATAGTCCAGACCTTGCTCCTAGCGATTTTCACCTTTTCACTAAGCTGAAAGACATTCTGAGTGGTACGCGTTTTGGAAGTGATGAAGAGTTGAAGAAGACAGTGAACACCTGGCTTAATGAACTGGCGGCAGAGGAGTATAACACGGGAATTCTAAAGCTAGTGAACAGATACGACAAATGTTTAAATGTAGGTGGTGATTATGTAGAGAAGTAAAGGAAGCTTCAGTTATGTAACAGACTTTGTTTTTTCAAATAAATATATTTGTTTAATTATTACAACAAAACGGTCGTCATTTCCTGGATCCCCCTCGTATCAAGTGAGGTGAACTGCCTGATAATAGATGTACATATCAGCCAGAACCTCAATCAGAAAATTTAACAACTATATACAGTACAAATATATATGCGAATGTGTGCTTCTGAGATAACACATAAACAGCTTGTAATATAGTTTATGCAGTGTGTAAAATATCCTATCATGTAACGATTCTATAATTAATATAGATACCTTAATACTTATCCTTACTTTTGACGTGTTTAGTTCTTGCTGCATCTTTCCCATCTGGATCGATGTGGCATCAAGTTTGGACTAAAAAAATAAATTATTATAAGTACAACAGAAAATTCACTAATTCACCTACTGGTTAACTCTTGAATATGTTACTGGTGGTACTGGGATGATGATGATGATGATGATGATGATGATGATGATGATGATGATGATGATGATGATGATGATGATGATGATGATGATGATGATGACGATACGAAGAACAAAAAGAAACTCTTTTTCATTAAGAAGAAAAAATAATTTAGGAATATAATTGATGGTGATCACTTTCACGTGTTAATATTGAACTAAGTTTATAAATACCTAGTTGACTAGTTTCAGCTCAGTAGAAACCATTTTCAGAAGTTCACTATTAATACATGGAATTGATCACCATAAACTATATTCCTAAGTGATACAGTGTTCAAAGTTTTGTAATCAAGATGTAAAAAAAATTATATATTTGGTTCTATTAAAAATGTATTTTCTGGATATCAAGACAGAAACGTATTTTCATACCATAATGAAGAAGAAAAAACTGTTTTCCTTCCTATCACCACCACCACCGCCACCGCCACCACCACAACAACAACAACAACAACAACAACAAAAACAACAACAACCACTACCACCACCACCACCACCACCATCAGAAATATACATTTCTTCTTCATCACTACCAAAAAAAGAAAACTTCATTGTTGATTTTTTATCATCAGACAAATGTGAACGAAATGTAAATTGTATTGTTAATAAAATGTTTGAATTTAATACGAATTCCTGGATTAAATTAGTAACCTATTTGATAAGACGTACTGGTACTAGCTAGCAAGACTACTTACTTTAGTGTCATTCAGTGACTGAGTTAAGTTAGTGACCTTATTCTCAGCTTCATTCAGTTGAGTCTGCAATTAAAATTTTAAATTCACATTAGAGACAATAAGGAAAAAAAAGATTAAAAGCGGAAATGTTATATTTTCATGATGAAAATTGTACAGTCTTTCTTCCGAGTCAAAGATATGGTCAAAGATGCTCCCAGAGTTTTCCTCTTCTTAAATGGATCACTTTCTATAACATTTCTTTCTGGATTCCTAGAAGAAAGTATGCATTTTGAGAAAGATATTAAGAATAATTATTATTGCAGTTGTATATTTGTGAGTAAAGAAAATATTATTTTTCTAGCAGAAAAATATTGGTTAGTTGAAGTAGATAATGGTAATTCGAAATTTTCTCTGGCTTCCAGCCAGGTCATAAGTTGGTGATCCACCGACGTTTCGAGGATGTTCATCTTCCTCATCTTCAGGGTTAAATGATATCTGAGGGTACCCAGCTCCTTAATTTATAGTGCCAGAGGGAGTCAGCTGAGGAGCTGTGCGCCGATTGGCTGTTATTAGTGCGGACTGCGGCGAGAACGCGGCCGATGTGTCGTCTTGCGTGGCAGCGTTCTCACTGCAGTCCACACTAATAACAGCCAATCGGCGCACAGCTCCTCGGCTGACTCCCTCTGGCACTATAAATTAAGGAGCTGGGTACCCTCAGATATCATTTAACCCTGAAGATGAGGAAGATGAACATCCTCGAAACGTCGGTGGATCACCAACTTATGACCTGGCTGGAAGCCCGAGAAAATTTCGAATTATCACGTCGCCAGGAAAGCTTCAGTAGTTATTTTAGATAATGGCAGATTAAATAATTGGTCAGTTGATTGGTCTCGATCAGTAGGTCAATCAGTCAGTCAGTTATTCAGTGGATCCCTGACGACAATATGATGGGATAAAGGATAAGGTTGATGACTAGCTGTGTTGGATTTTGATGTGAGTGAGGAATGGCTGAAAAATTTTTCCAGAATAACTGTCATCAAGCTCTTAGTTAATTTGTGTACTAGAAATTTACATTATTTCTCTTTTAAAGAAAGCCGTGATAAGTAGAGAAAAGTGTCTATTTCTCTAATGAACCACGTTTCAGCTAATAGATAACAATTGAATCGATGATATGAAAATGGGTAAAATTTTACTTTTTGGCTAAATACAACTGAGATAGCCAAGTTATTAATTTATTCTTTCTCTATTTGATGAGCAAAAGAAAACTAATATTCCTTCACTCATTATGGTTATACTGCAGGTTGTTTGGTCAGATGAGATTAAAAAGGAAAACATTCCGTCAGGATCGAGTAGCTATATGTCTCAGAGCAGTATAATGCTATGATCAGAGAAGCAAAGAAGAAGAAACCAAAGTTTCTGGTCCAATCAATCCAAACAGAAAGCATCTTGAACTTCAAGGATTAGTGGCTGCATTTCTTCAAGAAGACTAGAGAATGTCTGGATAAGCATGAAAATTTCAATATTAGCAGATACCGTCACATAGTATATAAATTCAATGAGCCAGGATATATTTACAGCTTCTCCTTTCATTTCATCACTTCTGTCATTTAAGTTCAAACTGAACAAACTTCCAATCAATGCCAAGAAACATCTGACATTTCCAAAGTATACTGTCATATCTCAAATGAATGTAAGGGATTTTATGATGAGATTTTGAATTGACCCACTACTATCCCATTGGAAGGAAACCCACTACAGCAGTAGGCCTACGTCAGTGGAGACAGTGAGGAAGACAACTAATCTATGCCGACTCCTTGGCAGTTTCTAGCATTTTTGAAAATATTGGATTTTACAGCACATAATATTTGTTTTTAGCACTGAAATATTATTAAATGTTATTTCCAAAGTGCTTATTGTAAGTGATACCGTAATACATTTGTCTCGATTTTTTAAGAGAAAAGTTTTGTTCATCTCAGTGAGGTTAAAAGGGAAAATATTCCACAACATTTAAAGTAAAATTCTGGCGTTAATTGTTAAAAATAAGCAATTTCATTAAATTCACATTATTTGCCTCTCATAATACTTACTACAAATTCCTAATGCTATTTTTATTTTCTAAAACTTTCCAGAAACAAAGTAGAATGTTTATTGTGTTTCCTGGAAAACTTTGTTTAATGGAATGTCGTCCTATTTCATCTCATCGATTAAGTTATTCCCTTATAAATATAATATTACCTTAGTATTTGTTATTTCCTGAGTCAAATTGGTAACTCTGTTTTCTGATAACTCCAGCTGCGTCTAAAAAAGAAATAATGTTTTAAATATAAGTACCGGTACCTAAATTATATTGTTAATTATCTTGGTACAAAAATACATTGAAGTGCCTATAAGTGTATTGTTTACTATTATAACCTAAATTCCTTTCCAGTGAATATTTTTTAAATGTATTAAATATTAACACAGTAAAATTGTCATTTATTTTATTTCAGTAACTTAATAATTAATCAGCGAATATTTTTTACTCCATTTTGTGAAAAAGAAATATTACGGTGTAGCTTGTGAAAAAGAAATCCCGCTCTCAGTTATATTCTGAATGAGGTTGACAATTCTTTTTTCAGTCGTTTCTATGTTGCTATAAAGTAAAATAACAAAATATTTCATCATTGTTATTTTGTATTGGCTGACTGTGATTTAATAACTTTTCTCATTTCTTGTCAGTAGAATCCTAGATGTTTTGTGTTTCATTGGATTTAAATTATTTTAGTATAGAAGTAGTTTATTTATGAGAGCATTGGCATAGGTACATCGTATGAAGCACACTGTTTGGTTGTCTGACAGTTCGCCTATTCACATTATTTTACATGGATTGCCATTATCAGATGCCAATGAGACCATTACTGTAGATGATACCGTACAGTAGAATTCCTCTTATCTGGCACCAAAGGCACCAGCTAGTTCCGGGTATGAGATTTTGCCGGATAATTGAATAAATACCGGTATATACAAAAAGAAGTTTATATTTCATTACTGGTATGCCAAATGTTGAAATTGCAGCCATGTGAAGCTTATTTCTCTATCACTTGGTCATAACTGAATAAACATAAAAACTGTGTGGATTTTCCTTATTAAAACACATCACAACACAAATACCGGTAATACACTAATACTAGGTTCGAATATTCACTGAAAATTAAAGTTCGTGCGATCTTCCTAATGTGGCAGCACTGATGGTCCGTACATAACTAAATGAACTGTGTGGATTTTATTTATTAAAATACATCACACAACACAAATAATACACTAATTTTAGATTTGAATATTCACTGAAAATGAAAGTTCGTGTGACCTACTTAATGTGGCAACACTGATGGCCCAAACATAAGTAAATAAACATAAAAACTGTGTGGATTTTCTATATTAAAACATATCACACAACACAAATAATGCACAATTTTACGTTTGAATACTACTGAAAACTAAAGCGAATATTCACTGAAAACGAAAGTTCGTGCTAAGTTCCTAATGTGGCAATACTGACGTCCAGAACATAATTAATAAACATAAAAACTGTATGGATTTTCTTTATTAAAACACATCACACAACACAAATAATACACTAATTTTAGGTTCAAATATTCACTGAAAATTTAGTTCGTGCGAACTTATTAATGTGGCAAAACTGACGGCCCAGATTGTGAACAATGTAGAAGATTCAATTTTGTTTTGCCTCAGCCAAAAGTGCTGTTGTGTTCGTATTGCCGGTTATTTGGGTAGCAGTTAAGAGGGATTTTACTGTATTAACAATAAATGTTCTCATTACATACGGTAACATTATTTTGTCATTATGTTTTACACATAAGAACAACAAAAGGTACTGTATTAAATAAGGGTTAGTCCAACTGTCCACTATCTCATTCTTTTTCTTTTTTTCTCTCTCTCTTTTGCGGAGGAGGGATCCGAAGGCTTACACTGCAGTCTGAGGCTTATTGTGCTTACCACTTCAGTTCTGTGAATGATACTTATAGCTGAACGACAAGGTTTTTATACAAGTAGGGCCTAAATACAATTATGGATCAACATGACCATGATCATTTATTATAATCATCATAATCATCATCAGCCACTGGTAAAAGCTAAATGAAGTAATGCACCACTGCCACTCTTTGTGATTTGTATTAGTTACCTTTCCAGCTCCACTCCTCAAACGTCATCATTATCATCATCATCATCATCATCATCATCATCATCATCATCATCATCATCATAAAGCATTTTGAAAATAACACAAAGAAATTTAATTTCAGAATTGTGTATACAGTTACTTCCACATGAACGACACTTTATAGATTATACATTTTATTCCTTTCTCGCTTCAGTAAATATATGTACTTAACTTACTTTAGTATCCGTCATCTCTTGTGTCAAGTTAGTGACCCTTTTTTCTGATTCATCGAGTTTTGTCTGAAAAAATAAATATATGAGATATTTATTTTCCACAGTAACCGTACAAAAGTATAGACTGAGAAGTCAGATTTACATAAAGTGAAAACAGTGTTATTTAAAATTTAATATCATTGAACTCATCGACATTGAAGAGTAGGTTTATCAACAGTGCCTTTTTCGCTTCTCTCTTCAAAGTAAAAAATGACGTTTGTTATATGCATAGGTAAAGAATTATAAAGTTTATATGATTAGCATATAGAATTATTAAGTGTAATACTATAGGCCTACTTGTAGGTACGCTATTTACTTAAATATATTATATATTAAGTCTGGAATTTGTTAAATAATCATGAATGCACCGGCAAATGGGAAGATTATGTACATTATTATGCTTAACATAAAGAAGGCAATTGAAAATAAAGATTGATGGTAAGGTAAACATTTCTAGAAAAATTGGTTTACAGTGAGTTCTAGAAAAGAGAAACCAGATAATTCTCACGACTCTTTTCTGAAGAATAAACAACTTGGAAATCGAAGAATGGTTACCTCACAGAAGAGTCCCATAATTTAAGTACCGATAATTATAAATACAGCCATAATAAACCATACCGGTAACTAAAGATTTGTAGGATAAAGTTTGTCTTAGGATTCGTAACATGAAAATTCCTTTAATTACTCATTTTATTAATAAGATATTCAATGTGAGTGCTCCAACCCAGACTAGTTTCGAGGTTTCTGACTTAATTTCATTTCATTTCATTTGTAAAGAAATGACACTTGAGAAGACAATACATTGATATCATACAGTAACAAATAATGAATCAGCGAAACGGAATTCGAAAGCCAAGTATAGCCTACTGTATATTAATCTTCTTTTCCTCAACAATGCTAAAAATGCTATTTGAGGGGGTCAGAAGCAAAGGAGTATAAGTGCACTTAAGTTATTTGTGACAAAATGTGGTTGAAAGTACTTAAGATTTGGTAAATTCCGTGAAATTTTTTATTTCAATTTTAGTGGGTGGTGTGGTTAAAAGATGTATCCCTTTGCCACTAAAATTGTATATGTTTTAGCTTGCCCTGGATGCACTTAACGCATGTTCTTAAAAATGTCACTTGTATTCTTTTGCTTCTGATCCCCTCATTTATGTCTAACTACACAATGACCTTTTGTTAAAATTCTGTTATGTTTAATATTATACCATATTTCTTTTTCATATTATTTTTCTATAGCACGTCAAACTTACTTTTGTTTCTGTTATTTCTTGTGTTAAGTCAGTTACATTTCTTTCTGCTTCATCGAGTCTAGTCTGAAAAAAAAAAGGTGTGCAATAGGACAATTACAAAATATAATACATCTTGATTACACAACTTTTAACACTGTATCACTTCGGAATATGTACTGGTATTATATGACTTTCTTGTGTTAAATTCTATTGTACCTGGTCTACATGTTTCGACCTATTATGGGTCATCCTCAGAACTGATCGTTGTTGTGATTATACATCTTGATTACACAATTTTTAACACTGTATCACTTCGCAACAACGACCAGTTCTGAGGATGACCCATAATAGGTCGAAACATGTAAACCAGGTACGATAGAATTTAACACAAGAAAGTCATATAATAATATTCCGAAGACAAAATATAAATTAAATTAATAGTTTAGATACAACATTTCATAATTTTTCATTTTGACATACCGGTAGTTAGTATTACTCATATGTTTTTTGTATAGTATATCTGCTTATAAAACAGGGTCTTTATTTTAAATACAAATACATAATTTACTTTTCAATATTGATTCCTCAAATACTGGTACTGCATGTATTAAACTCACATTTGTTTCTGCTACTTGATGTACTAAATCCGTCACCAGCTTTAGTGATTCATCGTACTTTGTCTGTTAAAAATAATAACAAAGAAATGTTATGACTTATGACCAATAACAAAAATAAATAGTACAGTAAGTGAATTATATTTAATTAGTTTATAATTCCAGTTCTATTTGGCCTATATCAGTTGCACCATGTCAGACACGCTGTATGAGTCTATTGGCAACAGAAAATAAAGACTTTAATAATAATAATAATAATTATAATAATAATAATAATAATAATAATAATAATAATAATAATACCGGTAAATTGTTATTATTAATAAATTATTATTATTATTATTATTATTATTATTATTATTATTATTATTATTATTATTATTATTATTATTTATTATTATTATTGTAATTAGTTCCTTTTTGAATTAAAGTTCGAAAATGTAGGACTGTATCGAACTCACTTTTGTATCTGTTACTTGCTGTGATAAATTAGTCACTTTTTTTTCTGATTCATCAAGCTTAGTCTGAAAATAAAAATAAACATAGAGGTGTTAATGTATGAATAGTAATAAAATGAGAATGGAATAGAAAGTTAGGAATAAATATTTTCATTCTTTGTTTAGTTCTAAATCACTAAAAATTGCATGTACCAGTAATTATTAGGGTAGATGTTTTTTTTTTCTAATAAGTCTAACTTTCCTGTTAGTCTATGCCACTATGCACTTGATTCCCATTTTTATTCTCTTAATACACTCAGGGACAAAAAAAACCGGACACTTCTATATTTGCTTGTATTTTGTTGCCAATTATTTCAAAATGAAACAAAACCCATTTAAACAAAATAATGTTTCATTTAGCACCTTATACGACAACATTTGAAAAAAAAATCTCTGATGAGAAAATTTACAAAAAATTACAAAGGGCGTATAACTATGGCATCGTTGGTCTTTTTTTTTTTTCATTTTATGGTGCCTTAAACATTAAAAACTCTTTTTAGTAACGAGTATTACCCCCTTTGGCTTGAATAACTGCATCCATACGTCTTGGCATGCTCTCAGTTTAGTTAGCAATGTCTTCTTGAGGAATAAGTTCCCATTCTTCGCCAAGTGCTCGCCTCAACTCTTGTAACGATTCTGGTCTCGGTCGTCTATTCTTAACACGCCGTCCCAGTATGCCCCACACGTGTTCAATTGGGTTCATGTCTGGACTCCTTGCTGGCCATGGAAGAACATGGATTCCCACTTCTTGGAGATAATCTCCGACCTCATGGGCAATATGCGGCAGTGTATTATCATGCATTAAAACAAAATTATCGCCTACAAATTGGCCAAATGGCACAACATGATCAGCCAAACATTCATTTATATACCTATCAGCTGTTAGTCTTCCATTTCCAACAAAAACCAACTCTGTATGAGCATCCGTACACACTCCTGCCCAAACCATCACTCCACCACCTACGTACAGCACATTTTCGGAAATGCAACACTGTGAAAATCGTTCTCCCCTCCTTCTCCAAACTCTTTCACGTCCATCATTCATTCATTCATTCATTTATTTTATTCCATAGATCTTACATGAGCAATGAAGCTTTAAGATGTGGAACATGTCAACATTTTACAATATTACAATTACAATTTTTACAAATTTTTATAGTTTTACAATTTAGTAATTTTCTACAATTTTTACAATTTTCTACAATTTGTTTACATTTTTTTACATTTTGGCGAGATGTAGTGAGATGAGATGAGGTCCGAGGATTCGCCAAAATATTACCCGGCATTTGCCTTTTCGGTGGGGGAAACCTCGGAAAAACCCAACCAGGTAATCAAATCAAAGGGGGTAATCAAATCAAAGGGGTTGATGCCAAGGACTCGCCATAGACCATCCGGCTTCAGTCCCACGGCTGGGGAAAACCTCCGAAGAAACCAAAGTCCAAAGGGGGATCCAATCCAAGCCCGAACGCAGCTCCGGATCAGCAGCCCAGCGAGTCTGCCGACTGAGCTACATCGATGGCTCTACTAAAAGTATACAATACAAAGCCAATGAGATTATTAAATTTACAAACGCAAATGATCATTCATAAGTTGAGCTATATTATAATACAAAACAATTTAATTAAATTTAAGGCATAAACAATTCAACCAGTTGTGATATACAGAAATTGATAATACATATCATGCAAACTACTTCAAATTACAAACACAAACAATTTATCAGTAGAGCTATATAGATTACTATTCAATTTAAAGCATATACAATTCATCGGCCAAAACTATAAAAATATATACAATACAAAGTAGCATACTTTCATTAAGCTATACAAATTTGTGCAATTAATATCAAGTAGATTAATTCAATTTATAATCATAAACAATTCATCAGTTGAGCTATACATATTACCATTCAATTTACAGTAGGTCTATATACAATTCATCAGTAGAGCTACACAGACTAGTAATCATTTTAAGAACATATACAATTCATCAGCCAAACTATACAAACATATACAATCAAATTAGTTCAATTTAAAAACTTATTTTCGTTAAGCTATACAATTCATATGAAGTAGATTAATTCAATTTATAAGCTTAAACAATTCATCAGTTGACCTATACAGTATACTATTCAATTTACAGTACATACAATTCATCAGTTATGCTAAACAAAAAATACAATACATAGTAAACAGATTAAGTCAATATAAAAACATATTTTAGTTGAGCTATATAAAATTGTACATGTCATTTAAGTAGAATAATTCAATTCACAAGCATAAACAATTCATCAATTGTGTAGAAGGTATGAGTATGTAGAAATTTGGTTAATTCTTTTCTGAACCTTTTCTCGTTGTTCTTCAAATCTTTAAGATAATTAGGCAGTGCATTGAAGACTGTTATACATGAATAGCGAACTCCTTTTTTAAAACAGCTTAGACTAACAGAGGGTAGATGAAGATCTGATTTGTCTTGTATTAAAATGATGAATGTCTTGATTAGTACTGAATTTATCTTGGTTCTTAATATACAGCATCATTAGGGAAAGAATGTATTCACAAGGTAAAGTCAAGATTTCTAAGTTTCGGAAAATATTTTTACATGAGGTCCTTTTATGCACACCGGCCATTATACTTATAGCTTTCTTTTGTAAAACAAAAACGTGTTTAGCTTCAGACGAGTTACCCCAGAATATTAATCCATATTTCATTACAGAGTGAAAATATGCAAAGTATGACATTTTAAGTAAGTTTATATCACCAATAGTAGATAAGGATCTTAGTGCATAACAGGCAGAGCTCAATTTACGAGTAATACATTCTATATGCGTTTTCCAGTTCAAGTGATTATGCAATTCTAAACCAAGAAACTTTGTGCTTATAGATTCTTTGAGATGAGTTCCATTTAATCGAATACTGTAGGAAACCTGAGCACTATTGTGTGTACTAAATTTGACTGCACTGGTTTTATCAACATTAAGTGCTAGTTTATTTGCATGGAACCATTCATTCATTAGATTCAGCACTGTATTAGAAGTGTTTATAAAATGATCGTATTGTTTGCTTGAAATAATTACACTTGTATCATCTGCAAATAAAATTACATGGGATGAATTGTTTATGGTCAAGGCTAAATCATTAATATAAACTAGAAACAACAATGGACCTAAAATTGACCCCTGCGGAACACCATGTTTAATATTTTTAAATTCTGAATAAGTAACTTTATGACTATTTGGTACATTTATTTCTACTTTTTGTTTTCTATTTGATAAGTATGTAAACCAACCCAACATCTCATCTTTAATACCATAAAACTTCAATTTTTTACTAATATACTATGGTCTACACAATCAAATGCTTTAGCCAAGTCACAAAAAAATCCCACCTACATGTAGTTTCGAATTTAATGAATTTAGTATTTCATCCACCAAACTAAAAGCAGCATTCTCTGTCGATTTTTGTTTTCTAAATCCAAACTGTTCTAAAACTAATATATTGTTGGACTCCAGGTAATGATATAATCTATTATACATAACTTTCTCAAACACTTTTGAAAATGTTGTTAATAATGATATGGGTCTGTAATTAGCAATAGTACATTTATCTCCCTTTTTGTATATTGGTTTTACTATTGAATATTTGAGTCTTTCTGGAAAAATACCACATTGCATTGACAAATTGCATAGATAGCTTAACGGAGGGGATAATATTTCAGAACAAGCTTTCAGAACTTTACTTGGAATTTCATCATGTCCAGAGGAATATTTTGTTTTTAGTTGTTTTATCACATGCATGATTTCTGCTGCGGTAGTGGGAATAAATTTGAGACCTAAAAACTCAGTGTTAAATGCATCAGTTAGGTAACCAAGTGCAGCATCTTCTGCACAATCTTGAATGTTTAAGTTCTGAATAATATTTATATAGAAGTCGTTAAAATGATTTGCAATTGATTTTGGGTTATCTATTTTACTATCATTGATTTTAATGCAAGTAATATGTTCACTCTTTGAATATCGATTAGTTTCATTTTTAATAATATCCCAAATAGTTTTAATCTTATTATCTGAATTTTGTATTTTTCATTCAGATACATTTTCTTTGCATCTTTTATAACTTTTGTCAAAGTTTTACAGTAATTCTTGTAGTAATTAAGAACATGAGGATCATCACTATTCCTACTCATTAAATATAGATTCCTTTTTCTAGCACATGATATTTTAATTCCATGAGTTATCCACATGTTTTTACTTTTACATTTTTTCACCACCTTGACTGGAAAACATTCATTGAAATAATTCGTAAATGTAGTGAAAAATGCATTAAATTTAGTATTAATATCAATGGTATCGGTACTATATACATTTTCCCAAGATTCATTTTGTAGACATGTATTTAAATGATGAAGAGATTCAGCATTTATAACCCTTTTTTATTTTTAGATTAACACTTTGGAATTTTTCACTTATATTGAAAACACTTAGAATTTGTGCATCGTGATCAGACAGGCCATTGACTAATGGTACTGTTGAATAGGAATTCAATTTACTTTTATCTATAAATATATTATCAATGGCAGTACTACTTCCAGCTTGTGTTCTGGTTGGAAAACTTACTGTGTGACTAAGATTATAAGTTTCAAGAAGTGAGTTTAATTTTCTTTTACGTGAGCTTTCTGATAGATAATCTACGTTTATGTCACCACAGATTACAAATTCGGTATGTGGTTTATAAAGTCTTTTCAATAATGAATCTAAGTTAGTTGTAAATTTCTTATAATCTCCCATTGGCGCCCTATAAACACATAAGATAATTAAATTTGATATCTCATAACCAATTTGTATTCCACAGATTTCAATATCTTGTTCAAGGCAAAAATCAGATATATCAATTTTACTAAATAATAGATCCTCTCTGATAAAAATACAGGCACCCCTTTTGGAAGACATGTCTACAGAAATGAGAACCTAATACATATCCATGTAAAGACAGTTGTAGTATTTCCTGTTGCTTCATATGATGTTCAGTTATACATAATATCTGAGGTTTATGCTTTTGAGTTGCTAAAGAAGTGATCAATTCATCAGTTTTTGTTTTAATCCCTAATATTTTGATGAAAAATAGTGAAGTTACTATGTTCATTACTAGAAACATCAGAGCATTTACAATTTAGTTGAACTTGTTTCAAACACCTTACTGGTGGGAGGTTTAACCTAAAAAAGGAGAAGCCCTAGCATTAACTAACACAGGAATATTACAACTCTGCTTTTACCATGGCTGCCTCTGATGCTATTAGCAATAAGAACCGAAAGGTGCTCCTTGCCTCTACCATTCAGATGCAGGCCATGTGACGTATATTCATACCTTCTTATAGGGCTTACATCTATCAAACCAATGTGTGATGCCCCAGGTCTCATCAGAGCCCGCTCAAGCCGCATATTCACGCTCCGCACCCTCCTGTGAAGATACGGCTTGTCGTACCTGCTGAAAAGACTGAGAAATCCCACATTGGTGTGGCTGCTCATCTCAATTATGTTGTTGACATCTTTCTCAATAGAATAGTTACAATCGTTATCAATACTATTACCTGGCCCACCCACTATAACTACATGATCCCTCTTAGAAAATTCTGAACTCAATTTCATCATATCCTCAACAACATTCTTGAGAGGAGCATTAGGCTTACATACACTAGATACTTCAAACTCATCGCCCAGTTTCGACTTCAAAAGTGAGGAAATACCTCTTGCATGGCTGCTTCCTAAAATCAATACTTTACTCCTACAATCATTAACCTTATCTGTTTTCTGACTTACCTTTACTAGTGTCGATACTGGGTCTGAGTTCTCCTGATCAACATTCATTGCTTGAAGAGCACTGAATTTGTTGGTCAGTTTGATTGATGCAGCATCATCCGCAGAGAAACGTCTACTCCTAGATTTGGAATTCTTCGGTTTCATCCAAGTGTGAGATCTCTCTTTATTCGAAACACTAATGCTATCCTTCAAAGCTCTCAATTTATTAATTTCACACTTTGCCTCATCTAATTCCAATTCTAGGGCTCTGATTCTCTCCAGTTGATCGCGCATCTTTCTATCATATATACAATCACTACATTCCCAACTACCTTTGTCAACAAAATTATCAGGATCTATATCTATACATTTCCAATGAAAACAGAAATTACAATTATTACATACCAATCCTTTCACTACACTCCTTCTACAACTACGACAGTTTCCAGACAGAGCAGCCATAGCACACATTATGTATATACTGTACCTTATTTACAAATTCAATTTCACTCACTTTTCAATTTAATGTACTTACGTATATTAGTTTTAGGTTATTTCTACCCTTTAGTATCACCACACTATAATATTTCAATAGGCCAACACTACACTTTATCACTTCACTATACCACACTTTTCGACGTTGAAACTACACGACACGTCACTGCACTTATATTTCGGTCTAGATGAAACTTCACTATTTATGTTTTAAATTATTTCTACTTTGAAGTATCACCACACTACAATATTTCAATGGACCAACACTACACTTTATCACTTCACTATCCGGTACAACACTTGTCGACGTTAATCTACACGATACGTCACTCCACTGCACTTATATTTCAGTCTTGATGCAACTTCACTATTTATGTTATTTAACACACGCAATTTCTTAACCAACAATAGTATTTATATTGAAATGTGCTATTAATAATCAGGTGAGCACAGATTGAAACGGGACTCATCGGTGAACAGAACACAGCTCCACTGTCCATTTCTCCAATCCCTGTTATCATTTGCAAAACGCAGTCGTTCAACTCGATGCATCCTGAGAAGTCTGGGACCAGTTGCAGTCTACTTGATATCAGTCCACTTGCTTTCAACCTCCTTCTAACTGTTTTGGCCGAAATTGGGCGTCCATGCATGTTAACAAATTGCTGGGCTACACTAGTAGCTGGTAGGTTGCGCTCCCTAAGAACTCTCAACACCATATACCTGTCTTCATTTGGATTTGTAGCTCTTGGACGACCCGAACCTGGTCTTCTGGTATATTCTAGGGTCTCTCTATACCGTTTTATGGCATCATGGGTTGTGCTTTTAGCCATATTCATAACATTTGCAATGTAACGTACACTGCGTCCATCATCGTAAAGGGCTACAGCTCGAGCCACATCTTCAGGTCGCATCTTGTTTTAAGATAAATGTTACAACCCCACTTAAATTCAGAAAATGTAAAAATAAAGAAATAACGAATGATAACGATAATGAAGCACAAATGGTTGAGACAAAATTGTTATAGCTGAGACTCCGAAAGCAAAATTGGAATATTTGGTTGTAATGGCTTGTTTATAAAACAAAAAACAATCAACAATGTATACACGTCTCCATAACAACAGATGGCTACCATAATATTGTATGAGAAGATAATGTTTTGCAAAATACCAGCAAATATTAAAGTGTCCGGTTTTTTTTGTCCCTGAGTGTATTATGCCAAACTCACTTTGGTTTCTGTTACTTGTTGTATTAGGTCAATCACCTTTTTTTCTGACTCATCGAGCTTCGTATGGGAACAAGAAAAAAATTATAAACTGTAACAAATAATAAAAATTGGAAATATGGTCATTCTTTCTTCCATCCGAATTAATAGTATGTTTGCAAGTCGTCTTTGGAGATCTTTCTGTAAAAATTGTGTTATGATAAACACTCCACTAGATTTCTTTTTCATTCTACTCTCTCAATATGCATCAAATTCACTTTGGTTTCTGTTACTTGCTGTGATAGGTCAGCCACCTTTTCTTCTGGCTCATCGAACTTTGTTCGGGGACAAGAAAAATAATTATTACTATGACAAATAAGGAAAAATGCGAAATAAATTATTCTTTCTTCCAACTGAATTAATACTATGTTTATAGCTCTTCCTTGGAGGTATTCTGTAAAAATTTAGTGCATACTAGATTTCTCTTTCATTCTACTCTCTCAATATGCCTCAAACTCACTTTGGTTTCTGTTACTTGTTGTGATAGGTCGGTCACTTTTCTTTCTGATTCATCGAGCTTCGTCTGGAAACAAAAGAACATACCGGTAGTAGATGTGATTAATGTGACATTGACAAAAAGTAAATAAATTAAATGACTAGAAGTACATAATTCCGTTCTTTCCTTTTCCATGTTACTTACAACATTTTGTATCCTTCTAGTTACCTACCAGTACATATAAATCTTGACACTTTATTCAACTGTTCACTTTATTCCCTAACCTCTTGATTCTTCAGATAGCCTACATATTACACTCACTTTTGTTTCTGTTACTTGCTGGGTTAAGTCGGTCACTTTCTTTTCCGTTTCGTTGAGCTTTGTCTGTTACAAAGAGAAAAAAATATAGAAAGTTACTATACTAATATTAACATAACAACAAGGAAATAAAACTAAATTTTTCCTGTAACCTAAAACATTCAACATTACATATTTATTTGTCTAATTATCTTGCCCAATAATCGTGTAATTCTCTAAACACAGATACACTAAACTCACGTGTGTATTTGTGATCTTGGTTGCAGAGTTTCGTCTTGAAAAAAAAAAACTTGAAAATAAGTTTTACTGCGACTACAATGATAAAATGTAAATTAAAAGAAACACACAGATATCTATCTTAATTTTCTCGTTTTCCAAAAGACACTAAAAATTACATAAGTAGCCTAGCACCAGTATTTTAATATAGGCTATCCTGGTTATCTTTCTGTAAACTTCTGTTAATTTATTTAATTAAGAAAATTATTTATATTATGAAATTCCACAATTCATTTCTAGAGATCCTATACCTTCATTTTCTTTTTCTAAGCCAGAATTACCTATACATTTCTGACACACGTTCTATTCTGGTGACATTTCTGTAAATATTTTAATATTGTTCTGTCTTTCCGATTTAGCAACCATAGTCCGAAATAGAAAGAGAAACCTTAACACAATTAATTAGAAAGGCTAAAAATAAATTATTTCATTTTTTCGTAAGTCACACACTTAAATGATGACTATCTTTACTTCTCTCTCCACAACATATAACACTTTATTTAATTATGTAGGCTATTTTGTTGTTTCAATTTTGTTCTTTTACTGGTACCGTACTTCAATTGGTTCTTCAGACATATGACTCATTTTTGTATCAGTCACTTGTTAGGTCAGTCACCTTTCTTTTTCTTTCATCTAACTTTGTCTATTAACATACGAGAAAATGGACGTGGTACTAAGACAACACAAAAATTAATGAAAGAATAAACGAAACTCGCTAATTTTCACTCCTGCTCTTTTCAAATGATTTATTTATTTTTCTGTCAATAAATGTTATGTTGTTAATACCGATACCATGTTATACTTCCACTTTTAACAAAAATCTGAATTGTATAGAACTCACTTTTGTATCAGACACTTCTTGTGTCAGGGTAGTCACCTCTCTTTCTGATTCCTCCAGCTTTGTCTATTAAAAGAAAAGACAGAAGACGTGTTACAAAGAGAACACAGAAGAAACGGAACTCATTAATTTCTACTCTCATTCTTTTCATATATTTTTTTTTATTTTGTTAGTATATATTATGTACTAAGTTAATACCAGTAGTATATTATATTTCAATTTGAACCAAATCTTCTGACTTGCATAGAACTCACTTTTGTATCAGACACTTCTTGTGTTAGAGTAGTCACCTTTCTTTCTGATTCATCCAGCTTTGTCTATAAAACGAAAGGCGGAAGACGAATTACAAAAACAAAAATAAGTGAAAGAAGAAACAAAACTCTCTAATTTCTGCTCTTATTCTTTTGAAATAATGATTTATTTATTTTTATTAATAAATGTAATGTATTTAATATCGCTACTATATTATACATCCATTTTCAGCCAAATCCCTAAAACTCACTGTTGTATCAGACACTTCTTGTGTGAGGGTAGTCACCTCTCTTTCTGATTCCTCCAACTTAGTCTATTAAAATAAAAAGCAGAAGACGTGTTACAAAGACAGTTAAAGAGGAACAGAACTCTCTCATTTCTACTCTCGCTCTTTTCAAATATCAATTTATTTTTCTGTTAATAAATGTTATGTAGTTAATACGAGTACTATATTATATTTCCATTTTTAACAAAATCTTCTGAATTGTATAGAACTCACTTTGGTATCAGACACTTCTTTTATCAGGGTAGTCACCTTTCTTTCTGACTCATCCAGTTTTGTCTATTAAAAGAAAAGGCAGAAGACGTGTTACAAAGATAACACAAAAATAAATTAAAGAAGATCAGAACTCACTAATTTCTACTCTCGCTCTTTTCAAATATTAATTTATTTTTCTGTTAATACATATTATGTAGTTAATACCATTTCCAACAATATCTTCTGAATTGTATAGAACTCACTTTTGTGTCAGACACTTCTTTTATCAGGGTAGTCACCTTTCTTTCTGATTCATCCAGTTTTGTCTATTAAAAAAAAAAAGGGGGAGAATACTATACATGTTACAAGGTAGCACAAAAATAAATGCAAGGAGAAACAAAACTCTCTAATTTCAATGCTTGCTCATTTCAAGAATTACTAAATTTTTCTGTTAATAAATGTTATGTAGTTAATACCGGCACAATATCATACTTCCATATTCAACAAAATATTCTGAATTGTATAGAACTCACCTTTGTATCAGACATTTCATGTGTGAGGGTAGTCACTTTTCTTTCTGATTCATCCAGCTTTGTCTGTTAAAAGGAAAAGCAGAATACCTGTTACAAGGCAGCACAAAAATAAATGCAAGGAAAAACAAACTCACTAATTTCTACTCTCTTTTTTTAAATAATAATTTATTTTTCTGTTAATAAATGTTATGTAGTTAAAACCGGTTTATACTTTCATTTCCTACAAAATCTTCTGAATTGTATAGAACTCACTTTTGTATCAGACACTTCATGTGTGAGGGTAGTAACCTTTCTTTCTGATTCATCCAGCTTTGTCTATTAAAAGAAAAGGCAGAATATCTGTTACAAGACAACACAAAAATAAATGCAAGAAGAAACAAAACTCATTAATTTCTACTCTCCTTTTTTTCAAATAATAATTTATTTTTCTATTAAAAAATGTTACGTAGTTAATACCGATACCACATTATACTTCCATTTTCTACAAAATCTTCTGAATTGTATAGAACTCACTTTTGTATCAGACACTTCTTGTGTCAGGATAGTCACCTCTCTTTCTGAATCCTCCAGCTTTGTCTATTAAATGAAAAGGCAGAAGACGTGTTACAAAGAGAATACAAAAATAGATGAAAGGTGAAACAAAACTCAGTAATCCGATTCCTGCCTTTTTCAAATACTGTATTACCGGTAATTTATTTTTCTGTTAATAAATGTTATGTAGTTAATACCGGTGTATACTTGCACCAAATCTTCTGAATTATATAGAACTCACTTTTGTATCAGACACTTCTTGTGTCAGGGAAGTCACTTTTCTTTCAGATTCATCCAGCTTTGTCTATAAAAAGAGAGGCAGAAGACACGTTACAATAACAAAACAAAAATTAGTGAATGTAGAAACAAAACTCTCTACTTTCTACTCTCGCTTTTTTCAAATAATGATTTTTTTTTTTCTTAACAAATTGATGTATTTAATACTGCTAGTATATTATACTTGCATTTTCTATCAAATCTTCTGAATTGTATAGAACTCACTTTTGTATCAGACACTTCTTGTGTGAGGGTAGTCACCTCTCTTTCTGATTCCTCCAACTTAGTCTATTAAAATAAAAAGCAGAAGACGTGTTACAAAAACAATTAAAGAGAAACAGAACTCTCTAATTTCTACTCTCTCTCTTTTCAAATATTAATTTATTTTTCTGTTAATAAGTGTTATGTAGTTAATAGCGGTATTATATTATACTTCTATTTTCAACAATATCTTCTGAATTGTATAGAACTCACTTTTGTATCAGACACTTCTTGTGTCAGGGAAGTCACCTTTCTTTCTGATTCATCCAGCTTAGTCTATTAAAAGAAAGGACAGAATAGGCCTACATGTTGCAAGATAGCATAAAAATAAATGCAAGGAGAAACAAAATTAGCTAATTTCTGCTCTCCTTTTTTCAAGTAATAATTTATTTTTACGTTTCCATTATCAACAAAATATTCTGGATTGTATAGAACTCACTTTTGTATCAGACACTTCATGTGTGAGGGTAGTCACTTTTCTTTCTGATTCCTCCAACTTTTTCTGTTAAAAGAAAAAAGAAAAAGGCAGTAGATATGTTACCAGTACAATACACAACAATGAATGAAAAAAGAAACTGAAATCACTTATTTCCATTCTTGTTTTTCCAAATCGAAATCACACATTCTTTTGCTGATAAATGCATTATATTATACTTCAATTTAAACGAAATAATCTGTATTTAAAACATTCACTTTCATATGAGATACTTGTGTCAGAGTAGTTATTTTTCTCTGCATCATCGAGCTTTGTTTGTTTGTTTGTTTGTTTGTTTGTTTTTAGACAATGTACCTGTTACTAAAGCAGCACAAAAGTAAATTACAAACAGACTTCACTATTTTCTACTCCATCTATTTTCGAACAATTCATTTCTGTCTTAGTAAGTATTATGTAATTAATACTACAATTTTTATTTTCAATACAAATTTTGATTGTATAAAACTCACTTTTGTATCAGTAACTTGTTGCGTCAAGCTAGTCACCTTTTTTTCTGATTCATCCAGCTTTGTCTATCGAAAGAGAAGGCAGTAGACACGTTAAAAAGACAACAGAAAAATAAATGAACGAAGAAAGAGAACTTACTCATTTCTTCTACTCTCGCTTATTGCAAATAATTTATTGTAGCCTACTGTTATTAAATGTTACGTAATTAATATTTGGTTTCAACCAAATCTTCAGAATTGTATAAGACTCACTTTTGTATCAGTCACTTGTTGTGTCAAGGTAGTCACCTTTTTTTCTGATTCATCCAGCTTTGTCTATCAAAAGAGAAGGCAGTAGACACGTTAAAAAGACAACAGAAAAATAAATGAAAGAAGAAAGACAACTTACTCATTTCTTCTACTCTCGCTTATTGCAAAAAATTTATTGTAGCCTACTGTTATTAAATGTTACGTAATTAATATTTGGTTTCAACCAAATCTTCAGAATTGTATAAGACTCACTTTTGTATCAGTCACTTGTTGTGTCAAGGTAGTCACATTTCTTTCTGATTCATCGAGCTTTGTCTGTAAAAAAATAAAAAGGGCAATAGATGATTTATCAAGAAAACACAATTGTAGAAAAAAGGGGAAAGAGAACTCACTAATTTCCACTCTTGATCTTTTCAAATACATTTTTCTGTTAATACACTTAATAGGCCTACTATGCCATTATTACTATGCGAGTATTATATTTCAGTTTTCAACCAAATCGTTTGAATTATATCAAACTCACTTTTGTATCAGTCACTTCCTGTGTCAGGATAGTCACCTTTCTTTCTGATTCATCCAGCTTTGTCTGTTAAAAGAGAAAAGAAGGCTATAAATGTGTTACTAAGACAACACAAAAATAAATAAATAAATAAATAAATAAATAAATAAATAAATAAATAAATAAATAAATAAATAAATGAGAAAGAGAACTCGGTAATTTCCACTCTTGATCTTTTCAAATACATTTTTCTGTTAATACACCTAATATGCTATTATTACTATGTGAGTATTATATTTCAGTTTTCAACCAAATCGTTTGAATTATATCAAACTCACTTTTGTATCAGTCACTTCCTGTGTCAGGATAGTCACCTTTCTTTCTGATTCATCCAGCTTTGTCTGTTAAAAGAGAAAAGAAGGCTATAAATGTGTTACTAAGACAACACAAAAATAAATAAATAAATAAATAAATAAATAAATAAATAAATAAATAAATAAATAAATAAATAAATAAATAAATAAATAAATAAATAAATGAGAAAGAGAACTCACTAATTTCCACTCTTGATCTTTTCAAATACATTTTTTATTAATATACCTAATACTATGCTATTAATACAATACGAGTATTATGTTTCAATTTTCAACCAAATCATTTGAATTGTATCAGACTCACTTTCGTATCAGTCACTTCCTGTGTCAAGTTAGTCACTTTTCTTTCTGATTCATCCAGCTTGGTCTGTTAAAAGGGAAAATAAAAATGCTATAAATGTGTTACTAAGGGAACACAAAGAAATAAATAAATGAGAAAGAGATCTCACTAATTTCCACTCTTGCTAAGTGTAATAGTACAGGTACTACATTATACTTTCATTTTCAACAAAATCTTCTGAATTGTATAAAACTCACTTTTGTATCAGACACTTCTTGTGTCAGGGTGGTCACTTTTCTTTCTGATTCATGAAGCTTTGTCTATTAAAAGAAAAAGATATTTACATATGTGTTACTAAGACAACACAAAAATTAGTGTGAGGAGACACAAAAGTCATTAATTTCTACTACCGGTACTGATATCCCTCATTTGAAAGCATTTATTTCATTTCAATTTGTTTGCTAATTTAATGGTATGTACAGTAATATTAATATAATATATTATAATTAAGTTTCAACCAAATCTTCTAAAAATGCAACAGGTATCTATAATGAACACCAATCAAAATACCTCTCATTTCTCATGAAAAACAAAAACTGAATAGACTATAGTGGACTTTATTTTGTCAGAGACTCACTTTTGTTTCAGTCACCTTCCTTTCTGATTCTTGGAGCTTTGTCTGTTAAAAAGAAAGATAATGGGCGTGTTACTAAAACAACACAAAAATTACTACTTTATGCTTTCATTTTCAATTAAATCATTTTAACTATATAAAACTCACTTCTGTATCAGTCACTTGTTGCGTCAGGGTAGTCACCCTGCTTTCTGATTCATTTAGCTTCATCTGTTAATAAAATATTAAATGTATTACTTTTCACTCTTGCTCTTTTCAATTACTGATTTTTCTCATAATGTTATGTAATTAAAGTAGCCCTATTGTATACACACTAATGACTGTTAAGTTATTTGGACAAATAACTACTTCACTGTGTTAATATCATAAATGTTGATGTTATGTTACCTTATTCACTAGTTTCGATGTTGTTTGCGTCATCCTCTCAATCCTAGTGTATTCCAGCACTATCTTGTAATTTCTTGTTATGGTGGGATGTGTTCATGATTGTATCAAAAAGAATGTATGTTTTGAAATTAAGTTGAGTGTTCAGGATGTGTTGTTGTTGTGTTTTGTGTGTGTGTGCCTGCATGCATGTGTGTATAAATTTTAACTTTTTTATGCTTTCGATTTCAATCAAAATATCTCCTGAAGTATATAAGACTCACTTTTGTATCAGTCACTTGTTGTGTCAGGATAGTGACCTTTCTTTCTGATTCATCCAGCTTTGCCTGAAAAAAAAATGTTACTAAAACAACATAAAAAGAAATCACAAAAAAAAGGCCAAATGAACTGAGATCATACCCTTCAATTCAGGGTGTACGGTAAACAAATAAATTTTGCAGTTTCCAAGTGTGTATTTTCTCTGCAGTAGATACTGTAGAATATAATGATGAACCATACCTGAAATGGAAGAGTAACTCATCAAGTTACCATAAAACAAATTACAAATGTTGAATGTGGGAGCCAATTTTATGACATGGCATACATGCAGCTGGTAATCCATTTCTTCCAAAACTGAAGTTAGCAAGTCTGGTGTAATCAATTCTATCACTGCAACAATCCTGCATCTCAACTCAGGTGGACTGGGAGGTAGCAGTAACACGTATATACGATCTCTTACGTATCCCCACAAAAAGAAGTCACAAGGGAGTGAGGTTAGGTGATCTCGGAGGCCATCAGAGAAAGGCCAAGTTGTCCGATACTCTTACCTTTACAGAGACACTCCGTAGCTGGAGCTGATTGTGCCACCAGTGATTGTTGTTGTCAGAAGGGGAGTGACCTCCAAATCTTCGTCGATATGGCTGTTGAACCAGTAACTACTGAATTACACCTCGCAAATTCCAAGACAAAGAAAGTTTTTTGCACAGGAGTCGTCATCTATACAAGTGACTGTTATAGCCACAAAACAAAACGAAATCTGTATACGTATAGATTCGAAACTTCCACAGTTACTCTTTCATTTCAGACATGGTTCATTATTATATTGTACACCGGTACCACAGAAAAAATACACAAGTTTTAAACTACAATATTCATTTGTGTACTCCCAATACTTTCGTTTTGAACGAAATCTTCTGAATTGTGCGGAACTCACATTTGTATCAGTCACTTGCTGTGTCAGGGTAGTAACCTTTCTTTCTGATTCATTCAGCTTTGCCTGTAAAAAATAATAAAAACAATAATAGACTTCAGCAAGTAAGTGATACAAAAGTTAATTACAATTCAAAATGTTTGGTTGAACCTTAAAGTACCTATGATGTAGTATCAATTGTATAACATTCGGTTTATTTACAGAAAAATTAATTACTTGAAAAGAACAAGAAATGCGTAATTGATAATTGTTGACCGAAACAACAGATGTATTAAAAATAATAATTGCTAAGAAATTCGAAATAAATATGACGTGTTCAAATAAAGCAGTTTAACTTTGTGTCATTTTCCCTCTAGTGGACATGTCTCAATATCAGATATTTCTTAATTCCCTGGAGGTATCTGCTATTGAGAAGTTTAACTATACTTTCATTTTCAACCAAATCTTCTGAATTGTATAAAACTCACTTTTATATCGGTCACTTGTTGTGTCACCGTAGTCACCTTTCTTTCTGATTCGTCGAGTTTTGCCTGTGGAAAAAAAAAAAGCAATAAATATGTTACTAGGCAACACAAGAGAAAACATGAAAGGAGGAAAAGAAATCACTAGGTGCTTTCTACTCTTACTCTTTTCAAGTAATTTACTAGATAATATGTTAATAAATGTCATGTAAGTAATACTATATATTTTATTTTATTAGCTTCCTCAAATTAGAGACTGCCATTAGACAAAGCATACAAAACAATACAAGAACAAAATAGAAGATGAGAGCTAAAAGAGTAAGAAAAAAGGCAAACAAATACACAAACAAACAAAGGCAGTTTACAGAAGAAAAAAAAATTCAAGTAAAGAAACAATGAAAGCTAAGAAGGAAAAAGAAAAATGATAATGGTGCGTCAATTTTTTTCCATACACTGAATTAGAGTCCATATACGTGGTTCCGTAAAAGTTTGACTGACTCTTTAATTATGAGGAGGGCCAGTTCGTTCAGAAAAGATTTGTGCAGTCCTAGGGTCTTACAGAATTGAGAAGAGAAGTTGGGTATCGTTCCTCTTGCTCCAAACATCAATCCCGTAACACTGATATCGTGAAGTTGGTATTTATCTTTATAATACGGGATGGTTGGAACGTAGATTGCTCGTTTCTCCTCATGTACGTCTTCGGGCTGTCCTTTGTATGTTTCAAACCTGATGGTGGGTCGATTATCATACCCTGAGACAGGGATTCGCTAATGGCGATTATGTCAATTCGTCTGTTACTGCCATTGTTGGTGGTTCCATGGACTTCTTCATAGATGGTGTATTTTAGTTTTCTAAGGGCATCGGCCAATTTAGTTCTAATTGCATGGTGCCTATGTATACGCAATGTTTCGCCATAAGGGCAGGCTCCCAGGACATGTCCAAGGGTTTCTATCTCACTGAGGCATCGCCTGCAGTGGTTGTCTTGAGATCTACCGGGCATGGCTCTTACAGCGCTTACATTGGCAGTCACCTTGATAGCCTCCTTCCATTCACCGCTAGTCATTCCATCAGGCTTAGTTATCCATTTGTTAGAGGGAGTGAATTCACCGTACAAAATAACGCCTTTTCCCTTTTGAGGTAAGTTGCACCATGCGTTGTACTCTCGCTGGCGTAATTCGGTCCTAATTTTTCTGGTGTTTATTACTCCACTCGTAGAAGTTAGGTGTTCGGTTTCATCGATTTGAAGGTTGTTCAAACAATGTTTAGCTTCCTCCATTAGACATCTAGTGTTTTTATGTACATATTATTACATATATTCAACTTCATGCAAGAGTTGATGTGTTGCAAGTAGGCTTCCCAACGTGTGCAGAAAATACCTAAGCCTTTAAATTTTTTGTCGGAATACAACATATTGTCTGGAATATCTCCAGGAAGTTGTAGGATGTCCTTAATTGAGCTTTTAATAAGAAGATCTACATCTTTGAGGAACTTGACATGTAATTTATCGGAAGGGGTTGTTTGAAAAGGGTATACAAGCTTCGGACAAATGAAGGAAGAAACCACGTTGTATTTTTGGTAAGGCTGGAGCAAGGGTGAGGTGGTCAGACGTTCTAACTGAGATCGGAGGGCTTCCATAGTTCTTGCAGAGTCGAAAACGGTCTCGTCATTGTAAGTTACTCCAAGATATTTGACGGTTTCATTGATGTCTAATGTGGACACTTCTGTAGTGGAATCGAGGTAAATAGAAGACGTATTAAGTTTGCCGTTTACAATAGATTTTTTCGCGTTAATCTCCAATCAAATTTCATAAAGTCTTCTAGTTGCTATTTCGGCAATATGTTTGGCAGCTTCAGAGTCTTTCCCTACAATTACCATATCATCAGCGAAGCTCAGAACGGTTACATTGGGAAGACCTGATACGAGTTTAAAACCATATTCTTCGGCAAGTTCTTCGGAAGCAAGCTCATGAAGGATGTGATCCGTCGCGATGTTGCATAATGAAGGCGATAAGGGTGAACCTTGCATCACACCTCTTGATATTACTATAGGTTCCGTTTTTCTGTGGTTAACCTCGATCTGAGTGGTATTAACTTCCTGTAATTTAGCGATAAGTTCGGCTAAGGGAGATGGCACATTGAGAGAGGATAAAGTGTTTCTCAGATGGAGGTGGCCAATATTGTCAAACGCCTTACGAATGTCCAAGAATACCAAGGTGGTGTTCGTTTTTCTGGATTTGGCCTCTTTTAAAATAGAATTAAGTAAGGAAGTGTTTATTAAAGTACCGGGGCTGTTTGTGAATCCACGTTGGAACTCATGAAATGTAACAATTTTCCTAAGACGTTTGTCGAGTACACGCTCGATGATTCTTCTTAATATGGAACAAATGGTAATTGGTCGCCAGTTGCCTAAGTCAGTAACATCGCCTCCTTTGTAGATTAATATAGTCTGTGCTTTTGTGAGGCAAGGAGGTATTTCACACAACGACAGCATACGTGTTGCAATTAAAGAAATTATTTCATAGCAAACTGCATTACGAATTGCTCTCATAAGCACGTGGTCGGGTCCAGGTGATGTATCAACAGCTATTTTGTTAGCAGCCGCTACAATTTCTTCTTTGGTTATGGTAGTGCTAAACGTTTCAGTAGGGGTTAAATCATCTGTATCAGAGACATGTTCGTAAGAAGGACGAATGCAATTATTAGGGACGGAAAAATTCTTCGAGAAGGAGTTGTGTACTTTGTTGACGTTAATAGTACAGCGCTGATTATTTTGTCTCAGTATCGAATGAACAGCTTTTCTTCTTTGATTAAAATATTGGAATTGTGTAAGTTGGTACATGTATTTCGATCGACGTTTTTCCCTATCTCTCTTTGTTGCTCGTTCGGGATTGCTAGACTGCTCATAAGAGCGTTGATTGTTGAGTAAACGTTTATCCTGTCTTGCTTCGTAATATTTACGAGCTGGGTGTTTCGGGCCAGGGAGTAATGTAATGGCGTTAGCAAGAAATTGAGAAAAATTGTCAACTTTTCTATAGAAATCCTCTTCAGTAGTAATATTTTCAAATTCAGCTTTCCAGTGAGACATTTCTTGATGATATTGATTTAACTGCCTAGAAGAGGAGTTGTGTGGAGTTTGTCTGACAGGAGACTTCTCTGTGGCGATGGGATCCAAAATAACGTCAGGACTAACTAACAATATTAAAGTTGTATCATTGTGTTCATTGCTACTATGTTTTTTATTTTGCCAGTTGGGCTGTCTTTCGACTATAGCAATCCTATGTTTTTCTGGATGGGCACGTGCTATATGAATTTTAATGCCATGTTGTCCACGATAAAATTTTCCACAGTGGGGGCAAGGCGTAGTAGAGAAAGGTATGCTCGTACATTGTGAATTGCATTGAGTATTATCCTGTGTGGAAGAATTTTGAGTGCAGTTAGGTTCGTTATATAATGTTAAAACAGGAGATGTCTCAGAGTTTAATTTGCAACTCATTGTATATGATCATATATAAAATTAAACGACTTTGCAGAAGCTGAGAAGAAATCATAAAGTTGTTCCATGTTTTCTAATTATTATTTCACACTAGATCATAGCTTTTTCCTGTTATATTTAATATGCACGTATACAGAAAGAGTTATATAATTTCCGCTCACTTTGTATAGCTGTTCGCATTCATTTACTCGTTTCATCAACTGAATTATATGCAGCCCATTATTAGCTGGAGGAGGAATAATCATGGCAATGAGATTTCTTCGAAAATTCACAAGAATATCTTCAAGATAGGGCAATTATAACAGAATTTAAGTGTTTTAAAAGAAATAGCTTGATTCTTGAAAAGTGAATGAATATACAGTAAATAAAATGAAAACGTAAAATATTTCAGAGTTGTCCTTGGTTACAAGCGTAAACAGATTGTAGCAATGTCTGCTTTTAATATTTAAAACACTATAACACAATGAAAAACACTCCCAATATTTTCAGGAAGCACTGACGCACAATTTCACCAATACACAGAATATCCACCAGAATCTTCGAAGAAGAAAGCGTTAAAATTGAACTAATTATTGTATGCAATAGGAATCTTGCAATAACAAGTCATGGCCTACTATACTTTAATTTTGAACGAAATTTTCTGAATTGTATTATAAAATTCACTTTTGTATCAGTCACTTTCGGTGTCAGGGTAGTTATATTTCTTTCTGATTCTCCGAGCTTTGTCAATAAAAAAAAAATACAAGAAACGTGTTACGAAGTCAAACAAAAAGTAAATGAAAGTAAAAACGGAACTCACTAATATCCACTCCTGCTTTTCCCAAATAATTTATTTTTCTGTTAATAAATGCTTTTTAATTAATACTACATTACACTTTCATTTTCAATTGAATTGTATAAAACCCACTTTTGTATCAGACACTTCTTGTGTAAGTGTTGTCACCTTTCTTTCTGATTTATCGAGCTTTGTCTGTTAAAAAGGAAGATAATAGACGTTTTACTAAAACAATACAAAAATTACTACATTATATTTTAATTTACCCACTTTTGTGTCAGTCACTTGTTTCGTCAGGGTAGTCACCTTCCTTTCTGATTCATCCAGCTTCGTCTGTTAAAGAAAGAAGGTAATATTATATGCGTTACTAAGACAATAAAAGATAATTAAAGGAGAAACAAGACTCTAATTTTCACTCTTGTGCTTTTCAAATAATTTATTTCTGTGTTAATAAATGTATGAAACTCACTTTTGCATCGGTCACTTGTTGTGTCAATGTAGTCACCTCTCTTTGTGATTCATCGAGCTTTGTCTGTGAAAAAAGAAAAAGATAAGAGACATGTCGCAAAGACAACATAGAAAGTCATTGAAAGAAGAAACACATCTAATTTTTACTCTTGTTTGTTGAAAGTTGCAGTCATTCCAGCGCAGCAGTGAAAAGAAATTGAAGCAAAATAAAATGTTGAAAGAAGACTTGAAGTTGAAAATTTTGGGATAATTTTATCATAGATTATTCAACTAGATACAAAAGATATGCATTACTGGTAGTGAAAGAAACAGTGAATAATTTGGCTAAATCAAGAGCACCAATAAACTAAACAGCATCTTGCCTAAACTGTAACAATTTCTACACTGAAAAACATTGCTAGACTTCCGAAAGGAAAAAAATAATTTTCACTGAAGAACATTGGAGAATTTTTTTTTTACTTGGTTATTTAATGATGCTGTATCAATTACTAGGTTATGGGGAATTGGTAATAGCGAGATGAGGCTGAGGATTCGCCATAGATTACCTATCATTCGCCATACAGCCCAAGCGGGAATTGAACCCACACCTGAGCGCAACTATGGATAGGCAGGCAAGCGCCTTAGTTGAAGAAAAATTGAAACCAGAAAATATATGTAACAAGTATTAAGATTTAAGAATACACTGAGGTGAAATTTTGTCAATTTAGTTGACAAAATTGGATTTTTCTTTTTCAAGTTTTTGGAGTACTTTCCTGGCAACTTTTAATAAACTTAAAGGTCGATACTTTGTGATTTCTTCGCTTTTTTCTTGTCCTGGTTTCACGCAAGACACTAGCCTTGAAAAATTTTCCTCTTCTCAGACATTGGTTGTAGGCTATATTGCTGTCATGTACTTCAGCGTTTGGTTGAATGTGAGCCATAGTATGAGGCTGTGTGTGTTTGTCATATTTATTCAGTTTGATATCTATTCTTTCTTGAGTGAGATTAGAACTAATTTTTGTTAATACATACCATTACATAACTTACACCCTTTTTTATAATGAAGAGAGGTTTTAGTGAATGATGTGAAAAATTAAATACCCCACCCGGAATAAAAGTCTAAGATACATTGTTTCTCTATTCAGATATGTCTTTATTCCGGGAGAGTATTCAATTATTACAAAAACATTCATCATCACCATCACCAACGCCAATACCATTAATGCAATCACCATCAATAGTTCAGAATTCAGGAGAACCTCCCGTTCTGGATTCACTTTCGTATTCAATAATATTAATGACATTTACATACCCTTGTGTCAATGACTTCCTGCGAAAGGCTCGTAATCTGTTTCTCAGAGGCTTCCAGTCTCGTCTGAAACACAGTTACTAGACTTTAAATGTTAATAAATTAAATCCACAAATTGAACTTCTTATACTACAACAGGGATTAACTACATGTTGCTGTGTAAAATAATTTATTTTGAATATAATATATTCTACAGATAGTAACAGTATATTCCTACTACAAAAGGGAATCATGTAGGATTACAAATAATGCCCATTATTTGTAAGTATACATTTTTTCATTAATAAACTTCCTCGTATGTAATCGTGAAAACTTTGTAACTAATTCAACAGTTATAGCATAAATATACTCATCAAAAAAATTATTTTCATACTCATCGGCAAATCTATCGTGCTATTGTTATGTAGCAATAAAAATTTTTAATAGTCTCCCTATGAATATAAAAAATCAAACTCAAAACCAAAGATTATTTAGGGCCAAATTAAAGAAGTAATTTCTCATGCCTTCTATTCTGTAAGTGAATTTATGACATTCAACAATGCTGCATGACTATTTCTGTCTTGTATTAAGTATCAATACCAACTCCTTGTGTTATACTATTAGACTATATTGTAAAACTTTTCTGTATATATTTCAACTAGACAGTTGATAGTATTATTAAGATTTTTTGACATGTTCCATATTCTACCTGTCAAGCGATGTACGAATTCCATGGAATGTAAATTAATAAAATACCATACAAAAGAACATTTTTGCCTTTTCTTTGTAAAAATAACTACATTTTATTTATTTTTTGTTTGGAGAACACTTATTGTATAAAATGGGAGCAAGCTTTTAATTTGTTATCAAAGCCACTCAATTTTGTTCTGTTAGATTTTGGTGTTTTGCTTTGGTTCAACAACAATCAAACTAGTTTAGATTTAGCTTTTGGAAGTGAGACTAGGTATTGAATTAAAATTACCGGTACTTACTTTTGTGTCAGTCACTTCCTGTGCCAGATTTGTAACTAATCTTTCTGATTCTTGTAACTTTGTCTGAAAAAAAAAAATTAATTACATAAATAAATAGTCCACAAGTTGTGTAGTACGAAAAAAAAATGAAAATTTCTAATAGAAACATTTAAGTTGTATAGTTCGCATTAAATTTTTCCATGTTTGTCTTCTACCAAGAGTATTTCATAAAAACAGTTAAAATATCTTCATTCCTTACTAATGTGACCCTATAAACCTCACAAGGTTTTTTTTGGTTTCACAAAATTCGTTTCCATGTATCCTTATCTCTGACTGGTACAACAGATCTTCCAGGCTTTAGTCATACATCTAAACCTAGGTCTTCTAAGAGGACGTCTGCTACATGCTTCTAACTCGAGGGAGGTCTTATCTATCCGCAGAATACGTCCTAGCCAACTTAATCGTCTCCTTTTGATGACTGCTGTGATATCTAATTCTTGATCCATGCTTCTAATTTCTCTGTTTTGGCGAATTCTCCATTGTTCATTTTTCGCAAATAGATCAACAGTTTTTCCAAGAAGGTCTATTCTATTTCAAATTTATAGGTTCTGTCTTCAGTGACCGCTTAGAGAGTGTCCATGAATTGGAACCGTAACATAATACAAGTTAGATAACAGTTTTATAGCATCTTTAATTTATACGATGAAAGAGTGATGGAACTGAGAAAAACTCTCTCCGGCACCGGGATTTGAACCCGGGTTTTCAGCTCTACGTGCTGATGCTTTATCCACTAAGCCACACCGGATACCACCCTGGCATCGGACAGAATCATCTCAGTTTTTTAAGTTCTAACTCTTGGGTTCCCTCTAGTGGCCGCCCTCTGCACTACGTCATAGATGTCTATGAACGAAGGACTGAAGTCCACACATGTGCTGAGGTGCACTCGTTATGAGTGACTAGTTGGCCGGATCCGACGGAATAAGCGCTGTCTTAAATCACGAAGTGATTTACGCATATCATATATATTGTTTAATGTACCGAAGTACATATGATATTTCCATGCAGATATTCTGCGTCATCATACGATGAAAGAGTGATGGAACGGAGAAAAATTCTCTCCGGCGCCGGGATTTGAACCCGGGTTTTCAGCTCTGCGTGCTGATGCTTTATCCACTAAGCCACACCGGATACCACCCTGGCGTCGGACAGAATCGTCTCAGCTGAAAACCCAGGTTCAAATCCTGGCGCCGGAGAGAATTTTCTCTGTTCCATCACTCTTGCATCGTATGATGACGCAGAATATCTGCATGGAAATATCATATGTACTTCGGTACATTAAATAATATATAAAATATAAAAATATATATGATATGCGTAAATCACTTATGATTTAAGACAGTGCTTATTCCGTCGGATCTCGGCCAACTAGTCACTCATAACGAGTGCACCTCAGCACATGTGTGGACTTCAGTCCTTCGTTCATAGACATCTATGACGTAGTGCAGAGGGCGGCCACTACAGGGAACCCAATAGTTGGAATTTTAAAAACTGAGAAGATTCTGTCCGACGCCGGGGTGGTATCCGGTGTGGCTTAGTGGATAAAGCATCAGCACGTAGAGCTGAAAACCCGGGTTCAAATCCCGGCGCCGGAGAGAATTTTTCTCCATTCCATTACTCTTTCATCGTATGATGACGCAGAATATCTGCATGGAAATATCATATGTACTTCGGTACATTAAATAATATATATATATATCTTTAATTTAATTTTTATGTGTGTAAAATTTTGGATTTGAAAATTTAATCAAGTACAAAGGAGCATTTATTGGCATTTGATAACTAACAGCACCTTTGTTATGTGTTATTAAATTTTATGCAATTTCCTTACAATTTTTTTCTGTGTATTCATAATTTTCAGTTCATCATAGATATGTTACACTTACTTTTGTATCATTCACTTCATCTATTAGAGTGGTAACCTTTTTCTCGGATACATCCAATTTCACCTGAAACAAAGTAGAAATGCTCGATGTAAAATACGGTATGTTCTATTAGCAACTGGCCATAATATGAACAGATTTTAATAATTTACTGCAAGGAATTGACCCCAGATTCTGAACGAAAATGAGTTGTCACAGATAGGGACAAATTATCAGTGTAACACTCTCAATAATCAGTTGATTGTTTTAATATTACAGAGTGGCGAGTGAGTGTCAAAAAGACAGGAACAAAATATGACACTTTGTGTCAGATAGTAACATTATGATCCGAGGTCTAAACTTGTCTGAGTTTAACGTTAATTTATAATGAACACCACAGTTTTGAAACATAATTACTAAAAGAATCAAACATATCTCTAAGTCCAGATACTTCCTAAATTAAAGGAGACATTTGAATTAATATCGTAAACATATGGCATTGTTAAGTTTTAATATATTACACAGAACACAATGTAGGTTGTTTTTAAACATACCAGTATTATTTCGACGTAAATACTATTTGACTACAAGAAAAGTTGTGTGTTTTAAACAGAGTTTAAACTTTTTCTTTCCATTCAACTTCCATGCAATGGCGCAATGTAAAATCAAATACTGATAATATGTCAAGATATTACCTAGTTTCAAAAGTTTGAAACATTTAATGAAAATTATTCAGAAAAGCTGTATCAAAAAGAGCAAAATTTTCTTTTGCTTCACTGGTTTCTGTGAAATGCATATAGCAATAAACAAATAGTTTTAATTTGCAGTCACAGATGCTTTCAAAATAAACATCGTTTGATACTTACCTAGAATATATATTAATGCACTGCTGCAGATGTAGCTCCTTACCACTACTTTTTACAAATATAACACTCAACTAGGGAAACTGACCATTTCCATAGTAATTCATCCTGGACCTCTCACATGTTATGTTTGATTAATTGCAAGTTTTAATTTGTTAATCAATGTTTAATAACTAGGCTATTTCCATTAAACATTTTTTTTTTCACATACCAGTAACTTACTTTTGTAGTCTGAAGATCCTGCATTAGGACTGCAACATCATTCTCGACGATTTTAATGTGATCCTGAAATTTTTCATAATTAGTGCATATAAACAGTGAATATAAATACTGTACTTGTATTTATTTTATGTTATTAAGAGGTCGAAATATTTTTAGTACCGGTAGGCCTACTATTGAAACATTGTTCAAATGAATTGCTACCAGTATTTTTTTTTTTTTTTGTCGAAAGGGCGAATATCATATTTTTTCACTATTAATTTTGTTTTTATTGAAATGTGTTCTCTTGCCATAGATGCATCGATTTACGTTAAAAGGACAGAACTCCAGTATCTACAAATTGTTAAAATACAACATAACATTTCTGATTATATACGAAGGTGGCTAACCTGCTAAAACATTATGTTTCCATATGTTATGATAAATATTTTGGGCAGAATAAAAATCATACCAGTACAATCTCAACATTTCTGTTAAGTCTAACAGATACAGGTAGAATCAGGAAAATAGAGCATTACTTCCCTTTTAGAGGCCATTGCTTTGTAGACTGTGCTAGAGATTTTGCCATTATCAAAATATGCCTCCAAAAACATGACCGAATTGAGTTGATAATTCAGAGTACCTAGTGCCTCTCTTAAATTCACTGTTGTGGAAGTTAGTCCAACAAATCCAATAACCTACAATTTGAAAAACTGGTGGCCTCAATAACACTATTAGGAGGAAAATAGTCAGTAATACCTTAAAGGGATCCATTCGGATCTTACAAAATCACCAGTATAGTAACATCATTTAAAATTTATTCATATTTTCATTTTCTGTATTTCTACTCTATTGTACTTGTTTAATGTATTTTATGATACAGAGTTCTTTCTTTCCTCTTTTATTTTTTCAAATTACATGTTTCTTATTTGTATCTATACACGTTCATAAATATCTTGTACATTTTGTCAGTCTTGGCAGCCTTTAAATAATAGAAGTTTATGGAATTAAATTAAATAAAAAAAATTCCTGTATCAGTTGAAAATGCAAGTGCTAAGGAACGGGACTTAGCAATTAGTAACTTGTTTAATTTTGTGTATGACCATCAGGACGCAGAGTCTGTTGTTGCAAGAGAATTCATTACGACATTCATTCATCCTTCACCATGATTCTCAGATCAACATTCAGCTCCCAAGTTTAGAGGTTTACTCTGGAGGGAAACTGTCGCTGAAGAAAGAAAAAGTCAATGACTTGAACAAATTCTCTCATATTGAAGAAAATTACAGACGCATTTATGAAAATATCACAAATTAACATTCAGAGGCTTTGAAAATAAAGGACCATACATTTATCAAACATGTTGTAATAATATAGATTACGGAATGTGTTTTTGTAAGAGTTCACTAAATTCTATGTATGTTGATAATTTCTTTAAGAAAATAAGATAGGTCACTACTTCACAAATTAAACTTAATCATTGTATGTTCATTATGTTCATGTTACTTGTATTTTATCATCTTTGTCTCAACAAATATGGTATAGATTGTATAAAATTGTAAGAAAACATATAAAAAAACATTTTTGTTAAAAGGGTGAAAGTCCCAAGGTAAACGAAAGCTCTATTCATTATCTTAATTAAAGAAATAGTTTAGAAACACTTGAATAAAGAGATCTGTTGCTAAAACTAATTTTTAGGACTCAAAAGAAAGTTCTAACTTTCATACAATTGCCAGAAACAATAATTTGTCTCTCCTGTAAAATGTCTATTTTTGAACTAAAGCCATTTCAACAAACAGCGATTCAAATAAGGTTTTCTTGTGTATTTACCATGAAACACTATACCGGTACTAAGTTATTTAAATTACAAAAACGTTTATGTTTAACGTCACGATCCTTGCCTGCAACTGTTTCCTTCTTTCTGCTTTGGCAAGATTTATTTTAAAATGTGAAAAATCAAAGTTATTCCTTGAAATAACGGTTTTACGTTTTAAAGGCGAATTAATTGATCTTCTCAGTCTAAGCGTTGTGAATGTAATATAGAAGCTGTCAACAAATTGAAAAGATTACTTATTGTTAGAAAGCTCAATATTTTCTTCTGGTTAAAGTACAGAACATGAGAATATAAATATAGACAATAAGAGGAGTTCTAAAACATTTTGAGACCACGCCGCCCTTCATATGCCACATTCCGTGTGAAGCCCTGAACCCCAAAAAAAAAAAAAAAAAAAAAAAACAAATACAACTTAGTGGTATTTTTCAAAAGAAAAAAGTAATTTAAATTACTAGCTTGTATCCTTTTATGCCTAAATGTAAAAATACAAAATTAAGTAAATATGTACATGTACTGAAAATTTGAATATTACGTTTCACTACACATTACAAATTTTAGTATACATCTTGACTACAAAACTTCTAACACTATATCAGTGAGGAATATAATCTACTTATAGTGATCACTTTCATGTGTTAATATTGGACTACACCTAGTTCAATATTAACAAGTGGAAGTGATCACCATAAATTATATTTTTCATAAATTTAGTTTCTTTTTATAGCCACGACATCCCAGATAAAAACTGGTGACGCACAGTTTGGGAACCCCTGGACTGCAAAACGAAAAACAAAATGACGATCATATTGAATTTTACAAAAACTTTCTGTACCAGTATTAATAAAACACACTTTCAATGAATGAATGGTGTTTTTTTCTATAAAATTGTGATGTAATAATAATAATAATAATAATAATAATAATAATAATAATAATAATAATAATAATAATAATAATAATTTATTTATTTATGGTACCGGTACCGGTACCGTATTGTAGTTCATAAGCCTGCAGATGCTGTAGGCCTACAGGTACTTAAATATAGAGACAGTTCATTAAAGAATATAGGTTATGGGAAATATGAATATAGGCTATATGGGAAGTATAAAATACTGCACTTACGTAAGACTCTTGAAGATAGAACGCCATTTCATTCACTTCGTTCTGAAATAAAGACGTCATAACTTGTTAATCCTTAAACACAGAGAGTAAAATCATTTTTGGGGACTGCAAGGTACCTACTAATGTATTTGCCTCTCTTTCTTTGAAGTTTGATCCGGATTTTATTTTGGCGTGGCTACATGTTTATTGTATTGTATTGTATGCTCATAATTTACCCATATTCGTTTCCTACATTTCTTAAAATAATATTTATGTACCACATTCATTTTCATTTCAGAGAATTAACTAACAACGATAGTGTATTGATTTAGTATGCAGTAATAGTATGTCAGCTTGGCATTCCATTATTTTATAATCCAAATATTAGCTATGCCCATTTGAATTGTGTTAAAATGGATAAAATGAATAATCTATGCAAGAAATGGATTGCAAAAATTGAGGTAGTGAGCCAAATGGATTATTTGCGCTGTTGTAAAAGTTGTTTCTCCTGAGATTCAAGAGCTCCCAAATTCAGTTGAAACCTTACTTATCGTAGTACCGGTACATCCGTTATCAATACACTTTTTAAATAATATAAAACTGTAAAAGGTAAAGGTAAAGGTAAAGGTAAAGGTATCCCAGTAACATGCCATGAAGGCATTTGGGGGCATGGAGTCAATTATATGCCATCATTTAAAGTTCAAGCTTAGGCTTATCATTTAATTGTAAATCTTCTTCTAGCTGAGAGTAAGAGCCTTCGGTTCTTACAAGTATAATTCATTTCAGACGTTGACCAATTGTCTATTAAGTCTAATATAATATCAATCTTAAAAGTAGAATTTACTGAAGAACTCCAGAAAGTATGCATGAAAATAACAGTTAAATTCATAGTTTTAAATACAACTTTCAAAATTATTCAGGACCACAGTACAAAAAGCTATTATTCACGAAGTAATTACAAAACTGTATTAAGATTTGTCAATATTTATTTCTAACAAGTGTAGCGAAGCACACGAGTATGGCTAGTTTGTAATAAACAAAGCGCAAGTACTTCTGTCATTACTGCAGTTTTCATTCTACCATTGTTCCATTATTGACTGTCAACTTTTCATAGTCCCTGAATCAACAGGGTCATTACTTACTTACTTACTGGCTTTTAAGGAACCCGGAGGTTCATTGCCGCCCTCACACAAGCCCGCCATTGGTCCCTATCCTGAGTATCTATCATCACATCCCACTTCCCTCAAATCCATTTTAATGTTATCCTCCCATCTACGTCTCGGCCTCCCCAAAGGTCTTTTTTTCCTCTGGCCTCCCAACTAACACTCTATATGCATTTCTGGATTCGCCCATACGTGCTACATGCCCTGCCCATCTCAAACATCTGATTTAATGCTCCTAATTATGTCAGGTGAAGAATACAATGCGTGCAGTTCTGTGTTGTGTAACAGGGTCATTAAATGAAGGAAATAATAATCTGTGAAGGAAGGCAAATGAAATCTATTCAAGGTAACTCACCTCTTTAGCTTGTAAATCCTGTTCCAACTTGCCCAAAGTGTCGTTAGCCTCTGCCAATTTCACCTAGAATGAAAAAAAAATTTCATGACCATACCAGCATGGCACATTGGAATTTGTGCATTATCATTTCTACCATCTTCTTAAACCACGCAACTTATAATAATTGAAGTCTGATACATATTTACTTTTTGGCAGTACAGCAAATTTACTTTGTGTGTAACGGAGAAAATGAATGGTTCCAGCCGTGGTTAGCCACGGTTCCGTTTTATCTTCTTATTTGGGTGTAGGGCAGACTTGGCTACGTAATTTCGTGATACTCGGATTTTGGTGCAAAAATAAGGTTCAAATTAAAAAAAAATTGTGTTTTTAATGTACGTACATTTTTAGATCTCAGGAAGTTACTTAGCATTTTTACCTCAAATAAATTTATACAATATTTACAAACAAGCAGTACATACCGGGTGGTGACTTGAAACACGCACCATAGGGATTTCAATGTTGAAATTTATATTTTCTTATATTAGCTCCCCTAATTATTATAGAAGAAAATGTCATTAAAATCTGCATCCATTTGTTTTATTATATTAATATTTTGATTATGAGTGCGTGGGGAATTAATTGAAATTAAAAAGTAATAATTATAACAATTTTTAACGAAAACTTAATCTATACTAATAATAAATCTGTAGCCGAAATTTTTCTGGTAATTTTCGATTTTCCAAACTTAATTGGTCCTAACATATATAATTAACCACCCTGAAACCGAAAATCGCTTTTTTGAAATTTTTGTTTGTATATCTGTCTGTCTGTCTGTCTGTCTGTCTGTCTGTCACCTTTTCACGCGATAATGGCTGAACCGATTTCGATGAAAATTGGAATATAAATTAAGTTCGTTGTAACTTAGATTTTAGGCTATATGGCATTCAAAATACATTATTTAAAAGGGGGGTTATAAGGGGGTCTGAATTAAATCAAATATCTCGCTTATTATTGATTTTTGTGAAAAATGTTACATAACAAAAATTTCTTTGAAAATCATTTCCGATAAATTTTATTCCATGCAAAAGTTTGATAGGACTGATATTTAATGAGATAAATGAGTTTCAAAATTAAAATAACTGCCATCTAAGGCGGTGTAATGAAATAAACAAATTAATTCGTCTATAAGGGGCCTTGGTCAACAACAATCGAAAGCTATGAATCATAGCCTACAGAGAATGTTTCTGTGTTTGTATGAAGTAATATCGGAAGCTAAATTAACCGATTTGTGTAATTAATTATTATTTCACCATTGGAAAGTGTAGTTTCTCTATATGGACATAATGCTATAATGTTATTACAGTAACTTCGGAGTGAATTGAGGACAGGTAAGATTAAAATAGCTTCTCATGCACAAACAACTTGATAGGCTATTCTGTGTATTCGTTTCCTGTATTTCTTAAAATAATGTTTATCTCAGAGAATTAACGAACCACAAGAGTGTATTGATTTAGTATGCAGTAATAATATGTTAGCTTAGCATTCCATTATTTTATAATCCAAATTTTAACTATGCTCAATTGAATCATCTTAAAATACAATGCAAAAAAATTGGGAATGAGCCAAGCAGATTATGTTGCGCTGTTGTAAAATAAAATTTGTACCTTCTGAGATTCAAGAGCCCCCATAACAAATTAAAAACTTACTTATCGGTGTACATCCGTTATTAACACATTTTTATATAATATAATACACTCAGGGACAAAAAAAACCGGACACTTCTATATTTGCTTGTATTTTGTTGCCAATTATTTCAAAATGAAACAAAACCCATTTAAACAAAATAATGTTTCATTTAGCACCTTATACGACAACATTTGAAAAAAAAAAATCTCTGATGAGAAAATTTACAAAAAATTACAAAGGGCGTATAACTATGGCATCGTTTGGTCTAACTGTTTTATCATTTTATGGTGCCTCAAACATTAAAAACTCTTTTTAGTAACGGGTATTACCCCCCTCTGGCTTGAATAACTGCATCCATACGTCTTGGCATGCTCTCAATTTGGTTAGCAATGTCTTCTTGTGGAATAAGTTCCCATTCTTCGCCAAGTGCTCACCTCAACTCTTGTAACGATTCTGGTCTCAGTCGTCTATTCTTAACACGCCGTCCCAGCATGCCCCACACATGTTCAGTTGGGTTCATGTCTGGACTCCTTGTTGGCCATGGAAGAACATGGATTTCCACTTCTTGGAGATAATCTCCGACCGCATGGGCAATATGCGGCAATGCATTATCATGCATTAAAACAAAATTATCGCCTACAAATTGGCCAAATGGCACAACATGATCAGCCAAACATTCATTTATATACCTATCAGCTGTTAGTCTTCCATTTTCAACAAAAACCAACTCTGTACGAGTATCCGTACATAATCCTGCCCAAACCATCACTCCACCACCTCCATACGGCACATTTTCGGAAATGCAACGCTGTGAAAATCGTTCTCCCCTCCTTCTCCAAACTCTTTGACGTCCATCAGGTGAGCACAGATTGAAACGGAACTCATCAATGAACAGAACACAGCTCCACTGTCCATTTCTCCAATCCCTGTGATCATTTGCAAAACGCAGTCGTTCAACTCGATGCATCCTGAGAAGTCTGGGACCAGTTGCAGGTCTACTTGATATCAGTCCACTTGCTTTCAACCTCCTTCTAACTGTTTTGGCCGAAATTGGGCGTCCATGCATGTTAACAAATTGCTGGGCTACACTAGTAGCTGGCAGGTTGCGCTCCCTAAGAACTCTCAACACCATATACCTTTCTTCATTTGTATTTGTAGCTCTTGGACGACCCGAACCTGGTCTTCTGGTATATTCTAGGGTCTCTCTATACCGTTTTATGGCATCATGGGTTGTGCTTCTAGCAATATTCATAACATTTGCAATGTAACGTACACTGCGTCCATCATTGTAAAGGGCTACAGCTCGAGCCACATCTTCAGGTCGCATCTTGTTTTAAGACAAATGTTACAACACCACTTAAACTCAGAAAATGTAAAAATAAAGAAATAACGAATGATAACGATAATGAAGCACAAAATGGTTGAGACAAAATCGATATAGCTGAGACTCAGAAAGCAAAATTGGAATATTTGGTTGTAATGGCTTGTTTATAAAACAAAAAACAATCAACAATGTATACACGTCTCCATAACAACAGATGGCTACCATAATATTGTATGAGAAGATAATGTTTTGCAAAATACCAGCAAATATTAAAGTGTACGGTTTTTTTGTCCCTGAGTGTATAATATAATATAATATAATATAATATAATATAATATAATATAATATAATATAATATAGTATAATATAATATAATTTAAGTTATTTGAAGGGTTCAGAACCATAGTGGCCCAAGCGCCATTTACTGAATACGTAGAAAACAAGTGTTAAAATTAAGTTATTATCATAATTCAATGGAAACATATAGCAAGTAAAATAAAGTATACACATTAAATCTAAATGATATGTCAGTCTTCATTAAAGTATGGATGCATGTAATAAAAATTAAGGAACATGTTAAAGGAATTGTCATTGCACCAAATGAGTGGTCTCTGCACCAAAATGATCGCATTTTAATTATTTAAATACAATTTAAATTAAGTAACATATTAAACGATTTATCCTTCTATCAAACACGAATGTTCCCTGGATCAAATGTCCTATTTTAATTATGTAATTACTTTATATTTATTTTTAACGGGTGCAGCGGAGCGCATGGGTATGGCTAGTTACAGTAATATTTGAGGAGAAAAACTCGCTCCAGCACCGGGAATCGAACCCGAGTCCTTGGTTCTACGTACCAAGCGCTCTAACCACTGATCTACGCCGAATTCAATCCACAGCACCGGATCGAATTCTCCTTCAATGTTTCCCTTCATGTCTAATAATCTGAGTAACTTCTGTTATTGAAAGGGGACTTTAAATACAGAAATACAGATGGACAAATGAATGACTTCGTAAAAGAGAGACATGATTTTCATGAGATTAACTCACCTCTTTGGCGTGCAAATCCTCCTTCAACTTGGTAACATTATCTTTAGTTTCGGCCAGATTTACCTAGAAGAAAATTTGTTATGATGTATTACTGCTCCAACGTACTCAAGGCAAGCCAAATATATTGGCTCAAATTTCATGACAACGAAACTGTGGACATGTGCAGTTGTCATCCTGTTATGTGATAAGTAGACTTCGTGGAATTGCCACGACAATCATAAGGTTTACTACGCACGCGGTATAGATTGTATGAGAAGGGGGCGTGCAACGGATGGAGTATGCCTCTTATGTAAACACTGAGCAGTATACTGTGGTTACAATAAAACCTGTATTCTGCATTCAAGAAATATAATGAATGATCATTGAAGTAGGAAACGTCTAAACATGTAAATACACAATTATTTTGTAGTGTGATATATTAACTCTTAAAATTTAATGTAATATACTTACATCACCCTTGAATATGTGCGTTGCAGTGAAGAGTTTCGTACATTTTGAGCGACTGCAAAGTAACTTCCTCCGATGGTCACTTAAACAGTTTTTATATTGGGAAAATGTATGTTCAACAACACACAATGTAATACGTACATATTTGAAGAACAGAAAGTCACTACTTTTTAGTACACCAACTTCAGACGTCTTGTCATGACCTGATAGTACATCATTTATAATACGAAGTTGTGAATAGGCAGAATTTTTAGCAATAATGTTTCTCAACTTACATATCACTTTTTCTGAAATTTGTGAATTGTTATTTTGGATAACGGTTTGTGATACTTTATACACTATATTAAGGGCTTCTGAGAGTTGTAGATTAGACGATTCTAACAGGGTGATGCTTTTGGACACGATTTTAAAATTAGAATCAATGAACACAATATCTTCCAATAGCTGTTCAGAAGGCAATGATTTTACAGCTGCAACAGCGGAACTGTCTGTGTTATCCAATGCATGAATTACCTCCATTATTTTGCTGTAATATTTTGCATAATAATTAACAGCATCCAACCACGTTTTCCAACGGATCAAGACTGGCTGCGGGGGTAAGGATATTCCAGGGGCAATTGTTTGGAACAGCAACACACTCATTGTAGTATGTTTGATTGAATTCTTGTCTGCACTGAACAAATGTTAAGCTTTGACTATTCCAACCACAGTAATGCAAAAACAAGTGTTTACATAGGTATACATTAGCTGTAGCTGCTATATCTATGTGGACCGGTCACATCTCTTAACAAGAACTGCTTATACTATGAGACCGGGAGGTCGCTCACCTCTTCTATACTGCCGTGCATCGGCAACCTGATTACATGCTGTGTGTGGCAATTCAACGAAGTCTAGTGATAAGTAATGACATAGACCTATCTATTTATAAAATTATTCTTATGTAATCAGTGGTGATATTCAAAAAGTGTAACAACCAGTTCTCTCATGAGTACTACCTATGTTAAACATATAATTATGTTATATGTCCATGGTAATTGCAAATATTACCTAGAAATAATTTAACAACCGATTCATCCGAACTGGTGCGAACCGGTCGATTTTCACCACTGCATATAATTAATTTATTGACCTTTACATGCGATAAAATTCTAGTGTGGCGTCCTCCAAAAGGTAATTTTTTTTATTAACTTCTCGCTAATGGCTTATTGCTAAGTTCAGGTGTTTATGACCTTTTTACCCTCACACTTCTTCTAAAATGTAGGTTTATAATTTTGATATATTTCTTCATCCCAAAATTAAATTATGGAAGTAAAATTGAAAATGCCTTCAAGAAAATTTTGACCATTTAATGCGATGGCTGTTGTTGCAATTTCAAATAATGCTAGGTATTAAACTGATTTATCGTCTTATTTTTCACATTTATCAACGTCGGAAAATCTAATATGTTTTGAAAATGCTACAAGATTGAAAAAGTATCTTTTTCTTCCAAAAATGTAGAACAATTGAGTTATGGAACAAAATATTTATTTAACGAATTTCTTAATTAACCGATTAATGAGAGATTACAACGTCTTCATAATGTATGTATAAGATTCCTCTGTAATATTCGGAAGTTTGACCGTATAACAGCTTCTCTTGAGCTGCTCTCCTGGGCTCGACTAAAGGAAAGAAGAATTTATTATACATGCTCTTTCACTTCTATACAAAATTTTACAAAACTCTTCTCCAAATAACTTGTCTTCATGCTTTCAGTTTCTCGCTGCTTCATGAAATCAACATCAATTTATTCTCTCTATTCCTTGTCACAGAACTTCCCTATACTCATCCTCCCACACTGTAGCGTTGCCTCGACTCTGGAATTCATTACCTAGTGACGTCAGGGATTGCCGGACATTGTCACAGTTTAAAATTAAACTAGAAAAACACGTTTTATCTCACGAAATCCGTTTCTGAGAAGTTACTAGATTTATGCTGAAATTTTTATCTTTAGTATTTTGGCAATAATTTCCTTTTGTTAAATTAACCCTTTCTCTTGTCTTCATGCCAGGATACTAGAATAGCTTATCTTCCCTTGGTTAATAATAATGACGCTGAGTGTCATTGTTATTTTGTGTCTGTATTTATTGTATATCTTTTTACTTTTTGTGTCATTGCTTAATATGTTAGACTAATAGTTACCATATTATTTTCAATCTCTACATGTATGTTCAATTGTTTTTTTTATATCATATCCATTCTGTCACTTGTTATTACATTAGATTAAATGCATGATGTATAATTTTTTTTTGAAGTTGTGTTGCGTTTCTGGTTGTGTGGAAGAGAAGGCCTGATGACCTTAACTCCACCAGAGTAAATTAATTAATTAATTAATTAATTATCTAACCAATTACTTGAATAATTAATTATTTTATAGTTAATTGGCTGGTTGATTATTAACTTATTTCTTGACTGCTTTGTTTAGTTGTCTGATTGCTTAAGGGGAGAGGATGGTATTTTTTAAAACTTTTTTCCTATTTGGTGTAAAATATTAATTTTTTGTATGTAGAATGCTCATAGCTGTGGCAAATAAACCAAATAAAAATATTTTGAAAAAAAAAAAAATATATATATATATATTTGGGGGCCCAAATTTGAAAAAAATTTACCCAATGCAGGATTGTACTAAAACCGATATATCTAAACCGTTTTTAAAGATAGATTCAAACAGTTTTTTGCAATGTATTTGCAAAAGCATGTTCTACAAACTGTCTGTAACAGAATTTTGATATTAATCCCTACGTTTGTAAAATAAACAATTAAAATTTAATAACAATTTTCTGATTTCCTTTCCTGCAAACAAACGGATGTATTTTTAAAATGACATCAATTAACAAAATTCTGTTACAGAGAAAAGTTTCCTAATAGTCTAAAGAATGTGTGTTCTAAATTTCATGCATGTATCTTTAATAGTTCAGAAATTATATCCATTTTTGTCTGGCAATGTAGCAAAAAAAAATGAAGTTACTGGAAACCAATAAAAGTGGGTGTGTGATTTAAAAATCCATAGCGCAGGAAGTTTAAAAATGACGTCTCAACATCCGATAAGGGCACAAATACCTAGAAAATGTTATGCAATGCATTCCACACATATTAAAGGGTATTTTAAAGAAAGGAAGTTTAAAAATGGCGACTCAACATCCGTTAAGGGCACAAATACCTACAAAATGTTATGCTATGCATTCCACACATATCACAGAGTATTTTAAAGATTTTTTTTAATTTACTCATTTTTCACCAAAAAGTACCATCCTCTCCCCTTAAAGAATTTGAATATAGTCAGTCTGGTGTTCACCTCACACTCGAATCTTGCGTTCTCCGCCTGCTGTACCACCTGTCTGCTCCTGTTGCTTATAATCAACAATTTATCCTGTAAATCATCATTCTTCACTTTCTCCTTGTCGAGTTTGCCCGCCAGTGCCAGTTTCTCGTTGGCTAGTTCGATCCTGTCCCTGTTGCAGTCTCTCAGAGACTCTCTCAGCGACTCTCTCAACTTGAAGACTGCCTCCTGCTCACTCCTGATGACCTCCGTGTACACGTGTACTAGACTCGATAAGCGCCATCCCGCTTCACTCGACTTCACTCCCCTCTGTTGAAGGATTGAGTTCAACAGCACCAGCAGAGGCAGCTGGCAAGACACATCGAACATCTGCGGTGGCATTTGTGACAGCGTAGTCATCTGCAAAAAAAATTTTCAGGCCTTTGAAATTCAAAAGCAAATAGATCAGCAATTATAGCAGTCAGTGACCAACTCATCTGTTCTTACGAAGCACTGTGAACTTACGAGCAAAAAAAGGGCAACTCTTTGGGTGAGGCGATGTGCTCTTACTGTGCACGTGTGCAGCACAGATCGCTCTTGTGTAAAGGACACGAGTTGGTCACCACTGTATTAGAGACTATTGGGACCAGGGAGTTTAACTATCATGATGCAAAGTGTAGACAGACCTCTATCATCGTTCCTTTTGTATAGCCGATTCCATATTATAGTCGCGTCTTATTTCCGACAGCCAATCACATTGCAGATCGGTTACATTTAAATGTGTGAGTCCTGTCATTCGTTGCTGATGACGTTATACACTACGTAAGGCTCGATAAATAATGAATATAATCGCCCGCCATTTTGGTTCTTTCATTGGCATTAAAAGAAAGCACACGAGAACGCTATTTGCTGCACCAATAAACATTATCATGTCGTAGCTCCTATGAGAGTCGATTTTATCATAGGAGCTACAACATGATGTTTAACGGTGCGGCAAATAGATTCCTCGTCTGATAGCTCGGCAACAAAAGAACAAAAATGGCGAACGATAATACCTATCTGGAATTTATAGAGCCTTCACTTTCTAAGGCAGTGATCGCCAAAAGCTGTGTCGCGACACATGCCCCTGTCTCCACTCAAGCGTAACCATGACATCATATCCCCACCCTTTGTTTATAGCCATTACTTCGATATAAGTAAAGACATTTATCAGCAGCGGACGTACGCATGTAATGTTACAAGTGTGTAGGATAATATGTTTCGATGTCTTTTCGAAAACAGATAGTAAGTAAGAACTTAATTTTAAGGAGCATGGAAGGAAAAGTATTTATTTTGTGCAGATGGCAAAAATATGAGATACTTAATTTGTTGTAAAATTTTAAATGAAGTATAAAAGAACAATGTACGTTGTCATTATTTTTCTTGTTATGAAGACTACCACGCCCTTACCTGCATCTTGAATAATAAACGAACAATAAAAAGTAACGGCTTCTATGTATTAATTGGGGTAAAATACTTCGACGTTTTTTTCGACGTATGTAGTGTAATTTGTATATTTAATTAATATATAAACAATAAAAAGTATTGACTTCTATGTTTTAATCGGTGTAAAATACTTCCACGTTTTTCTTCTACGTTTGAGTGTAATTTGAATATTTCATTAATAAATAAACAATAAAAATATCGGCTTCTATGTCTTAATCGGAGTAAAATACTTCGACGTTTTTTTAAGTATGTAGTGTAATTTACAACTTCGTGACCAGCCTGGTACATTTTTCTAATTTCAAATTACTGCTGATGTAAAGTATACGCTCTTTCTATGTTAAATAAGGAAATAAATTTATGTTATTTTATTAATAATACAAAAATAATTAATAGGAGGATAAAAAATTAACACGGAAAAAGTGTGTATAGTTAATAAGTAGAAGAATATTATATTGCTTTCGTTTTTTGGTCACAGTCCGTCTCTGCACTGTTACTCGCTGCATTACCTGAGGAGATACCCACTCCACCCCTCTCCCTGCGATAGTGGTGTGCGGGTTGCACTTCTATTACGTCACAATTTCGTGGTGTTTGGCAACCACTGTTCTAAGGCGTAAGCAAAGAGGAGAAGTCACGCCGGAAATAACAGCGACGCGACTATAATCACTTTTGTTCAGCTGGTCAGTGATTAGATGTTGGCGATCATGTTATGTTTAAAATTATATTGAAGACACAGGCCGTTGATGTGAACAGATTAGATAACAGATGAAATGCGTTGTCAATTGTTTTCTATTAAACAAATAACAATAGCTTCAGAACACTAGCCAGTTAAAGAAATGACACTTCTGAATAGTTCATTCTTTATTTGTAATATTGTTTTACCCTTAAAACTAAAGAAAAAAGATATTTTACTAACAACTTAAAATTAGTGTAACTCTGAAAATGTTGAGATTAGAACAAATGTTTATATGACTTTTTTGCTCAGAATGTCTTCGGAAATAAGCTCCGTAAGGGACGGTAAATCCTCGTGAATCACTCTGTGTATGTCGAACATGTAGTAAGGCCACTAAGGTAAAATATCAAAGGAGAAGGATTCGATCCGGTGCTGTGGATTGGGCCTCGACGTAGCTTAGTTGTTGAGCGCCCAGTGCGTAGAACTGGGACACGGGTTCGGACCCCAGTGCAGAGCGAATTTTTCTCTATTAATAACCAATAGTAATTTAATTAAAATTAGGCATATAATAGTTCGTGTTAATATTTTAATGTGCACTGACAGAAAATAACAGAGAAGCATGCAAAGTTAATCTATGTTACTGCCGTAGCAGTCAAGGTATAAGGATAAGTTTGTGATCCCTGATAATGAATATGAAAATAATGATGAAGGTATCTTTTGGTTTCAGCCCAAAAATGGTTTATCTATTATTCAAAATGCTTTCTTACCTTGTTTCTTCTTTATTTCTTCTTTAATGTTCAAAATTCTGTTTGAAGTTACTTGTATTAGAACACAATAAGAAAGTTCACGTTGTAAACCCAACGTCCATATTGAAATTTAGTGAGCTGATAAGGACTTTTGAATGGATTTACCTTGTTGACGTTCTTGTAAGAATAGCTAATCTTGCGTTGTCGATCACAGTTTTCGAGACACGAGTACGAAGAAAACATTAATGGACGATAGGAATAAAAAGACTTGTAAAATAAAAGACGGGCACAGAGGTCAGCAGTAATCACAAGAGCAAGATAGTCGTTTACTATAATGATGAAGCACTTAGCGAATGCGATTTGCAACATTCTGCTTGTTTAGTGATGGAAGATTGGTTACATCATCTCCACACTCATTGTCACGGGTAAGATTTTAGTGGGTTTCGTTTAAAATGGTGGTCGACGGACATATTTCACAAAATTAAAGGGTACTTTAGTACTTAGTCCTTTACGTGTAAATTTGCTTATAACTAACACATATCAGAGAAAGGTTCTTGCATATTTGTATTTTATTATATCAAGCTTATTAGTTGCAAGTGAAGTTTATGTTCTGTTCCACGAAAGTATTAAAATTAGTCACTTGTTTCTCACACAGATTTTCCTGAAAGTAGGCTAAGGCGACACTGTGAAATATTATTGATACCGGTATTTTATATAATAGCTATAGACCTAATTATATTAACTGGTTTAAATCTATCCGGTTTGAATTTTGTACCAAGTCTAGGTAAAGAACACTAACTGAAAATGCAGTGTGTTATTTGAAAAAGTGGAAGGAAATTTGTCATTAAATTATCACCTGAAAAATAAACATTAATGGCATCCTATTGTAAAAGATAATATTCGAGGTAATATTATTAAAAAGTAGGCCTAATTAGTATTATCTGTACTCTCTAAGTAGCGGTATTTCACAAAATTTCAATTCCATTTACGAAGTTATACTACTTATTTATACGGTAGATTATTTTCTTGAACTGTACTCAAAAGTCATATGTAAGTGAAATAATTTGATATAGGCCCTATGCCCAAATAAAAAGATACATTTTGTTTTCTGGATTGCACACAAAAGACATTTTCAATAATCCACTTCACTTGACTTCATATACTATAAGTTATCTCAAGTCTGATTAGTGGAATATGTAACTAGTCAGCGATGTATGCAGTGGAGGGGGAAAGGAACTGGTAACCCTACCCCATTATCTCCTGGCCTAGTTGCCTCATGAGCGATGCCTTGTTGGTGTCACTTGTGGAGTTCAGACCTGTCTTCAGACAGTTGACTAAACAACATCAGATTTTCTCGAACCTTAATTACGTATGCTTCGCTTATCAAGGTCCCAACTGATGTTTGTGGATCTCTTATTTTCATGCGTCGGTATTCTTCCCATGCAGCACAACTTTTCTTATGTGATTAAACTTTTTCATGAATAATTTTGAGGGAAAAATTGTTCCCGGGGCCGGGTATCGAACCCGGGACCTTTGGTTAAACGTACCAATGCTCTCCCACTGAGCTACCCGGGAACTCTACCCGAAACCGATCCAATTTTTCCCTCTATATCCACAGACCTCAAAGTGGGCTGACAACAGTCAAGCAACCAACATTCGAGTGCACACTAACTCTGTGTGACTTTAAATTGTTGTTTTCTGTTATGTACAGTGACGTGTATTATGCAAATTAAGCTTTCAGGAATAACTTCCTGTAAAGTTAATTTGAATAATTTCGAGGGAAAAATTGTTCCGGGGCCGGGTATCGAACCCGGGACCTTTGGTTAAACGTACCAACGCTCTCCCACTGAGCTACCCGGGAACTCTACCCGACACCGATCCAATTTTTCCCTCTATATCCACAGACCTCAAAGTGGGCTGAGAACAGTCAAGCAACCAACATTCGAGTGCACACTAACTCTGTGTGACTTTAAATTGTGGTTTTCTGTTACGTACAGTGACGTGTATTATGCAAATTAAGCTTTCAGGAATAACTCCCTGTAAAGTTAATTTGAATAATTTCGAGGTAAAAATTGTTCCGGAGCCGGTTATCGAACCCGGGACCTTTGGTTAAACGTACCAACGCTCTCCCACAATTTAAAGTCACACAGAGTTAGTGTGCACTCAAATGTTGGTTGCTTGACTGTTGTCAGCCCACTTTGAGGTCTGTGGATATAGAGGGAAAAATTGGATCGGTGTCGGGTAGAGTTCCCGGGTAGCTCAGTGGGAGAGCGTTGGTACGTTTAACAAAAGGTCCCGGGTTCGATACCCGGCCCCAGAACAATTTTTCCCTCAAAATTATTCAAATTAACTTTACAAGGAGTTATTCCTGAAAGCTTAATTTGCAAACTTTTTCATGTTTTTTTTTTATCCCTGCGTCTACGGAAAGTGCTTTTTCCATTTGTTATATCCGTACTTTAGAGACGAACAATGACCACTCTCAGTCGAAAAGAAACGGCACGCGAAATAAAATGCAGCATCTTGGGAAACACTGTACTCCAGCCAGGGGAAAGTTTTAAGCCATTCAGATTGGAAACTTCTTTTCTCCTCCTTCCCAAATGTTCTTTTCGGGTATTCATTTAATACGAACTGTTGAGGACCGTCGGAAACTGATTCAGCTATATCGAGGGGGAAAGCCTTTGTACATCACACGCGCGGGTACATCACACTCTATCGCTTTCACTTCACTTTCAAATTCTATCGTAATATTTTCATCTTCACTTACTTTTCTTTGTTTCTGCGTAATTTTTGAAAAGAAGTCCGAAATATTACGTTTTTGCCCGATAGACATTGTAACAGACTGTAGGATTTGCCTTTTTACAACCAAATCACTTAATATCTCATAATTGTGAACAAAATGTCATTTAAACTGGTAACTCGTAAGAACTCACTACCTGTGTGTGATCTGTGCTCACTATGTTAGAAGTCAATTGTATACTGCACTGTAGAGATGGGTAAAAAATAACACAACAGTTATTTTGGAACTGTTCCGGTCTCGGAACTGTTGCAAAAATGAACAGTAGGTCGGAACCTCCTGTTCCGAAATAACAGTGTTCCGACTCCGAGCTGCTCACTTGCCCAGCTGTTGCGGGCTCGCAGTACAGCGTTGCACAAGGTATGTTCCGACTCCCTCGGAACTGTTGCAAAAATGAACAGTAGGTCGGAACCTCCTGTTCCGAAATAACAGTGTTCCGACTCCGAGCTGCTCACTTACCCAGCTGTTACGGGCTCGCAGTACCGCGTTGCACAAGGTATGTTCCGACTCCGAGATAACAGTCGGAACGTCGGAGCTTGTTCCGATGAGCCAACGACAGCTGCAGTTACACTGTTCTCGTTGTTCTTTATGTTGTACTTGGAACTTCGTTGGATGAAGTTGGTACTTGAAACTCTCACGTGGTTGGAGGGGGGCGCATGGAAATTGAAATCCTTGCGGTGGCGCGAACTTTAATATCAAAATTTGTAAGACTGGCCCATCATTTGTAATGTTATAGTAAGTATTTAATAATCTGTAATATTCATTCCCGCTTTATGGTTTATTTCACCATTAGTTGACTAATTCTGTTTTATAAACATTCTACAAAGTCATAAAGTACGCACACTATTATTAATTCATTGATCAGCTGATTCTATACAAAGGTTAAAGTCGTAAATGGTAATGAGTGGTTTAGTTACAATGTCTGTATGTCGTTTGTTGAGGTTTAGTCTGACAAACACAAGTTTTTGTGCTATCTTCTCTGTTATCAAAGAACGACAAAAATGTTGTAGCATTATTTGTTGGAAACTACCCATATAAGTACTGATTTGGAGAGCGAGGTTTAATGCGAAGTTTAAATTACACTTTGGTAAAGATGCGATTCCAACATTTTACTAACCCACTGCGGGGTTTCCAGGTTTCAATACTGCCAATATATATCTTTTTATTTATGAAATTGTAATATTTATTATTATTATTATTATTATTATTATTATTATTATTATTATTATTATTATTATTATTATTATTATTATTATAACTGTGCATTAAGAAAAGTAAAAATAAAAATTAATGATTTGTGTTTTTTTATTATGTAATAGAGAGAACAGAAATTACATACCATATGTTTTAAATGTTATGTTATTTTTTTTAGTTGGCTACCATGTCTTTATAACTTTATGTACGAAAACAAAGTGTTGTATTCTGTCCTTGTAGTCAACAGCTGTGTAATTACTAACATTAAGATTTTGAGTCCTGTCCGCATGCACAGCAATTTTCCAAAATCGATTCGAATGTGCATTGCAGTGCCATCTATAGATAAGAATGTGTACTATGTCATGCCTATGAGTGCTCCAGTGTGAGCTGCATGGTGTTATTTGTCTATGGTGAAGAGGGAGGGTACTGTACCGTTCGTTTGAACGACTCAACGATTCCGACTCATCACCACTGGTGACTGTTATTTCGGAACTGTTATTTGGAACATAGTATTTTTTCGGAACCGGAACCGTCGGAACTGTTCCGGGAAAAGAACAACTTCGCCCATCACTACTGCACTGTCGCACTGATGACAGATTTCCTTGTAGGTACGTTATTGTCGTGATTCGCGCTCAGTTCGTAACACAGCTTAACAATAATATTATGACTCATGAAAATTCAAATTCATTCAATCTTCCTGACACGTCATAAATAGTCTTGTTGTTCTACGTAGATTATAATCATGTTAATTTCATTTAATAAAGATGTTAAATATATTGAAAAATAATAATTAATATAGCTATAGGCTGGAAAAACTGAATGAGGTAGAAACAAATAGTAAGAATAAAAACATTCGAGATTTATATAATGGTATAAAGGAATTTAAGAACGGATATCAGCCAAGGGTAAACGTGATCAAGGATGAGAATGGAGACTTGCTTGCAGACTCTCCATCAATCCTAAACAGATGGAAAAACTATTTTGCGCAACTACTAAATGTACATAGGCCAAATAGAAATGATCGGGACGAAATTGAAATACAAACTGCTGAGCCATTTATACCCGAACCCACGCTTTCAGAAGTCGAAATTGCGATAGAAAATCTGAAAAAGTACAAGTCTCCAGGTATCGATCAAATTCCAGCAGAATTAATACAAGAGGGTGGAAGTGCATTATATAGCGAAATTTATAAACTTGTACTTGCTATTTGGGAAAAGGAAATTGTACCAGAACAATGGAAGGAGTCCATAATTGTACCTATTTTTAAAAAGGGGACAAAACCAACTGTGGTAACTTTCGAGGAATATCACTTTTGTTGACGTCGTACAAAATTTTGTCCAATATTCTTTTGAGAAGATTAACTCCGTACGTAGATGAAATTATTGGGGATCATCAGTGCGGTTTTCGGCGTAATAGATCGACTATTGATAAGATTTTTTGTATTCGACAGATAATGGAGAAAAAATGGGAGTATAAGGGTACAGTGCATCAGTTATTCATAGATTTCAAAAAGGCATATGACTCGGTTAAGAGGGAAGTATTATATGATATTCTTATTGAATTTGGTATTCCCAAGAAACTAGTTCGATTAATTAAAATGTGGCTCAGTGAAACATACAGCACAGTCCGTATAGGTCAGTCTCTATCCGATGCTTTTCCAATTCACTGCGGGCTAAAGCAGGGAGATGCACTATCACCTTTACTTTTTAACTTCGCTCTAGAATATGCCATTAGGAAAGTTCAGGATAACAGGCAGGGTTTGGAATTGAACGGGTTACATCAGCTTCTTGTCTATGCAGATGACGTGAATATGTTAGGAGAAAATCCACAAACGATTAGGGAAAACACGGAAATTTTACTTGAAGCAAGTAAAGCGGTCGGTTTGGAAGTAAATCCCGAAAATACAAAGTATATGATTATGTCTCGTGACCAGAATATTGTACGAAATGGAAATATAAAAATTGGAGATTTATCCTTCGAAGAGGTGGAAAAATTCAAATATCTTGGAGCAACAGTAACAAATATAAATGACACGCGGGAGGAAATTAAACGCAGAATAAATATGGGAAATGCGTGTTATTATTCGGTTGAGAAGCTCTTATCATCCAGTCTGCTGTCCAAAAATCTGAAAGTTAGAATTTATAAAACAGTTATATTACCGGTTGGTCTTTATGGTTGTGAAACTTGAACTCTCACTTTGAAAGAGGAATATAGGTTAAGGGTGTTTGAGAATAAGGTGCTTAGAAAACTATTTGGGACTAAGAGGGATGAAGTTACAGGAGAATGGAGAAAGTTACACAACACAGAACTGCACGCATTGTATTCTTCACCTGACATAATTAGGAACATGAAATCCAGACGTTTGAGTTGGGCAAGGCATGTAGCATGTATGGGCGAATCCAGAAATGCATATAGAGTGTTAGTTGGGAGACCGGAGGGAAAAAGACCTTTAGGGAGGCCGAGACGTAGGTGGGAGGATAATATTAAAATGGATTTGAGGGAGGTGGGGTATGATGATAGAGACTGGATTAATCTTGCACAGGATAGAGACCGATGGCGGGCTTATGAGAGGGCGGCAATGAACCTTCGGGTTCCTTAAAAGTCATTTGTAAGTAAATAAGTAAGCCTATAGGCTTACCAATAATGAGTCTGACATCCGGGAATGTTCATTGTCGAGTAGTTTGCATTGCACCAATACATATTAATGCTAACGAAGTTCAAGCAGATGTAACGCTACTTAGTGATGGAACAAAAACAAGATTAACGATTAATGTGTAACACTTTTATTAAGCCGCCAATGCTTATCTACTATAATAGTCATTTACATGAATAAGATTTTTACATGAACGTTTTCGATACCATTTTTTGTATCATCTTCAGATGCATTATAATTATAAATTAACAATTAACATTTGTAAATGATTGAAAACCTAGCCATTGGTGTGTGTGTTCTGTGAACTTCTTTTCGTGATTAAGTGTGTGATACATTTATGGATGTCGCTTGTACTTGTGTGTCTACTAGTAATTAGTGCTAATAGTAATACTAAGCTTACTTAATATCGATCAATTTCTAAAATGCAATATAAAACTTATAATATAACAACAATATAAAAACTTTTATAAAAGAACACTTGTTTGGTCGTTTTTGTTATTCTGTCATTTGAGTTCTGTAGTGTCTTGCCTTTTAATGGGGCGATTACAACTGTTCTCTCTTTGTTTTTATGCAAAACTTGAATAATGACGTTAAGAATTTCATAATACTAAAATGTTGAATCGTTGTATAAGAATCAATTTGTAGAGCACTTGTTTTAATCACTTGGTTTGTTACGAAGTAGACTGGGGTAACTTACGAATTATTAGTTTCACTTTTGCACTGTGTGTTGTTGTTGAATAAAAACCTTATCTACTTTTTACTTGTCACGTAACCACATGTTAACATTACCATTTTGGAGTTCACTGTTGTCCACTTTTCCTATGCAAATTCAATCGTCTAACAGGTTGAGTTACAATTTGGTTTGATGTCGAGCTCCGTATTCAAGCAAAGCCAGTGCTTCTCTGCAACAGTGTTAATATAGTTAATGCTAGAATTTAGATGAATTTGCATAGGAAAAGTGGACAACAGTGAACTCCAAAATGGTAATGTTAACATGTAGTTACGTCACAAGTAAAAAGTAGATAAGGTTTTTATACAACAACAAAACACAGTGCAAAAGTGAAACTAATAATTCGTACGTTACCCCAGTCTACTTCGTAACAAACCAAGTGATTAAAACAAATGCTCTACAAATTGCTTCTTACACAACGATTCAGCATTTTACGAGTAGTATTATGAAATTCTTAACGTCATTATTCAAGTTTTACATAAAAACAAAGAGAGAACAGTTTATAATCGCCCCATTAAAAGGCAAGACACTACAGAACTCAAATGACAGAATAACAAAAACGACCAAACAAGTGTTCTTTTATAAAAGTTTTTATATTGTTATATTATAAGTTTTATATTGCATTTTAGAAATTGATCGATATTAAGTAAGCTTAGTATTACTATTAGTACTAATTACTAGTAGACACACAAGTACAAGCGACATCCATAAATGTATCACACACTTAATCACGAAAAGAAGTTCACAGAACACACACACCAATGGCTAGGTTTTCAATCATTTACAAATGTTAATTGTTAATTTATAATTATAATGCATCTGAAGATGATACAAAAAATGGTATCGAAAACGTTCATGTAAAAATCTTATTCATGTAAATGACTATTATAGTAGATAAGCATTGGCGGCTTAATAAAAGTGTTACACATTAAATTATAGCAGCTTATCGGTAACAAAACAAAAATGAAAGATTAACGTTGATTTGTGTTTAACTGTGAATCGTGTAAAATGTCAAATGTTATGTACAGTTTGAATAATGGCTAGTTTTTATTTCTCGCGTTTAATGAAATTTGTTTTACACTCTTACAGGAATAAGTTATGTTTGTTTTTGTTCTTCAAAATAACTTGTGCATAGTATATTTTTAAATAAATTACCAAAATCTCGACTTTAAATGCCTTTTGGGGTGCGGAAAGGGGTGCTCCGATTTTTATGGGCCTTTCTCACTACCCTAGCGAGGTCCTCTTTATCTAGAATGGAACGCATAATACAGTATATAATATTTTGTCTTATATTCCATAAGTATTCCTGGAGAAATCGAAATAATGATGATGATGATGACGATTATTATTATTATTATTATTATTATTATTATTATTATTATTAGTATTATTGCCCAGGATAGGGACCAATGGCGGGCTTATGTGAGGGCGGCAATGAACCTACGGGTTCCTTAAAAGCCAGTAAGTAAGTAAGTATTATTATGAAGACGGCGATGACGAAAACAACTACTGCGGGCACTAGTGAAATCCCAGAGTCAGAGCACTTTCCTATATAGAAATACACCTATTACAACACAATTATGACCTAAAATACTCGGAATAATATAGGCTATATTACCTTTAAACTGAAAAAATGTTGAAATTTAAGGGAAGAAAGAGAAAATATGGTTTTTGGTTATGCAACTCCCAAGTCTCATGAACTATTTATGATTATAATTCTCGTTGATTTTTCTGTGTCTGTACTTAATTGTATTGTTTATTTGTTTGGGGATTAATTACTTAGCGCTGTCATCTTTTGTGCAGTTTTCCAGAATTACGATTATGATGATGATGACGACGGCAGACGACGACGATGATGATGATGATGATGATGATACTGTCAGTAATAATGCTCTATTACTATTCCGATTCAAAATTTAGGCCTTGGAGTCCACACCTGTGGAGTAACGGTCAGCGCGTCTGGCCGCGAAACCAGGTGGCCCGGGTTCGATTCCTGGTCGGGGCAACTTACCTGGTTGAGGTTTTTTCCGGGGTTTTCTCTCAACCCAATATGAGCAAATGCTGGGTAACTTTAGGTGCTGGACCCCGGACTCATTTCACCGACATTATCACCTTCATCTCATTCAGACGCTAAATAACCTAAGCTGTTGATAAAGCGTCGTAAAATAACCTACTAAAAAATTAGGCCTTGGAAGTTGCCTTGTTGATCTCATAGGTTTAATAGCGTCATCAGTGCCGGATTTAGGCCTAGGCAACCTAGTGGATGACTGGAGAGTGACTTATCAGGATAGAAATCAGTAGCAAAAGATCTCAATGACTTGTAAAAGCTTAATAATAACAATAATAATACTCTAACCCCGAATTTAAGATTCGAAGGTAATGAACTGAACTCTTGTGAACGAAACGTCTGGAAACCATCTATTTTTGTTTCATGTTGAAAGGCTTAATTATTTCCTGAGTTATTCAGGATGACAATTATGATGATAATAATAATGATAGTAACATTAGAGGAATGAAAGTAACAAAGAAATATGAGCCTATATCGTCTCAATTAGGAGACATTACATCGTTCATTCTTTTCAAACTATTTACTTATTATGAATAATATTTTATAGCCTATGATTAGTCATTTCTCAAACTAACAATAAAATACAATCGTCACCATCGTCATCGTCGTTGAAATTAACTACAATGTTTTGTTTTGTTTCCTCGTCATATTTCTCTTTTTTTTTTCTCGTTTTCCTCTTTCTTCTTATGCCGTTTTTCTCCTTTTTACTATAGGCCCTATCTCTCTTCTTTTATTCTACTTCTACTTCAAAGCGAATGCAACAGTACTTATTGTATTTTAACTTTGGATCTCTTCTTCTTGGACGTTCTAACTCTATATTCAACTGATTTATATTCCATAACTGTGTTCGTGTCCCCCCTCTGTGGTGAAGTGTTACAGCATATAATCGTAGGAGAGTTTAATTTCTTAGTGCAATCTGTATAAAAACATGGATAAAATAAAGGTTCGTAATGAGAAGACTTCTTTCTAAAATTTCATTTTATTTTAAAGTGAAAGAAATATAGTCTATTAATAATACACTGCAGACAGTCAACAGTTACACATTTTACACCACTTGACTTTTATTCAACAGAAAATAAATTATTGATGCAAGAATACTAAGTAATAATGTATCTGTGCCTCGATAAAATTATATATCAATATTTATAACACATATAGTAGCTTCATTTAAAGGGGCATTGAAATTATTAGGCCTATAAGAAATTTGGTGATATGTTTATCAAATTAACTGCAAATTTAGAGATATTTTTACTTAATAGCAGATAAGGAAACATATGTCATAGTGTAGGATGAAATTTTTACTTCAGAAAAGATGTTGAAGAAAAACCATGGTACAGTACTCGGCATATTTTGTTAGAAACAGGAAATATATTGTTCATTATGATGTTAATGATGATGATGATGATGATGATGATCTTGCATGTGATATGCTCTTGTTATTCTGTTATGCTCTTTGATCAGCGTTTTAAGTAACATGTGAGTTATATATAACATTATGAAACATTCACAAAAGTGATATTCTGTGACAGATGAGTCTTTTTCGATGATTTTTATGCATTTAATTGCGTTCCGGTTATAAATGGTAATTTTGGTGGCAAATGTATATATTTCCCTACTTCTGAGAGAGGATGTCATCATTTTTATACTAGCCTTTTAAGGCTCAGATTTTAAGGAACTAGGGGAAGAAAATTACTGTATTTATTTCCTTTCATTGCTTCAGACTCACAATTTTAGCTCCAGCTTGGTATGTTATTCAGAAAGTAATACAGGGCAGTTCTAAATTATTGTGACTGCTGTAATGAATTTATTTCACATTCTTCTTAATTAAAGACAATAAAATCTACTAAAAGAATAAGAAACATAGTTAATGTTCCAATTCAAATAGCGGTACTGTAATCTTTACGAGTTTACGGTTCAGAAAAATACTTTTTAAAAATTTACTGCTGCGATACATTGTGTAGAACAATTTGAAGGACTTTAAAAATACATATGACGACATACAGCTAAAGTTCTACAAGATAATACAAGATAATGGCAATTTCCGCTCTTTTAAATTTAAATATTTTATTACTCTTATTCAGTTCAGTAATCAACGCACGATCCACATAAGGCAATGTTACTTTCGTAGGTCTTTTGAACTTAACCCTCAACTGGTATCTACGGGTCAATATAGACCCATATGGATAGGTATCGTTAACGTACATTTAAAAAGCAATACCAGTTGAGGGTTAAAACTCATAAATGATTGGACAGAGTGAAAAAAAATGTTATTGAGTTGATCACATTTCGTATAAAATATGAATGAAACGCACAGAATTGGAAGAAATGCATGTGATAAGGATACTCAAATTCATGCAACTATATCATATAGGAGAGATGGATTTGAGACCGAAATAGAGCGGCTTAAATTCTGAAAGTAAAAATTCGTAGATATCCAACGTTCAGGCACTAAAATTAATTTTTATACGTCTAAAAACACTTAAAATATGAAGCTACATATATATTTCTTAGAAAAGGCATTAAAATTTTACAGGTATTCACTACTATTACCGGAAACTTTTGAAGTACATAATAATTTTTTATATTATTCTCATTTCAATAGTTTGAATTGTAACATATCACTAATACCTCTTCGAGATCTGTTATTCTCAGGTTATGAAGTATGTTAAACAAAATTAATTTGTAGTTAGAAATATACCTTTTAACAACTACTGAGGTATCATGTCACATCGCAGTCATCAGTACTGTATGCGAGAAACTTTCTACCCGTATGTGAAATAGCTATGGGCTGCAAATTTTATATTTATGTATTGTGACATACAACATTTGAGGCATTGACATGGGAAAGGTCGTCACTGCCAAAAATTCGAATTTTTAGTTTTTTCATTGAGAAGGTAGTAAATGGCCATGCCAATGGCACAGAGTAGGCTAGGTACTATGTCCATATGTAATGAAACAAAGTTGGAAACGTAGCTGTTGGCGCGGAGAAAGCAGTAACTCCTTTTACAACATCAGAGTGTGTCTAGACAAATATGGGCTGATAACTGTGCAGGGCAGAATAAGAATCGGATGATTCTAATGGTCCTGATTTACATTATTGCCAAGAAACATTTTGATTCAGTGGACTTGAAATTCCTGGTTTCAGAACATTCCTACATGCCATGTGATAGGGAATTTGGCATTAGAGAAAAAAAAAAAAGATGCAAGACCATGGTTCCAGAAGAGGTAAGGCCTAATAATGTAATAATGATGAAGGATGAGGATTTCTTCGACTTTTCTGCAGAATGTGACAAGTTTTTGAATACAACTCCTATCAAAATCAGCACCCTCAACTGGATTAGAATCTCAAGAGCTGATTTTCCTCTAATAAAAACAAGACAGTCATTTAATGACCTTGAAATGTGGACAGAGCACAGGATTTTTAAGAAAGGACAGTCATTAACGTCAATCACTAACTTGCATTGCTTGCAACGCCTTGAAAGAAGACCAGTCATCCCTGATCCCAAAAAGAGAGACTTGTTATCTATGTTAGACTTCCTCGATGAAAAGTATCATGCATTTTACCGAAAAATTTGTGCATAATGTATAAATAACGTTAATTCTCAGTTTGGCTAAGGAGTGATTTCATAAAATAGGATTTCACAGATAAATCTGTGCCAGACTTTTCAAATTTCATATGTATCACGAACATGAGTGTATGCCTTTCATTTAAAGCAGTTTCTGTAATAATGTAATTGAGAAAGTGTTCAGAAATTTGTTTTTGCTTCCCCTGAAAAATTTTGTTTTTGGCAGTTACTACCTTTCCCATGTCAGCGCCTCATTTAATCAGAATGGAGTAACTACAAAAAAATTCATATTTCTGAAGGAAGACCAGTAGTAAATTTCTTGAAATATCAGTGACTGATCATTGTTTCCTAATCATCTCTGAAATTCAGCTACCTGATTTGAACTTTCTTTTTTTTTATCACACACTTCAGTTTTTAGAGTCTTAGAGTATCTGAAAACGTAGCCTTTAATTGGGTGGTATTTTGTCATTTTTAAATACGGAAAAGTTAAAGTTCTGAATCAAAATAAAGAAAGTGTAAAAACTCATCAAATTGTTTAAGGTTATATTTTCATATTCTTTTCATATTCTCAAAACGTTCGTTCATTTAAAATATTCATTTATCTAAACATCTGAAGTTTAGTTGCGTATACCGGACATAATAAAGACACTTCACTCTTTCTCTTCGATTCAGTACAGATATCCTTGCAATTACCTCAGTAACCACATCACTGCTCTAACAAATACTTCGCAACATCCGTCTTTCCCTTGTGAGTTGCTTCCTCTTCGGGTGTGCGTCCTTTCTTATTCCTCGCCATGAGATCTGCGCCTCTCTCCTCTAAGAGCTTCACCACCGCTAGCTGTCCGTTGGACGCCGCAAGATGCAGCGGTGTGTTCTCTTGCTGGTTGACGGCATCCATGTCGGCTCCTTTGTCCAACAGCAGGCGGCACACTTCCAGATGGCCGTAGTAGGCCGCCTCGTGCAGCGGGGTGGATTGGTACTTATTGCGAGCATTCGTATCTATGCCTGCGTCCAAAAATATGCGTACCATGTCCAAATGACCTTTTCGTGCAGCGAGGTGCAGAGGTGTGTCGTCTACGTTGGATTGAGTGGCTGCGCTGATACCTGACTGTAGGAGGAGTTTTGCGAGGTCTGCATGGCCCTGCAGAGCTGCCCACTCCAGTGGGTTGTAGCCGTAGTTGTCCTTCGCTGTTAGATTCGCTCCCAGTTCAATCAATACTCGAATAGCTGTCAGATTCCCTGAAGATGCGGCCTCGTTAACCATCCTAACTTTTTCTTCTGGTGGCGCATGTGCAGCATCCTGTAGAAATAATACACCCGGTTAGATTTAATAATATATTACTCAACCATTCTGTTTGTGGAACGACAGTCGCTCGTACTAACACACAACACGCCGCTGTTACGTCACCTGTGCAGTACAATCGCTCTCTTATTCTAGTCATAGACTATGTCTTTCTCTCTCGCACAGAGTAACAACATAAGATTGCATTGCCGCTGTTTACGTTCCACATACAAAATGGTCACCTATAGTCCCGTCGCTCTAATTTCCGGCAGCCAATTGCGTTGCAGGTCGGCTACATTTAAACGTGTGCGTCTTGTGATTCGCTGATGAAGATGATATTCATTTCTTAAGACTCGATAAATACTTAATATAATCGCCTGCCATTTTGGCTCTTTCGTTGGCGTTCGCAGAAAGCACACGAGGACGTTATTTGCCGCTCAATTATTTGCTGAATTACAGTGAGTTTGATTTATTATCATAGGAACTACGACATGATAATTTTTAACGGTGTGGCAAATAGATTCCTCGTATGGTAGCTCGGCAACGAAAGAACAAAAATGGCGAACGATACTACCTACCTAGACTTTATAGAGCCTTCACTTCCTAAGACGTAAGCAAAGAGGAGGAGTCACGCCGGGAATAACAGCGTCGCGACTATAGTACGTACATTATTTCTAAAACATATATTCTGAATGTAGGATCTTCTCGAATATAAAGATATTTACAACAGGCTGTGAAAAGCAAGTGAGCGAATATCTTCCGCTGATTTAAAATTGTAAGTGGCCAGGAACGAATTCTGACTGTACATTTTGAGATTAAAGTGTTATGTCTCCCTGATAGATTCCAAATTTGTTATTCTGCCATTTGAGTACTTTTTCGTTGCTATATTTCCGTAATGGCCAGAGTAGCATCAGTTTTGCAAACTAATTCTTTAAATATAGGCCTATCTAAGCTGTGACAGTTTTGTCTGAAGGAATTTTAAGTAATACGCACAACTCAGTGGATATTAAACAGTCCTAGAAAAAATCAGTCAGTTTTTCTCTACGATGTCTGTTCAAATAGTACCCGACTTTATTTGATCACTGTAAAGTTATTTACGATGTTAGGGTGAGACTTTGTGGTATGTGACCTACACATACAACATTTTAGCTCTCCTGACAGCCGACCAGTCATTGGCAAACAACCCATCTTTATAGTGGTGTGGTACGTGTCTAACACATTATTTCGTGTTACCGTGTCTGAGCATATTGATAAAAAGAATTTGCATCAAATTTTGCACAAACTCAGCGACACTCAAGCAGAAAGCATCCAAAAGCTTAAGAAGGATTTTAAAAACGCAAGTTAGGAAGTGGTTTCATTGCTTCAAAGATGATCAAAAATCGGTCGACAGTGATGAATGTTCTGCCTTGCTTTTGAACATCTAGATTTGGTTTGTGCCGAGTATGCCCACAATGGGCAAATACCACTTAGAAGTTATCCGTCACCTATGAGATGCTATTTATATGGTAAAAACGCAAGTTAGGAAGTGGTGTCATTACTTCAAAGAAGACCAAAAATTGGTCGACAGTGATGAATGTTCTGGCCTTGCTTTTGAACATCTAGGTTTGGTTTGTGCCGAGTATGCCCACAATGGGCAACTACCACTTAGAAGTTATCCGTCACGTATGAGATGCTATTTATATGGTAGAAACGCAAGTATGCCCACAATGGGAAAATACCACTTAGAAGTTATCCGTCACCTATGAGATGCTATTTATATGGTAGAAACGCAAGTATGCCCATAATGGGAAAATACCACTTAGAAGTTATCCGTCACCTATGAGATGCTATTTATATGGTAGAAACGCAAGTTAGGAAGTGGTGTCATTACTTCAAAGAAGACCAAAAATCGGTCGACAGTGATGAATGTTCTGGCCTTGCTTTTGAACATCTAGGTTTGGTTTGTGCCGAGTATGCCCACAATGGGCAAATACCACTTAGAAGTTATCCATCACCTAAGACGCTGATCATCGCAAGAGACTGGAACTTATTGTGACTAAATGATGACTGTAAGTTCAACGTTCAGGACATCTTATTGAAAACTTTTTGGCCAAACACAGAAACCTACAGATCCTGCAGGTCTCCTACTCTGCCCACGTCTTCCTGCAACTTATTTTATTTATTATTCATTTATTTAACCTGGTAGAGATAAGGCAGTCAGGCCTTCTCTACCCCTCTACCAGGGGATTACAACTATAACATGAACAATAAAATTACAATTAATATTAAATTTACAAATCTGGTTGTTACCCAGATTAAAGATGTCACTAAATTGTTCGACATTGAAGTTACTGATAATCGAGGCCAATGCGACGGGAATGTTGCTATCGGTCTAGAAAAATTACTTTGAAAAGTACATTGAATAGTAGGACAGATGGGACAAGTGTGTGAAGTTAGAAGGGTCTACTTCGAAGGGGATTAAGAGAATTCTAAGAGTGAACTATTTTTTTTTTCACGGCTATAGGATGGATGATTTTTGATCAGATCTCGTACTTTCATAATGGCTAAGCTTAAGTTAACGTTGCAAGTCTAAATTTTGTGTCTAAGGAAGTGTCTGACTAGAGATATTATGTAGGCCTAAGTATAGTCGCGTCACTCTTATTTCCGGTAGTCAATCACGTTGCAGGTCGGCTACATTTAAACGTTTGAGTCTTGTCATTCGCTGCTGATGACGTTATGCACTACCTAAGGCTCGATAAATAATGTATATAATCGCCCGCCATTTTGGTTCTTTCGTTGGCATTAAAAGAAAGCATACAAGGACGCTATTTGCTGCACCATTACACATTATCATGTCGTAGCTCCTATGAGAGTCGATTTATTATCATAGGAGCTACGACATGGCAATTTTTAAAGGTGCGGCAAATAGATTCCTTGTCTGGTAACTCGATAACAAAAATGACGAACGATAATACCTACCTAGACTTTATAGAGCCTTCACTTTCTAAGGCGTAATCAAAGAGGAGGAGTCACGCCAGAAATAACAGCAACGCGACTATAGTAATTAATTTGTCCAGAACAGGTAAAAGGTAATCGTTATAGCATATCTCTAGTAAGTTACCATTTGGTGTTATTCTTTTAAATAAGAGCCCGTTTTTTTACTAAAATGATTTTATAGCAAATTTCTTGGTTAAATTTAATTGAATATAAAAACAATTCCTTCAATAGTTTAGGAGAAATCGCTCTACACAAAGAGACAGTATGCAGAAAACGATCTTTTCAACATCGGGGTTGTTGTATTTCCGTTAAAATATCGAAATAGGTTCGTTGCGTTATCACAATATCTTCTCTATAATTCACGTTATGAAACAATAAAAATGCTAAGAACATAATATAATAATGCAACACTACATACCACCGAAGTGAACCTTTAAACAAAAGCATGTATATATTTCTATAATGTTTTAATTGATACCTACTCTTCTCAAACTAATTTCCTGTAACAAGTCATCCACTCTCTTCTTGGCTGCGTCCACTTGAGCCTGAAACGTAAAATAAGAAAATAAAATCAATTATATGATGAAGACTGGATTGAGTGGAGAAAAATTCTCTCCGGCAATGGGACTCGAACCCGGGTTTTCGGCTCTACGTGCTGGCGCTTTATTCACTAAGCCACACTGGATTCCAGTTCCGATGCCGGACTGAATCCTCTCAGTTTGAGTTCCACCTCTTAGTTTCCCTTTACGTACTTCGGTACATCACAATAAAATCAATTAGTTTATATTAAAATGTTTCTAAATGTTTTACTCCATATTGGTTACACATTAGTAATACAGGGCGATTCATAATTGAATTACAGGTACAAACTGCAGAGATGAGTAGAGGACAATAAAACAAGGCAAAAAGTTCTGATAAATATAGATCCGAAAATTGGCTGTTTCCGAAATATATGGGATTTTATTATGCCTTATCAGTACAGATTCTGAGGGTTAACATAACATCCGATATGCACTGAGGGAAGAGAGCATTTAACATGTGCTCAATATGACCACCGTTCATGATAAGACAGGCACTAACACGTTTCTTCATCGTACACATTCGAACATCCCTGGTGTGTCTTTCATTGACAATGGAGTCTGGATTCGTTAATATTATCTACAGGACTGGAATACACTAAGAATTTCAAATATCCTCCAAAAACCGGAGGATTGAAGTCCGGGGGCCTGGGAGGTCAATAGCGCAATCTACAGTGTAACTAGATATTGTTCAGTAGAAACAAGTGGTGTCATTAGACTTCGTGCAGAGATATTTAGCCATTAGATATTATTCTACAGACACATACAGTTATTAGACACTATTTAGAGAATCTGAAATATTATATGCTGTTCAGAAATGTCTGAAGTTTTAGAAATTTTAGACTTTTTTTAGAGACATCCGCAGTATCATTACATGACTATCGTCCTCTGCGAGATTTGAATCTAAGAAAGTGAAGCATATTGACATTAAACATTGAGGACGATCTTTCTAGTTTTTATTTTTGAAAGGAGATCAATTCTAGGAGATGCTTCACAAAAGTATGAGACCGATTGACTTCACAAAAGAACAATATTTCGATACCACATAGGGAAATTATTTCTATTTTGGCTGCGAAAGTAACAATGATATTATTTATTCCCATATTTTACCATACCATATCCGAAAATTTAGATGTAGATACCTGTTCCGACATCTTTTCTGTTCACCATTTATCTTTACTCTTTGGGATTTCATCTGTAGACATGAAATACATACAAATTTACAATACCAAAGTTTTCGCCCACCTGCTTGTCTTCTGCTTGTTTTGTCAAGTTTTGAAGTTCTTGATTGACAGTATCTAATTCAGCCTGGAAAATAACATAAGAAATGATCATAATTATTTGCAACACACAATCCATCGTTCATTTCACTTCAGCACTAAAATATGTTCAAGCTTCTACATAAGTGTTTGTTATGTCCCTATTATCGCCCATTCAGATCTAAGCAATATCAACATTATCATGACTTACGCAAAATAATGTTTATACTTCTGTCAGGTCAGTGCTATGTTATGTCTATACTCCTTATTCAAATCTAAGCAATATTCATACTTCCATTAGTTTATAAATAAGCTATGTCCGTACTTCTGTTAGATCAGTGGTATACTGTATAATGTCTGTATTCTTGCCCACCGAGATTTAAGAAATATTCTGCCATGAATTTAGCCATTAACTATGTATACTGTATACTTCCGTTAGTGTTATGTTATGTCTAGGGAACGGATCTTTACGTGCTAAAAACTTGTAGTAAAAAACTGGGATATATGTATAAAAATTGTGAAAATATTTTGCTTGAATATTACAGAATTTTAAGTATGAAGGGGTATTATAAGAAATCACTCAACAATCATGTTGAGACAATGGTGGGTTCAAATAGCTCGATGTTACAGTGAACAATAAAGACTTTCTCCAAGTTTTCCATCATAAACCGATGTCGGTTGTATCCAAACATTCCAAATACCGGGAGAAGGACCATTCAACGTCACAAGAAGTTAGTCTAGTCTTGCATATTTCATAAAAGAAATGTCACTGACACACAAACTATCAATTTCACCAACGTCTTCTTACTCTTCAAAAACTTTGGCAACTTAACACATAGTATGAAATCCGTAATTATTTTCAAACACTTTTAAATTTCTGTTTATTAGGTTCTACTTTGCGATCTTTGAGTGAATGAATTTTTTCTCAATCATTAATTGTCTCAAGTTGATTGATGTTTAAAATAATTCAAATTTGTAGATATGTAAGATAATTCATTTTTTCAAGAACAGTAAACTCAAAATAACATTGTTACGAATACACATTCTGTAATTCAATCTACATTTAAGTTATTATCTTTGAAGAAATAAAAAATTAATTTGGAAAAGAAATTAAGTTTACAGTAATGTTAAGTAATATATGTTTAAATGTTACATACGAGTATGTAGAATAATTTGATCGAAACAGATCTGATGAAACTTTTTTGTTTACATTCTCCTCTCGCAAATCTTGCGGAGTGGAGTTACACTCTGCTGCTGCTGCTGCTTATTATACTACTACTAATAAATACTCAAGAAAATTGCCTTCTTCAGTGTTGATGACTACATACTAGGCCTATTGTAAATTAACTTTTGTTAAGAAACCCCCTTGGAATATAAGGGCTTGTTTGTACTCACATGCTTTTTTTGAATATTGCTAATCTGATCCTGTATTCGTTGTTCCACCGTTTCTTTGAATTCCTGAAAATCAGAAGATTTATTAAAAGCGAATTTAGCAATTTACTATACCAGTAACAAAACATAGTACTGCAACCCACGGTTAAATTTATTCACACATTTTTAAAGTACATCTATAACAACAGGTGGATTTGATGATCAGTATAGACGAGATCGTTATCTCGTGTAACCAAATGCATATGTGCGCGCCGTAGCTTATAGTAAGACCCTTATAGTGGGGGTAGTGAGCTAGTTAGCTACAAGTGGAAGCGTAGTGAGGGAAGGAGGCTTCCCAGTCTACTGTCTTCTTTCCCTTACGTGCAGGTAGATTTTACGAGATAGCGAATGGCCTATAATGTCCTTTCATATTGTGATTGGCTCAAGCAATGTCGTTTCTCAACCACCTAAAGAGGAAGTCCTGAAAATGTTGTTTGTCAATTCAGGATTAAAAATATTAATATCCAATATACAGATCGGTAAAAGGGATGGATGGATGAACTGCTTTGTATAGGTCGGATGGGTGGATGAGTGGAAGCATGGATGGACTAATGAAAGTAGAGTTGGATACAGGGACGTCGCTAGGGGGGGTGCGAAAGGGTGCGCAAGCACCCCTTTCCGCACTCCAAAGGGCAATTTATTAAAAAAATACTAGACATAAGTTATTTTGAAGGACAAAAACAATTTCTTGGATGTGAAAAAACTATGTCCCTTAATATATCGTTATAGATATGCTGACCAATAATAATAATAATAATAATAATAATAATAATAATAATAATAATAATAATAATGCATAGTAATATTAATAAACAGATGTATAGTATGCGCGCAAGTGCATGAGAGAACATTTTGGATTTTTTATGTACCACATTTTTACAGCTCGCACCGCATCCGCACCCCCCTTGCCCTGATCCTGGCGACGTCACTGGTTGGATATTGAAGATGGATGGGAAATATGATGTAAATTAATCATGAACTGCGAAATGGAAGAATGCATATTTGGGCGAATAGACAGAAGGATGAAATGCTTAGCGGGAAAAGTGTGTGTGTGTGTGCTAAACAGAGGGATGGTTACATTGATAGAAGTGCAGATAGAAAGCGGTGTTGATCTACAAATGTTTGGGGATGTGTTTGGATGATGGGACTTTGGATAGCTAGAAAGTTAAGTGGATGGATCATTTGATGTGTGTATAATTGGACGAACGGATGCACTGAGGCGTGGCACTCACCATGCATTGCCGCTTCTCCTCGCCCAACCTCATGACTTGGTCCACCAGTTCCAGCTTTTTGCTGTTGATCTGCAGCTGCAGGGCCGTCCTTTGGTCCAACAACTCGCGATTCCGGTTGGTCAGGTTGTTTTGCAGCTCGTTCAGCTGCACTTGCAGCTCCTCGCTGTTCTTCGTGATGTTCTCCAGCGTCTCCCTGCCCTCCTTGTAGTTGCTCACCAGCGCCTTGTTCATCTCTCGGACTTCGTCTCGCTCCTTCTCCAGGTTGGAGATCTGCTGTTGCCTCCTCGAGAACTCTTCAAAGTTCTTAAATCCGGCGATATCTCCCACCTGTGAGCTGTTGTCGTTTGTTGCATTGCTGTTCAGCTGAAACGCGAAGCACAACAGCTGCGGCAGAATCACCTGCAGAGGAGGAGCTGCGGCCAGCTGTGACTGGATATGAGCTGACTGCAGCATCTGTCACATTGTAATAAGTGCGTTTTGAATGATGCATTTGGAGAGCATGAAAAAAGTATATTCCTATTAATTTATTGTAGTGTTCATCTTTTGAAGTGGTGCCCTTTAAAATTTCAATTATTCAGCGATTCACAGGTCACAATATAAAGAAAAATTGAATAATGCAAATTGATAATGACTGGGAAAAATTAAGTACGCATATCGAAGGTCCAGTTGAAAAGGAAAACAACTCAACATTTAAAGTTTTGAATAATTACACAATATTTAGGATTCAGAAGAACTTGAAAGTAATTTTAAAATTACTTATTTTTGGACAAATATGTGGATAATTTTCAAACATTTAGTGCACTTGCATTGTATGTTTTCTCAATATTTGTATTAATTTACTTGTATGAATCGAGTTTATGTAACATAAAAATTATATAAATACATTGTGAGTCACTTTCAAGATGCTTTGATATTCATTACCGGTACCTCTTACATGCCGAAATTAGAAAACATTTTCAATTAATATCGCACTTGTTTCTCTCGTTAAGACGTTCGGGATTCAATTAAGTAGGCCTATAAAATAGATGTAAAATGTTTGCTAACAGGGTTATTAAAATAAAAGTTTTTCTGTTCATAAGTATTAGATATCATGAAAAACAGTTTCAGTTTTTAACTCAAAATGAAACATATTCTTTTTTTCTCAAGCATGTGAGTGTTAAACTCTCATTGCTGCTTTCTAGCCCGCATTAAAACACACACACGCTCTCACAATACACAAACACACAAAAAACACAAACAAATAAACAAATACAAATATACATATTACAAAAAAGCACATAAATACAAACACACACACGAAAATATACAAATAGACAAACACACATAAAACTATGTGCCACTTGAAGTAAAAATAATTGGGATTCAGTGTTCTAGTAAATTCTATATTCTGTATTGTGCTAGACTCATTAGGAAGAAAATTAATTTGACATTACCGTTAGTGTCCTTGTGTTCTACAGAATGGCCACGAAATAAGGGGCAAATATTTGATAAGAAATGAAACTTTAACAAAATTGTAATACAATTATGAAACATATAAAATATTCGAAAATATTATGTTCGTCAATTTCCTACATGGTGGTCAACTTGGTCGCCATTCATGTCGTTACAAGCTTAAAGTCTTAACTTCAAATTTTCGCATGCCTTTCTGGAATTGAATATAACTCCTCAGCACTAAATTGGTGCAGATGAGCCTTGTTTTTAATGCCTTGTACATCTGATTTTTTAAGCGTCCCCAAAGAAAAGTCAGTTGGTTTTAGATCGGGGGATCCTGCGGGCCATTGAATAGAACCCCGACGTCCTACCCACATTCTCAGAAAACACTCAACCGGTCAATCCTGTACTATCAGTGTCAGCAGACAGATTCTCCAAACTTTGGTACACCCGCTGAATACAAACGAACTTAAATAAACTTACATATTTAACATAATCACATTCTTAAATATTAACCCCTTATTTTATGATCACACGGTACAATAGCTAAATCAGTTAAATGCTTTTCGATGTGTTGCTTGTTTATAACTTACTGTTCCTCGAATTAATCTTTAAATGTGCATATTTATGCAGAATAAAAACATTGCATGTTTAATGAACTACGACTTACTTCATTCTTCAACAAAATTAAGTTAAGACTAAGTTTACTTTCAATTTAAGAAGCTACGAGGAACGAGTTTATATCTTTAGTTTACAACGGAAAAAATATATTATTTCTGAGAGAAAGGAGTTTGAAAGTAAATCCTGGACAAAACTGAATCCTCAAAATATTAGTTTTAGTAAGTTGTTTTATATGTATTTTATTTTGAAATTCTAAGTTTATACACCTACATTATGTACATTATATACGCCTTTTGCTCTAAAGTAATATTTTTTACTTATTGCGTTTTGCTTGTAAACTGACATTTCCTTATTTGAACCCGTAGAATTTATCAACATAGCTCATAAATTAAATTTCAGAAAGTTATATAAACTGCGTATGCATTATTGTTTAATTCTCTAAGATTTTGAACAAAATAAAATCATTTTTGTCAATTTGTGTGTAAACAAACAGGCACTACACATATAAAACTTTTTAAATTGTTATAAAAATTTAGTATGAAAACAAACTTTTATTATTTACTTGATGTATCTTTTACTTTTGTTTAATATCTTGTTATTCCCCCACTGGTCATTTTTATAAAAAACAACTAATACATTTTTAACTTCCATATATAACACACGTCTCAAAGCATTATGTACAACTCATCAACCCTTAGTTAATCATATACATAAAAAAACATTAACCATCTGGAACATACCTTAAATTAATTTTCGCGTAATTTCAAGGTGAAATTTGTGTGTTTTTCTGCACTCGAGGATAACTGATGTAGCTCGTCTTGTACTTAGAGACGCAGAAGTCACAACTAGGTCACAGATATACAAACAAGCTGCGATTAAAATATTTCTCTGAAGCTAATGTCATAAGTGGGTCAGATGTGAAAGAGAATTTCCTTTGAAGTCTGTGACCTTTGATAGGGGTGGACCCTTGATATTACTCAGCTATGAACATTGGCTCGTAACTTGTTAATTATCCTAGCGTCGATGCAATCAAAGTTGGAACAGATGTTGTTTATCATTCTATCATTCTACAAAATAAAAAATTTAAACCACTGGGCGTGGTTTTAGTAAAAAGAACCTTTATGTGTGTGGTCTAACTTTATCTCTTCTTACGCCATTCCTTTCATTCTAAGTAATTGATACAGATCAGCTTAAGCTTGAACACTCGTTTGAAGAAGTATCTATTTTGGTATAACAGCCATCTTCCAATAGATTGCTGTGAGACTTACGGCATTTGTTGCTCTAGCATTAGTCTATCCCCTAAACGACTAAATTTAACTTCATTTATTTGAAGTAGGAAAATTGTTATAGATTATTTTACATCTCATACTTTGTCCCAAAAAGTATCTTATTTACCATAAAAGCTTTCACTTAATTCAAGTCATTGGTATACATTATTTTGTGCTTCACCACGTTTGTTCCAAAAAGTATAACTTATTTACCATAAAAGCTTTCACTTAATTCAAGTAATTGGTATACATTATTTTGTGCTTCACCACGTTTGTTCCAAAAAGTATAACTTATTTACCATAAAAGCTTTCACTTAATTCAAGTAATTGGTATACATTATTTTGTGCTTCACCACGTTTGTTCCAAAAAGTATAACTTATTTACTATAAAAGCTTTCACTTATTTGAAGTAATGCTTATAGATTATGTTATGAGTTACCACTTTTGTTACAAGAAGTAACTTATTTACTGCAACAACCTTCACTTACTTGAACTAATGTTTATATAGATTATTTTATACTTGATCACTTTTGTCCCAGAAAGTAACATTATAACAACCTTCACTTATTGCAAGTAGTTTTTATTTTAAGTAACTCTTACAGATTAGGCTATAATATTATGCCTTATCACTTGTGTTGCGAGAAGCATCTTATTTACTTATACTTCACTTATTTGAAGTAACTCTTGTCGAATATGTTATGCCTTATCACTTGTGTTGCAAGAAGTATCTTATTTACTATAACATACTGTACTTCACTTATTTCAAGTAACCCTTTAGACTGTATTATCCTTATCATTTGTGTTGCAAGAAACATCTTATTTACTATAACAGCATTCACTTATTTCAAGTAACTCTTGTAGAATATATTATGTCCTATCATTTGTGTTACAAGAAGTATTTTATTTATTATAACATACTTCTCTTATTTCAAGTAACTCTTGTAGAATATATTGCGCCTTATCACTTGTGTTGCAATAAGTTTCTTATTTGCTGTAGCCTATTTCACTTATTTCAAATAACGCCTGTAGAATGTATTACACCTTACGACTTGCGTACTGCAAGAAGCATCTTATTTACTACAATATACAGTACTCCACTTCTTTCAAGCAACTCTTGTAGAATATAATATTATCCCTTATCACTTGTGTTGCAAGAAGAAGCTCATTTACCATAAAATCCTTCACTTATTTCAAGTAATTTTATGTTGTAGAGTATTAATTTTTTCCTTATCACCTTTGTTTTAAGAAATACCTTGTTTGCTATGACAGCTTTCACGTATTTAAGTCATTATTATAAATTATTCTAGGCTATGCTTTATCGCTCTTGCTCCTAGAAGTAACTATTCTGCTATACCAGCCATCTCCAGTAGAGTTGATGTTGCGAGACATACATAACTTGTTGCTCTATTCCCTAATCAGCTAATTTTGTCTCCATCCAATCAAAGTAAGCCCAATTCGTATAGATTTATATCACTTTTGTTTTAATAACTACCTGTTTTGTTAAAGCATATATCTCTCAGCAAGGTTATTGCTGTGAGACCTGTAACATTTGTTAATCTGGTCCATAAAATAGTCAATTTTACATTATTTTTTTGCAAACCATTCTTATACAATAGTTTATTTTTCTACTTGACCGCCGGCTTACTGGACGAACACCAGTGATTATCTCATTAACTCCGACTTGATTTTTAACACATAGTCGGTGGTACAGTCGAGTGAGAAACCATAAGGATTCAGATTCACTCACAGTAAAAATAAACTTATTTGAATTGCAGGAGATGCTGAAATTCTTCCCTACAACTGCAAACTTTCTCCGAACCTCTTGAAAATATTATGGTTTACTTGAAAAAAGTTATAGAGCATTTTCCAGAAAGTTTTTAAGAATTCAGTTGTTTCTTTCTTAAGTAGTGTGGAGATTTGTTATGTAATAATCTTTGCTGTTGTTTTCTTCTCTTTATTACCACTCTAATTGTATTCTGTGTAATATTTACTCTTTTGCTATTCTCACTTCTTCCATATAGGGGAAAGTCGGGTAGTATCGGACATCGGGTAATATCGGAGAGTGAGTTTCTTTCATCTACCACATGATGATAGTACCTGATTGACATGGTTACGTTTCTGTGATGTCGCATAGAGAAACGTAACCATGTCATTCAGGTACTACCATATGGTGGTAGATGAAAGAAACGCACTGTCCGATACTACCCGATGTCCGATACTACCCGACTCTCCTCTACTCTTTTTAATCTTTCAGTTATGCCACTCTCTCCGTGTCTCTACTGTTTCTTTTCCACATTCTCACTACTTTACTTATTTCACGTTGTATTCCCTCTATGCACTACTTTGTTAACACACTTCACCGTTTGTCTACTAGCTTGACTCGCTTTTCTGTACTTTTATTTCTGTGTCAATTCTTGTCTCTAAACTGTGTCACTATATTCTTATTTTTTCCCCTCCATATTTCCCTTCAGTTTATTTCATTATTTCTCTTCTTCGTATCTCAATTTATCCAGTCTTTTTCTTTTGTTTTTCTATTCTGCTCTATTCCCTATGCTTTGTAATTACTTAATAAAGAAAGACTGTTAGAAACCAAGTTCTACTCTGGTTTTCTAAAGATGAACAAAGAGATTGAACAATGCTACATGCACTCGATGAGTTATCAGAGCGATAGTAACTGAATTTGGAGGAAGTTTGCTGACCACAAACCATGACTTAATATTCTGTCTCCAAACAGACTTATTACTTTAAAATAGATTTATCTGTGATGTGAAAAGTTACAGAATCATTAGAAGCATTAAGGGGATACTGCGGTGAAATTTATATCTCAGAAACCTATGGATATTTTCGTTCCATTTTTTTACCACAAACAACTCTCATAGACTTACTTATGTGTTTAAATTTTCAGAATGATTGGTTAAGAATTGTGCCGTTAAAAAAATATTTCCATATAAATTATATAAAATCTTGGGAATCATTTTGCATGTGTATCTGAAATTGTGATGACATGTTTTTGTGCTCAAAATATAGAGACAACATGGGTCTATGCACTCCTTGATTATTGTTCGTTAACATCACTTTTTTTAGCCAGAAAAAATTTTTATCTTTCATTACAGTACAAATATTCGAATTAAAAATTACATACAATACTAAAATAATCATATCTCCGATCTGATGTTAGACAGAACAAAATGAATACTTGAGTTATTGCATAACATAATATTTATCGTGTGTGCCAAATTTCATGCATCTAGTCCAAGGCAATAAAGAATAAAATGAATCCCAATATTGAAAAATGAGAAAAATTAAATTTACAGATAATCCAAGTTGAAAGTTTAGTTAGTGATTATCTCATCAGAAATAGCTAGAAGGTTATGTTTTGAAGTCTGACCTTGCTAGAATCCTCCTGAAGCATAACTACATCCTTCCTGCTGCTTAACATCAGCGTTTATCGTAAGTCAGTTGTGGGAAGAAATTCAATAATGAATTTAATTTTTACTTTTACTCGAGGTATAGTCATTTTTACTCGGAGTCCGACTATTTTTTCTCGGAGTATGGCTATTTTTACTCAGAATATGACTCTACTTAGTCGAAGTTTGGCGATTTGAAATTTTACTAGGAGTCTGGCGATTTTTAAATATTACTCCGAGTATTACTCGAAGTATTCATACTCTACAACTGTGTGAAGTACCGTACTTCAAATTAATTTCTTACTATTCATTTCCTAATGCTTGATATATTTATTTTCTAAACTCCGTTTCTGGAATCTGCAGAGTTAGAGCATTTGGGTAGAGACGGAGACAAGTGAATGGGCGGAGCCTAGGAGTACAGGAGTGTGTTGCGGGCTGATAGACTCATGGCCGCTAAGGGGTAAGATGCTCGTGGCAGAAGGTGGTAGGTAGTATGGCATCTTAACTGCAGTTGAGTTCCAATAGAAATGATTCAATGATTCCCTCTCTGCAGTCGATCGCTCCCTTCAAGCAATGTCTTCCCTCCAGAGCGGTCATTGGACTAGACCTCTCCACCCACCACTTTCGTAAAGGGCTTGTTTCGTCTCCTATACTCTACAGATTCCAGAAACGGAGTTCCAGAGCATTATAGCCTACACATTATTTATTTTTAATTTACGTTCATTTTAATTTTAAAACGTTTTCTCTATTAGGATAGGAACAGTAACAAAGATCATCATAATAAACAAAAATTATTGACATATTTGTTTACTTTTTATTTAATAATGAAGGAATAGTACTCTACAGAAAGTTCATAAATAATGATATATGTAGAAATATGTCTAATTTTATATAACATTTATAGAATAATGAAAGATTTAATTATAAAAATTAATACAAACTGGCATTTGTTTAATAATTTTCAAGACTTTAAGGGGACACTCAACTTAAAAATTGGAGAAAAAGTGTTATAGAAATGAAAAATTAAATTTCTACACTAATTTACGTGACAGAACTAAATCAATACGCAGAATTCTTCCCCTATTCATTGAGAAGTCACAGTCAAATGCACAAAGCCAAAAAATAAAAAATGATAATTAAAAGTGATATTTAAATTAATGACTGATTAAAAATTGAAATATTTTTTTATTTTGAAAAGTATTGGATCTAATGAACTGAGATTTTGCATGTTACTTTCCATGTGTATATTACACTTTTTCTCCAAATTTGAAAAAGATTGGTCAAATAGGAAAAAAGTTCCAAAATATAGTTGAGTGTCCCCTTAAATTAAATGTATAACTTGTATGTTCATGTAACACATAGGCCAACTTATTAACCTTAAAACTTTTTTAAATTTAATTTCGATAAATATCCGGTAGGACACTCATTGTTCCATAAAGGAATCCAGCAAATTATTTCTTATTGAACAACGCGGTGGTGGTCATATTTAAGAAGGCAATCGAACTCGTAAAGATAAACCCATTTTAAAATTATTAAAATTACTCTCCTACAACTACCGTCCGTATTATGAACAACAATTGAATACCCCCCGGAATAAGGGTATGTGGTGCATGGTTTCACTATGTGCTTATACCCTTATTCCGGGGAGTATTCAATTATTGTTTACACAAGCGTGATACAGCTACCATAGCAACGAAACACGCAACAGTAATGGTACCTATATGAAACCAGACTGCAGATACGTACAGAAGATACAGGATACAGCTGTTTCAAAATGGGAACTTTTGAATAATCTTAAATATTCACATTTACTGTCTGCCACGTCGGCGGTCGAGTATTCGGAAATTTCGGAATAAACACCGTTCAGACGCGGCGGGCCGATTCGTACTAATAATATGTCTTGCACAAAAACATCCTTTCTTATAGACTCAAATACAAACTGCACTCACAACACTCGCACAATTGCACCACACGCATGGGCGCGTGAAGGGGAATCAGGGAGCAGAGTGGGAGGCAGACAGTAGACTAGCGCCGGCCTGTCCACATGCCGTAGGTCGATAAACCAAACCAGTATATAGTATGGGCTATTTCATATGAAATCGATCAGTAAAAAACCTCGCATTTTTAATACTCTAATTTTTTCCCTATTTATATAAGATGCTGAGGAGAGTGCATTTTCAAAAATATACTATCGAAAGTCAAACGGTTTTCGTACTATTGAGCGACAAATTTAGCGTATTTTATAAAAACAAGCCTCTTTCAGCGCTCAGAACTCTGGAACCATTTACTGCAGAACATTGAACGAGAGCTCATTTTGAAGCTGACATTTAGTAGGTTATGATAAGAAGTAATACTTATTTTTATTGTGTACAGAGAGACAGATAATCTGATTTTACTTACTTTTAGGCTTTTTACCCATTTGTAAAAATGTAAAAAATATTGAGAAAGAACCTTGCATTATTAAGAGGGATTCGGCATTGTTTGCTTAGTGGCTCAGCAATGAGTTTCGAGGGTATTAAGTAAATTATTTTCACACGCCTAGACTTGAACGGCGCAGTACCCCACGCACTGGCCGAGAGCTGAAGATAAGCGAGCATTGGGAGTCATTTTACTCCTGTGTTTATGAAAACTTGTGATAAAGCTAGCCCAGCCATGACTGCTAGACTACACATCACGTGTTTGTCTCCTGGCCTTGCTTGTCTCGACTACCTACAGTCAGCTGGTTAGTTCACGCGCGTACTATTTATTTTCTTTATTTGATATTTTCAATACTTTCTTTTCAACGGTGCACCAGTAAAAAATATGTGTTTATTTGTACTTTCAGTGCGGAATCTAACCATATATTTTAAAAATATTTTTTTTTCGTGGGCAAAGGCGTCTTAATGAAGAAAAATCTAAATTTCTCCATTTCCATAAAAAGTAAGAAAAACTGTTTACATGTCAATATAAACTTTAATTTCTCAGCATCAGAATAAACCATGATTTTGATCATTGGGTGAAAGGGTTTCGGAGCCACAACAGTTTAAAGTTGCTAATTTTATGAAAATACGATACATTTAAATATTTTTAATTTAAACACTATGAAGTTCTGATGCCTCAAACTTTGCACAAAGCATTGTATCACAGTTGTTAACGGACAGAAAAAGTTTAATTGTATTTAAAAATTGCAAGGTCAATTTTCTCTATATTTCGGTCGATTTGAGATGGAATAGCCCGTATATATGGTATATTAGTACTTTTATGAAATAATGTCTTGTTAAATTTGTGCTATTGGTGTTAACACAGATATTTCTATAGTAAAATCTAATGATCATATTTTTATAAACATAAGAAAATACGAGTATGTTAAGTCTTTTATTCGATTTACTTATGTATTTGTTTAACTTTAAAATCTGTCAGTAGAGAACTGGATATGACGCTCACAGCTGTTGTAAATATCAAGGATAGATGGAATCAATAATCATATCGTGAAACAATATCCTCTCTATATAATTCTGGTACTGAATTTTGTTTTTAAATAACATACTTCGCACGTGACCCTGTTTAAAATTTCGTGCGAAAGTTTGTTGTGACGTATATTTTGTTAGAAATGTTACTCAATCTAAAACCATAAATATTTTGAGTTATTAAAATCTCGTAAGTTTAAGCAGAACTGACTTCGGTTTTAGTATCAATACTGAGTCTATACAATAATAGTTTAGTATCTTCTATAAACCACACTTTACATCTTGAAGCACTGCCGAGGTGTTGGAAACTGTCATAACTGAAAGGCAGTTTTTCATTGTAGTTTAGCAACTGTTGTCCGTTGGAATAACTGAAAAACAAATTAAAATGCATCAATGTTGAACATACAGATAAAATTCTTTACATTTCAAATTGTACATTGTACATTTTCGCAATTGCATTTCTCTTCAAAACAAACCAAAAGTATAATTATTTTTGTTTTAATTTAGATAGATAATTAGATTTAGATAGATAATTTAATTTAGATAATTTAGATAAATCAGAAAGATGAGTCAGATAATATCTGTGTTCGAGTGTTCAGGCCCGGAGGCATCCCTTGTAAGTGGCATACAAGATTGATTTTCACGTATCTTGGGTCGTACTAGCTTTTGGCTAAGTTACGACTAAAGACGTGTAAGTTAAGTTGTAACTCTGAATACAAAATCTGTGTTTTCAACCTACTATGGCCATATTCATAGACATTCTTAGCGCGGGCTTCCGGTGGATGATCAGCGAACTAACGTTTTTCGTATTCATAAACCAGTGTTAGCGATATGATATGATATGATATGATATGATATGATATGATATGATATGATATGATATGATATGATATGATATGATATGAATCCTGTACAAGTCGATAGCCGGGGCTAGTTTAGCACGCTCGTAGCGAAGTGTCTATGCATAGCACCCTTAAAGTCTGATGTAAGTGAAAGTGAAGTTGAAATTACGTTCCTGAGTAATGCTCTTAGCTTCATTTGGAACTTGCAGGAAATTTATTATTTTTATGAGGCCCAGATAAATATTTAGTCCTACTAAAAATTGCATATTTTTAAATAAAGGAATATAATTTTTGGGGGTACATTTTAACATAAAAATTCGAAAACAAATTTTTTTTCACATGTATTTTAGCATTATCTGATGTAAAAATAGTATTCAGGAAGATAAATGAAAATTATAAGAATTACAATACCTCAGTGGCATGTCACCTTCACCGTTATGTAATCATTAGGAAACGGATTTTCAGGTAATAAAAAAAGAGATTTAGGATTTTATAAAATCCAATTTAGAACATTTAGGAGTTTATATAAAATTAACAATTAATAATTTTAATTTCAGTAAATATTCCATTTTAGGTGGAATTTAAGTGCAAATAATTAGTGCTGACAATGGTGCTGCTGAACTGAAGACTCAAATTCTACCAGTGAAAGAGACTGATTGTTGATTGTTCAGTTTTATTTCACAAAACGGGGATGCATTGGTGCGAAAACTAATCTGTAACCTCTCGCCTGACCTGATCAACTTACTACTCCATTATTTATGCTAGGACGGACTTTCACAAACGAACTGCAGTTCCAGGGAATTAGGTAAAATCCTTTTCCCTCCCATTCTAAGACCAATATGGGACAAACTTGCCAGGTCAATGTTTGTTTGTATGAGATTTTTTACGTTTTAAATAGCAGTTTTGAAGTTTTTGGACTTTTTAATTTTTTATTAAGCCGAATGGTCTCGGAATCAACCCCTTTGATTTGATTACCTAGTTGGGTTTTTCCGAGGTTTTCCCCAACCAAAAGGCAAATGCCGGGTAATATTTTGGCGAATCCTCGGACCTCACCTCACCTCACTACATCTCGCCAAAATATTGTAAAAAATTGCACAAAATTGTAAAAATTGTAGAAAATTACTAAATTGTAAAACTGTAAAAATTATAATTGTAATATTGTAAAATTTTGACTTGTTCCACATCTTAAAGCTTCATTGCTCAAGTAAGATCTATGGAATAGAATGAATGAATGAATGAATGAATGAATGAATGAATGAATTTAGTACCAGTATTTTTATTTCAAATATACGCAAAATACTAAAATGTCGCCTTTCAAGTAAAAACATAATTTTTTTAGGCATTTATAGGAGTTTGTGGTTGATTTAAATGTCTTAGGTCCTATAGAATTTTTATTGGGGTATCTTGTGTACATGAAACGTAGAGATATCTGAACAACATTCGTCTAGGACGTAGCAAATAAAATAGGTTCGGAACTAAAGTTCGTTCCTTAATAATCATAATGAACACGACAATAATTCTCGCATTAAACATTTTGATCGTTATGAACATATTTATAATCGTCACAATGCTTATAACCAGGCTTCGGCCTAGGGACACAGAGTAACCAGTATGAGGTTTATAGTACACCGAGTATAAATGACGTCATGATCCGTGTGGGGTGACTGCAACAGCACAGGTGGGTCAGTAATGTGCATTACCGTTGTGTGTATTGCTGCTTGGCTGCGGTGCTGGCCTTCTATGCCCAAGGTTGCGGGTTCGATCCCGGGCCAGGTCGATGGCATTTAAGTGTGCTTAAATCCGACAGGCTCATGTCAGTAGATTTACTGGCATGTAAAAGAACTCCTGCAGGACAAAATTCTGGCACATCCAGCGACGCTGATATAACCTCTGCAGTTGCGTCATTAAATAAAACATAACATTTTTTTTTTGGCTGCGGTACATGTAACAGGCTTCGGCGTAGGGACACCTGATTGAAGGTTACAACTCACGTTAATACTTTACCAGGAATGTACTGTATATACTGCATCTGTACAGGGTGAAATATATTTTGTGCCGTACTATGATGGACTGTTTACATGTTGAAACACGAAGTAACGGTGCGCTTCATCTCCCAGTCCACTCGACCAACACAACACTATCGTCCGTGCGTTCTGAACTTCATGCGTTTCTGTGCCCGGACCGAAGCCTGCTTATAATCAACATTAAAGTCATCATCAGGCTTCGAGACTTTGGACCCGATACAATAAGTTTACTGTGCTTGTACTATAGGTTGTTGACTCGCTGCAGGTAGTGAAAGGTAGAGATGTGTTGAGGTAACAACGTTGCTGTTTAGAGTAGAGTACGGTAATATGGGGAACACACACACATATGTACATTTTGAAAGTAAATATACATTACACAATGATAATGTCAAAAGAATGTGAAAAGCATTTATTCTCCTTTCTTTTATAAGCATTTGTGTTTAATTATAGACAGTGTTAATGGTGGAAATAAACATGTAGCAATTTTAATTTCTTCATTTATCCTATTGGTCGTCTTTAGGAAGTGCAGTTACAGTACCGAATTGCAATGTTCTACAAGATATATTTTCAGTGTCTCAAACATAAATCTTTTTCGGTTATCTGCCAAACATAGTTTGTACTGTGAAAAGCTACGCTCTACATCGCATGACGTGATAGGAGCAAAACGAAGAAACCTAACATCATTGCAGTGTCTAAGAGACAGTCCTTTATTCTCGGGTGACTCTATGTCCACTAATTTGCAGTTTATGTTTATAAAGTTTCATATCCGTTATTTTTTTTTACATAAAATTGATTTCCATTTCTGTTTTACACGTTTAGTAACCGTGTACTTGGTGTCTCATTAATTCTGTGTGTCATTTCCTCAACTAATTTGAGGGCTTCCGGCATCTCTTGCTCTAACTTTTCTAACCGTGTAATAGTTTCAGACACAGCTTGAAAATAGGTTTGTATGAAAACCAAATTATTCGTCAAAACCTTCAAATCCAGAGCGTTTTCCTTTGCGTATTTCTTGGCATTCATTCTACGGTACCCCCACCCACTGTATATACTCAGTACGCCGTTATGCGGGTTTCCCACTGAACTACTCTATCGGGTCCGAAGTCTCAAAGCCTGGTCATCATATAATCATCGTCGAATTGTAATAATCTCATAGTAGTATAAGTGTTATTATAATCAACATCGAAACCAGTATTGCCATCATTCGTTATTATAAACTACAACCACAGTCAGTCAGTAGTACCTATTCTTGCTGACGCAGCCAGTCGGCCATGTTGAGGTTTCCATTGGCCAGAGCGTCGCCCTGCGGCGTGCGTCCGTACTTGTCCATGGCCCTGAGGTCTGCCCCGTTCTGCACCAGCAGCTGCGCCACCGCCATGTGGTCGTGGAAGGCCGCGAAGTGCAGCGAGGTGCTGCCGTCCTTGTTCCTCGCGTTCACCTGTGCGCCGCTCTGCAGCAGCAGACGACACACCTCCAGGCGTCCGTGCCACGACGCCCAGATCAGCGGCGTGTTCTGCCACGCGTCCCGGGCCTCCACGTCCACCCCCGCCTCCAGCAACACCCGCGCCATCTCCAGGTGCCCCCACCGCGCTGCTCGGTGCAGCGGAGTGTTGCCGAAGCCGTCTTTGGCTGAGAGGTCCATGCCAGCTGCGGCCATTATGCGGATCAGCTCGACGTTGCCCTCCTCTGCAGCCTGCAGCTGCACTCGGTTCCTTTCCGTCTTCGTCATATTTGTCACACCCTGTGGACAAAGCGGTTAAGTTGTGCCCTACCGATCAGCAAGGCAACTGAGGCACGTGCTTCTGTTAGTAGAAATGCGAAAGCGGTCGGAGGTTAGTGTGGTAATGTTAACAAAATCGTGTAAAAGAACAGTCAAGTTCTGGAATTTTCTCTTTTCCACTTGCACAGAAACTATCGTAGTCGTTCTTTCAGCGGCCTAAGTATAGCCCATGACATCACGAGATCGTTACGGATTGTGAAATGTTATTAACTTACCTTCATAAGTTTCAGCTGTTGTTTTAAACTATCTTCCTGTCTCTCTGCAGCCTCCAGTTCGTGCTGCAATGGACCAAAACAACCGTTTTATGTAATGAAATATTACAATCAAAAATTGAAATTGTAGTTATTTTAGTTATTACGTGTTTAAAACGAAAAACACTTTCTGAATTTTTGTTAATAGGGAGTAGATAATACAGAAGTTCTATTGCATTGAAAAGTATTACTTATTCAATCTTTTAACTATAAAAATGTTACCTTCCTTATATTTAAAGATATAACAAATCCCAAAGCTTGAACGAGAATCAAGCCCTGCGACTCATCATAGGAACAGTAAAAACAACACCTATAGATGCTATGCTATACTTCACACAGAACAGACAGATTGAATCGGAAATAACAGAATCTGCTCTAAGAATTCATGAGAAACTATTAAGGTTGCCAAACATCACCTTCTGGTCATAACATGACTTCGGAATCAGGCCTTAAAACACAGTAAGATTTCCTTCAAATGGCACGAAAAGAAAGAGAAAACTTGACATTCCTAGTCAAATTCAACAGCTACTTATGACTTACTGGCTTTCAAGGAACCCGGAGGTTCATTTCCGCCCTCACATAAGCCCGCCATTGATCCCTATCCTAAGCAAGATTAATCCAGTCTCTATAATCATATCCCACCTCTCTATGATACATTTTAATATTATCTTCCCATCTACGTCTCGGCCTCCCCAAAGATCTTCTTCCCTCCGACCTTCCAACTAACACTCTATATGCATTTCTGGATTCGCCCATACGTGCTACATGCCCTGCCCATCTCAAACGTCTGGATTTAATGTTCCAAATTATGTGAGGTGAAGAATACCTATAATGCGTGCAGTTCTGTGTTGTGTAACTTTCTCCATTCTCCTGTAACTTCATCCCTCTTAGCCCCAAATATTTTCCTAAGCACCTTATTCTCAAACACCCTTAACCTATGTTCCTCTCTCAAAGTGAGAGTCCAAGTTTCACAACCATACAGAACAAGCGGTAATATTCAACAGTCACTATCCCCTCAAAATCTCCTTCTGATGTACCCCTACAGGAGTTAACTGGATTTAATCGAACAGTGTAATAAGAGTGCAGTTTCTTCAGACATACCGGTACTCAAAATGTCTGCCTTGGAAACAATAAACACAAGATATCCCCGTAATCAATGGCTACACGTAGCCTATATGCAGATGGTTCAAAAGTTTGTACAAAAGTATCTGCTGACGAGGGCGTCATTGTTAATAAATTGTTTTCCCTCCACATGACACTTGATAGCAAGAAAACTGCATTTCATGGAGAAAAAGGGGCCATCCTCAGCACTTTAAAACAATTAATCTGCAGACTGTCATATTGCAATCACTGTGTTGTACTATCCGATTCTAAAGCTGCCATTCAAGCCGTAACAAAGCTCAGTCTTTTCATAGCTTCTGATTGAGGTTATGGCTGATATGTAGGCTACATCTATTATCAATCAGTACATCTCACTTGACGATATGTGTCAGTCTTCGGACTGCTGACTAAACAACGAACATACACAACATACACATATTTATTGAGTAGAACATGTTTATTGGCCTAAATTTCGAAAAACATGTTAGAGGGTCCACCAAACTAAAGTAACTTACCTATGAACTTTGAGGTGAACTCGTGACACACAGTAGGTTATGAGCTTTTATAATAGATAGGGCCTACGTGAACGATGGACTACATGAATGGAAGAATGAGTGAGCAAATTGAATGAATGAATGAATGAATGAATGAATGAATGAATGAATGAATGAATGAATGAATGAATGAATGAATGAATGAATCGGAAAATGAGTGAATAAACGACTAAATGAAGGAATGAACACTCACTTGTTTTCTGGGAAGTTGCTGCTTCAAGGTGTCCAAGTTATATTTTGAAGAATAGACGTCATGCTGTAGAAAGAGAAGAGAGGTTGCATTAGGGTCAATTAATTTGTCTTGGAGACAGTTTATAGGCTATGAAGTTTCTAATGGTTATTTCATTATGACTATTCCGTTAAGAAAACAATTAATGAGAAAAAATAATTTGTTCTATATAAAAATACCTATACCCCTCAGTATATTTTTCAACATAGTAACACCCTGAACAGACACACTTATCACAACATAGTACAACTTTTGTACATAGTAAAATCATTTAATTAATACCCTAGCGGCAGTGTTTGAGTTGGATGTATCTTTTTTGCACGCATCAATACTTGTAATGTCAAGCGTGTTGTTTTATTTTCGTTGTAAAGATTATTTCTGTAATTGATTAACTAGCGGACTTACTCGTGTTAATTATGTAAGTCTGTGCGGCTTACAGCTGTTTCGGTGCTTCATCACACCATCCTCAGAGCCTACTAGATTTCGGCGTCATCTCGAACTTCTCTGCCTGTTGTGTGGGTGCGTTTGATTGTTGAAAAGTGGAGTCAAATAGTGTGTGTGTACTGAAATTGATCTGTGTGTTAAGAATTTGATCGGGGTGTGTTTTAGTGTGTTTGTATATTTCGTATATACGCCGAGATCTAGTAGGCTCTGAGGATGGTGTGATGAAGCACCGAAACAGCTGTAAGCCGCACAGACTTACATAATTAACACGAGTAAGTCCGCTAGTTAATCAATTATTTATATTCAAGTGTTAAAAGTAGTGTACGCAAGATTCAAAATGGATTATTTCTGGCTACAATTGTTTTTATACCGATATTAATACACTGATTTCTACCACCACCACCACCACCACCACCACCACCACCACCACCACCACCACGAGTGGATAAATTTTAAGCTGTAAAATGACTTTTAATTGAAACTTAAGTTAATATTAGGCCTACTAGCCTCTTTTGTCATCGATCAACTTTGGATATTACAATGTTGTTTTGTAATCCACGTGGAGTTGATATCAGCACGTCAATTAAAAATGCTAACTCATCATTGGTAGACATATGTTACCGCTTCTTGTGATTGCAGCAGTATCTGAGATAGCATAATCAATAAACAACAATCTTATCTTATCTGTGCAAAGGAAAGCGTCGTGTTTGACACCGCCTGGGTATTAATTGAACACTGGGACTATACCTGTGTTAAAGAAGATTACCGCCTGGGAACTCATCCAAGATTTTAGCATGTTCATTAACTCTTCATTGAGGATAAACTTCTCGACCATATCATTGCGGGTTATGAAACGTGGGTTCAATGTGTGAGCGTAAGTGGATTTAGATATTTTTAACGACCTTAACCAGCAGAACAATCTCCTTTTTCCTCTTTTTGTTCAGTTGAGTATGAATGTTGGATCAACCTTATGCACGCTGTGAAATAATTTCATCATTAGCAATAGAAAAGTCCAAACTACACTTCTTTTGAACAATGCAGTGGATCATACTCAATCACCAAATCTGTAAACGGCCCCCAGTTGTATAGGTCGATTACAAGTAAAGAATCCTTATCGAATGTCACGTAAACATTTCATTATAAATTAAGTGTAATAATGTAGGATTGTCTCAAGTCGACAGGCCTACCTATGTCAAGAACCTTATCGTAATTATATTTATTCTACCTTGAGTTGGATTAAATGATGATGATGATGATGATGATGATGATGATGATAATAATAATAATAATAATAATAATAATAATAATAATAATAATAATAATAGTAATAATTTATGTTATTTTTAACTCATAGAAGTTAATTACGTATTTTATGAAAACTTAAGCTCCAGTTTCTTAGGTTCGAAACTATTCTATTTCTTATTCTCTAAATTTCAATCTTATTTCACATTTTAAGTTGCTTTGAACAAAATAGGAAAATTTAATAAAGCTAAGGTTAGTATCTACGATTATTGATGCAATTTTAACTTAGATTAATTTAATTTAAGTAGTTTATTTATATATCGTAGAAAAAAGCTCTGAAGTAACTGGATAACTAATATACTCACATCAGCTTTATAAATTTCCTGCGTCAGATTTTCCACCTGCTTGCCAAGATTGTCAAGTTCCTCCTGTAAACAAATATTTCTATTACGAGAAAGTTAAGAATTGTAGTACAATCGTACTCTGCAGTCGTAGGCTGTTTGAAATGTTTCATGATTAGGGCAAGAGTATTAAAGTATGAGTATTTGTAAAAGTTGTTGTTATATAAGAAGGAAAAGCTAAGAGGAAAAAGGAAAGAAGGCACATAAAAGAAAAGAAAAGAAATGAAGGAAGCAATAAACATATACAGCGTGTTAAAAAGTTCGTTTAGAACATTTAGGAGTTAATAGAGGAGAAGACATTGAATAGAAGGATGGAGGAAGGAAATGAATGAATCAATGATAGCTGATTAAAAAGAAATTGTTTAACAATAATGCCAGAAAATTTCTAATAAAATTAGAAAGGAAGAAGGAAAAATAAAAATAATGAATAAAAGAAAAGAAAAGTGGTGAAAAAATTAAGTGGAAGACAATGGAAGTATTTCACATACTTGTCATATGGAATGAAAGAAGTAGAAAAGCAAGAAGGAAGAAGAAAACAAACAAGTAGAAGGATTTAATATGGAAGGAGAAAGAATAATAGACGGATTAATGTAAAATAAACCGAAAACTGCAGCAGTACCTGACAATTTCGCCTGTCTTGCTCCAAGCGCGGTATTTCCTTGAGTAGCTCTTGCTCCTGATCGCTGAGGTTGGCTTGCAGCTGGTTGAGCTCCTCCACTAGCTCCTGCGTCCAGCTGCTCATATTTTTGCTCACCTCCTGCATCTGCTCATACAGTTCCCTGTTCTTGGTGGTAGCAGCATCCAACAATGTCTGCAGCTTCCTCCTCCTGGTGTGCAGATTCTGCGTCCTGTTGCGCAGGGAGACCAGTTCCTTCTCGAGCGACGCGATGCTCTTTTCCTGCTTCCTGAACTGCTCCTTGTTATGGGACGCAGCGATTTGTTCCATCCATTCTTTCGGGTCTTTGGTGGAGTTTGCGTCGTGTTGGATGGCGAAGCACAACAGCTGCGGCAATAGGATCTGCAGTGAAGGGGGTACGGCGATCTGAGGTTGGACTAGCGAAGTTGTACCCAACATCTGCACGAGCAAGTGGTGAACATAATGGTTTATTAAACTTAGTACCTGAACAACATTAAAAAAACTGAACTGTCGATCTCCGCACACAAAACAAATTCATTTTATGGCGTGAAGGAATAGCGAAGCATGGCGACAGAATCTACAGAGTGTTTCAGAATTGAAGCGAACAAAATTTATTTGGCTATAGAGGGGTTGTAGACAAGCAATTTGAGATGAGAACATAGAATCTCCGACGAAAAACATCTGAGTTATCATTTATTAAAGTTATTTACATTTTATACTCATAATTAGGCTTCGCATTCCAGCTACCTAAAGACTGAAGTTAAAGACACACTGGGTATATAGTACGCCGAAAACAGGTAATGCAACGGATAAGGATATAAACAAACAGGTCGTCGCTGCGTGTTCGTGGAGTACAGTCAACTCCCGACATTCGGAAGCTATACTAGTAAACACGTGCTTGAGCCGTGATGTTCATTTTCGTCGTGATCTTTGCAGTGAATAATAACGTGCATTTGTAGGTTACGGAACTTGATATGATTTTAGATTGTAAGAAATTCTACGTTAAACCAAAGGTCCCGGGTTCGATGCCCGGTCCCGGAACAATTTTTCCCCTCGAAATTATTCAAATCAACTTTACAGGGAGTTATGCCTGAAATCTGTTCCTCTCTCAAAGTGAGAGTTCAAATTTCACAACCATAAAGAACAACCAGTAATATAACTGTTTTATAAATTCTAACTTTCAGGCTTTTTGAGGGCAGACTGGATGACAAAAGCTTCACAACCGAATAATAAAAGGCATTTCTCATATTTATTCTGCGTTTAATTTTCTCCCGAGTGTTATTTATTTGTTACCGTTGCTCCGAGATATTTTAACTTCCCTACCTTTTCAAAGGATAAATTTCCAATTTTTATATTTCCATATGTTCTGGCAACGTGTATCTCTTTACTTGTTTCAAATAAAATTCCCGTGTTTTCCCTAACAGTTTGTGGATTTTCTCCTAACATATTCACGTCATTTGCATAATTAATAAAATAATAATAATAATAATAATAATAATAGTAATGGGCGGCCGGGTAGCTCAGTTGGTAGAGCAGCTGGCTACGGACTGGAAGGTCCGGGGTTCAATCTCAGGTGGTGGCAGGATTTTTCTTTTTGCCAACTTTCAGAACGGCCCCGAGGTTCACTCAGCCGCCTATAAAATTGAGTACCGGGTCTTTCCCGGGGTAAAAGGCGGTCAGAGCGTGGTGCCGACCACACCACCTCATTCTAGTGCCGAGGTCATGGAAAGCATGGAGCTCTACCTCCATGCCCCCAAGTGCCTTCATGGCATCTGATGGGTATACCTTTACCTTTTTACCTTTTATAATAATAGTAATAATAATAATAATAATAATAATAATAATGATAATAATAATAAGCTAATAATAATAATAATAATAATAATGGTACTAAATAACAAAAACAACAACTTCGATGGGCTTTTTGTTTTATTTTATTCATACAGCTTCTCTTTCACTACTCTCCATCAAAGATACAAACCGATGTAAACAAATATAGCACTTCGTAGGATAAGCGCATATACCTATAATTCAAAGGTGTAAGTAATACATTATACCACATACTTTCATTACATTTTATTTAGAATAGACGTACGGTGATTATTATTAGTTTTTAAGGTATGTATTAACGTTTGAAATGGCGTTTTTATGACTAAAATTTTCTTTATAATAATGTTAGCTGCAAAATCCTAGTACAGAGCATTGTACGCATAAACAGTAATAACTCAGTGAAAGAAATTAAAGAATTGAGTAATTTTTAGACAATATATGGCATTTTGAAGAAATAGAATAATTTTCAATTAATAATTTTTTTTAAGGAATCAAAAAGTAAAATTGAAGTTCCTGATATATGGTTATGTTAGTCTACTTTCATATGTTGTCTGATAAATATCTTAAAAAGGTTGGTTAAAAAATGTAGATTTTCCTCCAAAACGTTAATACATACCTTAAGGTCATTTTAGGCTACATGCAACGCACAAATCGGCGACTAGTACCCTGCTATCTGAAAATCTACATAACAGAACTAATTTTAGTTCCTGAATAGTAATAGAAATTGAAATACATTTAAAAATTATTATTTTTTTTAATTAAAAAGTCTGAAATCACAGGAAGGGGGACATCCTGGATTCCCAGAGGAGGGGATTCACCCCCGGGCCACCTCATGAATAAGGAACATTAATTCTTGATTAATAAGTTTATAATGTAAAATACCACTTCTTAATCCTGTTTATATAAAGCTCGGGATCTCCAATTTATGCCTATCTCACGCACGCACACAGAATCTCATAAGTTATAGCCACTTCATACTTGTTACATAGGCCTACGGTATGTCAATTACAGATTACACTCCTACTGTGTCCCACCCTGGGTTCGAGGATAGGTGGTAATCCTACTCTCGTAATATTACTTATATTAAACGTTAAGTGACCTAAGTAGATGATAAATCGTCGCTATGAAGCTAATAGTGAGATATGTTTTTGTACTTACTTTGTAAACTAGGAAAGAGTCGTGTACTCGTCCAAAGCAGCTGGTTGCAATACCACTTTGAGGACGGACAGCTATAGAAAACAAGAGCTTGGGAGATAAGCAAGGGTCATTGTCGAGGTCTGTGTGCCGCCATTAAGAACCTCGGTATGTTGGCAACCTGCGGCCCGTCAGCCGAGATCAATTCAGACCTCACATTGGATGAGAAACAGTTTGCTGTTTGTTAAAAAAGGAGAGGCACCAGTAGGACAGCTTTGGTTGGCAAATACTCATACATGTCCATCTTGCAGCGCCAACCACTCAATATAAAGTTGTAAATGGCAGTTAAATTTGTAACATAATATTTTCAACAAAATTTAGGCAGTGGTGTCATTCAGCCAGTTCGCCCGAACCGCTTGTTAAATTTGTCACGATTCTTAGAACAGCTTGTTAAATTTGTCACAATTCTTAGAACCGGTTATTAAATTTGTCATAATTCTTAGAACCGCTTGTTAAATTTGTCCAATTCTTGGAACCGATTATTAAATGTGTCACAATTCTTAGAACCGCTTGTTAAATTTATCACAATTATTAGAACCGGTTATTAAATTTGTCACAATTCTTAGAACCGCTTGTTAAATTTGTCACAATTCTTAGAGCCGCTTGTTAAATTTGCCCTAATTCTTAGAACCGCTTGTTAAATTTGTCACAATTCTTAGAACCGGTTATTAAATTTGTCACAATTCTTAGAATCGGTTATTAAATTTGTCACAATTCTTAGAACCGCTTGTTAAATTTGTCACAATTTCTTAGAATCGCTTGTTAAATTTGTCACAATTCTTAGAAACGCTTGTTAAATTTGTCACAATTCTTAGAACCAGTTGTTAAATTTGTCACAATTCTTAGAACCGCTTGTTAAATTTGTCACAATTCTTAGAACCGGTTATTAAATGTGTCACAATTCTTAGAACCGCTTGTTAAATGTGTCACAATTCTTAGAACCGGTTGTTAAATGTTTTAATTTTAAAAGGTTATTTTTTTCACAGAAATGAAACATTAACATGAAATTCTCTAGCTTTTAAATAGTGCAGTGAACAAAATGCAAACATAAGCAGCACTACAGTTCGAAACTATCATATTATTTATTATTACATGCATGTGTCACATTATACGTGTATATCTCAGACTGACCATTCCAATGTTATGAAATGGCACCATGAAATGAAAACCACCAGAGCCTCCACAGTCGAAAAGGCATTTTTTTGGTAACGACCGCTAGATGGAAGTACAGTTGCTCCATGCAATTCTGTAAGGGTTATAACGTAACTTCTTTTGCAGTCGCTAGATGGCAGCATAGTGAAACTGACAAAAGTTCTTGTCTTTAAAGTCCTTTAGGTTGATCAATCTGTTATACAGTGTAGAAGTGAAATAACGCTGCAGACTGAAAGGGACGATAGGGTACACTTAAAGGGCTAAGAAACCTGTATTACGTTTCGTGATTAAATGCATGGATAATTAGAAAATTAAGTTTGAAGTTTGAGCAGTCCTGCAACATCGCCTCTAACACAGACGTCTCTCTTCTCGTAATACAGATGTAAGAGGTCAACGAACTCAGGTCTATCAACAGTTTTGAACACTTTTTCAGGACGAAAAGTTATGCGATCAAATTTCTGCACATATGAAGAACAAAACTAAAATTATTTCAATCATTTATTATCATAATACATTGCTCTCTTAAATTGACTGAGCATATTGGGAATTAAATTAATGGCTTTGCCAAAACACGCTACGAAATGTTTTATACAATTTAAAACAATTTTTATCTTGAAAACGAAGCAAAAACAAACAAAATTATATTAAACTTTTTGTTTGAATTATCTCAAAGAATAATCACCTAAAAGATATCACTTACGGTCCATTCTGTTTATCACCGTCTAGTATATGACTATCTAGCCATCTGTCTGTTTATCCATCCATTTTTATATGTCACTGTCACGCCATCTGTATCTCTATCCAGCAATTTTTCTCCATATGCTTATATTCATTCATCTGCATATCATTTTAAGGTGTATTGAATTTTCGTTACTCTATGTAACCTGAAGACAAATTCAAGAAATTTGGGAACTTGTTCTGTATAAATTATGCCGATTCTCGCCGTCGTCTTATTTGGAAGGCGGCAAGCCACAAAGAATTCAAGTGGGTGGCCTTAAGGTCACAGAGGGTTTTCCCTGGGTCACGCCATTGAGGAGAACATGTTTGTTCAATGGACCTGAATTCAGGTCAAATGAGATAACACAGTGCATGAATGGAGTCCCGCGTACCAAAAGGAACGCTACACACTTATCGGTTTGGGTTTTGACTGACATCAATAAGGAAAGTGGAACGGAATCGCGTAATAGATTGGTTTCGTACCCTGATGATGATTTGCAGAAGATAGCAGGAAAATTCCACAGCCACTACAAATAAAACGAAGCATTTCCGTCTCTCTCTGTCTCTCCCTCCACTCTTTCTGGCTACTTTTGACAATACTTGTGTAGGCATATTATGAATAATAATAATAATAATAATAATAATAATAATAATAATAATAATAATAATTTCTTATTTACTTAATGGCTTTTAAGGAACCCGGAAGTTCATTGCCGCCCTCACATAAGCCCGCCATTGGTCCCTATCCTGAGCAAGATTAATCCAGTCTCTATCATCATATTCCACCTCCCTCAAATCCATTTTAATATTATCTTCCCATCTACGTTTCGGCCTCCCCAAAGGTCTTTTCCCTCAGGCCTCCCAACTAACACTCTATATGCATTTCTGGATTCGCCCATACGTGCTACATGCCCTGCCCATCTCAAATGTCTGGATTTAATGTTCCTAATTATGTCAGGTCAAGAATACAATGCGTGCAGTTCTGCGTTGTGTAACTTTCTCCATTCTCCTGTAACTTCATCCCGCTTAGCCCCAAATATTTTCCTAAGCACCTTATTCTCGAACACTCTTAATCTATGTTCCTCTCTCAGAGTGAGAGTCCAAGTTTCACAACCATAAAGAACAACCGGTAATATAACTGTTTTATAAATTCTAACTTTCAGATTTTTTGACAGCAGACTAGATGATGAAAGCTTCTCAACCGAATAATAACACGCATTTCCCATATTTATTCTGCGTTTAATTTCCTCCCGAGTGTCATTTATATTTGTTACTGTTGCTCCAAGATATTTGAATTTTTCCACCCCGTCGAAGGATAAATTTCCAATTTTTATATTTCCATTTCGTACAATATTCTGGTCACGAGACATAATCATATACTTTGTCTTTTCGGGATTTACTTCCAAACCGATCGCTTTACTTACGTCAAGTAAAATTCCCGTGTTTTCCCTAATCGTTTGTGGATTTTCTCCTAACATATTCACGTCATCCGCATAGACAAGAAGCTGATGTCTATGAACGTAGGACTGAAGTCCACACATGTGCTGAGGTGCACTCGTTATGAGTGACTAGTTGGCCGGGATTCGACGGAATAAGCGCCGTCTTAAATCACGAAGTGAACGCATATCATAGGCTATATGTTATTTCAATGTACCGAAGTACATATGATATTTCCATGCAGATATTCTGCGCCATCATACGATGAAAGAGTAATGGAACGGAGAAAAATTCTCTCCGGCCCACAGTGTGTAATTTAGCGAGTCTAGCCGGCCAAAAATCATTTCTCGAAAAACTAATCGCTCAATTTTCATAAAATTTAGTATGTACCTTCAATTATTGAAGTGGATAAGTTTTTAATAATGAAAATGAAAATAGCAACTATTTTTACTGAAAATAAAAATATTAATATTGTAAAAAAAATTCTATTCGAGTGAAAAAAATAAATTAATGTCCATAATATGGAATTAATGTTCATAATGTGGAATGCACTTAAAATTGAAAGCGTAAGGCAAAGGAATATTGCTACATATTGCACTAGACATCTATGACGTAGTGCAGAGGGCAGCCACTAGAGGGAACCCAAGAGTTGGAACTTACAGAGCACTGTATATATACACTGCTCTGGGAACTTAAACTGAGACGATTCTGTCCGACGCCGGGGTGGGTATCCGGTGTGGCTTAGTGGATAAAGCATCAGCACGTAGAGCTGAAAACCCGGGTTCAAATCCCGGTGCCGGCGCCGGAGAGAATTTTTCTCCGTTCCATTACTTTTTCATCGTAGAATATGCATTGCTAAAATAAAAAAACTATTTTATTTTAAGCTATTTACCATTATTGATAGTTTTTCTGTTACACATAAGAATACTGAGACGCCAACGGTTGTTGAAGTTGCGTGTCCTTCAACTCACTGCTTACACTTCTGGCACATTTTTCCTTAGGCAGCGTTAATAGATCTAATTCAAACTTAATAATTTTCTTGCGGCTAAGCTGTTCTAAAATACAATCCATAGGCACACTACAAACTGTCGAAGTTTCTCTGACTCTGAAATATTCCGATTTGTCACGTCGCCAAGCAGAAAACTGAAAATTGCATTATCGTACCTATAATATTGTTGACGAGTAGCGAAATTCGAATTTAGCGAGCGCAAATTCTGTCAACACTTCTATAACTTCCGCGCCGATCATATTGCAGCGTTATCGTGACAACTGTCAAAATCTGATATGTTTGATACACCCTGTATAATGGTGGCATATGATATGCAAGTGAAGAATAAAACATGCAAAATGCTGAAATTCCCCTTCAGTCATAATACTTCTAACTATGGTTTTAAAAATTTTCTTTATTTTTCTTTTGTAAGATGCAATAATAATAACAATAATAATAAATAATAATAATAATAATAATAATAATAATAATAATAATAATAGGGTAGATGAGGTTAATGTAAACAAGGGGTAATTGTAAACAAATGCTGTGAGAAATAAAAAACTGTCAATATAATACTTCGGGGGAATATATAAATTGACATGTTGGCTAACCTACAAAGCAGTTTGGCGCCAAATAGGAGTAACTGCTTAGTTGCGAACGAATGTTTTGTAAAAAAAAGTTGAGAAAGAATTTTGCTTCACCTTCATTTTTGGCATTGTAAGTAAACGTACAGTGCTATGTTTTTAAAATATGTTGTTTTTATGAATAATGTATAGTAGTTAACATTTATTACAATGGTTTTGAGATCTCCCATACCCTCAGTTCATTAAATTATGACGTGTTTATATTTGCCCCATAGTTTTAATTGCTTGGGGTAATTGTAAACACGTTTTACTATGGTTACATTTCGTACTTTTCAGTAATCAAAGAGACCCCCAACCAACTACACTGTAGAGGATTTACAGAGGGTTGTTACAGATGTGAAAAATAGTAACTACAGTTATCGTGAAGCTCAGGAGAGGTACTGAGTTCCTATATCGTCATATATCATAGGTTAAAGGGACGAAATGTACCAGTGACCAAAATTGGAGTTGGAAGGAGTATAGATCTTTCTTCTGAAACAGAACAAAAAATGTTCAGTGTCTGATAGCCCGTGCGAAAATTGGTGTTTACAATTACCCCCTCTCAAAGGGTAAGTGTAAACAGGTGGGGTAAATGTAAACTAGCAATTAAAAGATGAAAAAAGTCAACCTTATTATTTTAAACCCATTTTCAGAGAAAAGAAAGATCTGAAAATAACATGCTTACTCAGGGTTGTGTAATGTTTAAATATATTTGAAATCAGTGAAAAGGGTTTACAATTATCCTGGTCTACCCTAATGGTAATAGCAGGACGAATAGAAGAAATGGTGTACGCACTTCTATGCTTTCCCATTGTTGATGGCGGACCTGACAACTAGTGGCGCTTCGGTCGCTGGGATCTATCGGTTGTCTGAAGTCAGACACCTCGAAAATATATTTCTCGCGCGTTTAATTATTAAAGTTGCTAGGGATTGTTAATATGCTTTGTTGTTGAGGATTATGTAGATGTCTTCAATTTGTTGTGCTTTGAGTTAACCAGTGACAAAAGAATATTGTATGGTGGTTTACAAAATAATTACAAAAATGCCGTACTATTTTGTTCCGGGTTGTAGATCAGAATAGAGTAGAAATAGTGTGAATGCCAATCCTGCTGCGTTGTTTGACAGATGTTTAGTGTATCATGTGGCCGGTTATGTAGTAAATCATTCCTCTAAGTGTACCCTCTGTGCCCTTCGACAGGAATGTAATAGGTCTAAACATTGTGCAGCTCTCACCCAAATCAAAGACTACCGATCAGGTAGGAACGTCAGTTTTTTTAACCCGTCCCTCGCAAGCTGTGTATGACGTACTTATTCAAACAGAATTGAAAATTAATGAAAAGATTAGCTCAGCAAGTGCAATGTGGGATGACATCTTCTATCTTGACACCATTGACGCTCTTTCGATCGAGTCTTCGGGAGCAGGTTGTTGCAGAGAACACATCATGCATATTATTCATAAATTAGTCTACCACTACTTAAAGTGCCGATTCTTCTTCAGGACAAAGAAAATCCATCAAGTCATCTCGTAAACTCTCAAAGGTAGAAGGAAACTAATCATGGTGAGTAATTTAATTCATTCATAGGCACGTAAAATATCATCGAACTCTTTATTTACTAACATTGTGTAGGTATTTTCTTCCCTGAATTGGCAACTTGTTACGAAAAAAAAATATTTAAATACTGAACTTATAATTGCTTTCACAACGTTTCAGATCTGTTGTATTTTAGGTTACGAACATTCATAATAGTATTACCGGATAGAAGACTATTAGATATAAATAAGGGACTATAAAGGCATTTCTTAAGTTACGAATAGCCGGGTTAAATGGAAGAAATTTGCTTTTAAAAAGGACTACAATCAGCGTTACGAGTACTGTGAACTCCTTCCGAGTCAGGCTCATAGCGGTAGCAGCGCCGCGTTGCGGCGGATCCGTGTAAACTCACAGAGTGCGTACACTAGTAATAGCTCATGCGTGAAATTAGTATTTTGTGAAGGGAGGCAAGAGAATGTAGGATAACATTGGAATAATAATATACAGTATGATGAAATTTTATTGCGACAAAGTAATAAATAAAATACAACAGTATTACACAAGTAATACGTAGAGAATAACTCGCACGACAGTGTTGTGAGGCAAGAAACCCTTCAGAATTCATTTTCGCCCGATTTCAGTTGTTCTCCAGCCACCATACAACGTTTTGTCTGCCTCGTGCACGAGCCTCCTCCAGAGGCGTGCGCCCTTTCCCGTTCGCGATATTGCGGTCTGCGCCCCTACGAACCAGCAGCTCGACCACATCCATGTTGCCAGCAGACGCCGCGAAGTCGAGGGGAGTGCTTCCGGCCGTGTTCTTCACGTTCACCTGCGCCCCCTTGTTGACGAGCAGCGTGCACACTTCCAGGTGGCCGTAGTAGGCCGCCTCGTGGAGGGGTGTGGAGCCGTACTTGTTCTTCGCTTCCAGGTCCGCTCCAGAGCTCAGCAACATTCGGACGAATTCGGAGTGGCCGGTACGGGCCGCCCAGTGAAGGGCCGTGTCGTTGATTTTGGTCAGGGCCTTCAGGTTCGCACCGCTGTCCAGCAGTAGTTTGGCTATGTCCACTTGTCCCTTGATGGAGGCCCATTCTAGAGGCTTGTAGCCGTAAGCGTCAGACTGAGACAGGTTCACATTGCCCAGCTTCAAGAGCAGACGTATCACTGTAATGTTGCCGCTAGTTGTGGCCATGGCCATGATTGTCTCTTTGTTGGGGATCAGCACATCAGAAACTTCCTGTTACAAAGAAAAAGCAATGTTGTAAAGGTAGCACATACGGTCTTACTAATAAACGTGTATAATTCTTATACGAGCCTTATGCAGTGTTGGGACAGAAAACGTTACTATAGATTGACAAATCGAACTGAAACCCTGACGGAGTTACTACGTGAGCGCTGGCTGTCTTGGGGAGGAGCAAGTGAGAAAGCACGGGGGGCAGGGAGAGAGCACTATGCAGGTCCACTCACAGTTTGTCAAACCTGCTAACAAAGCATTAAAAGGTTGACTAGTTGCCTGCAATGCTAGCATAATGGAACCTTCCTAGCCGACAGTCGAGGCAAAAATGAAGAATCCGTTATTGTGGTTCTTCTATTGGTCGCGATGCCCACACACACCCTCTCAGATATAGTAGCCTCGTTTAATTATTAGGCAGCGGCATTCCTTTTAAGATTTGTAGGTCTTTATTGCATGTACCGATAATAAAATGAAAATGCGACGTTGTCACGTCTTGTTTGTTGCTGCTATATATTAATATAACATGGAACAAGACACACTGCTAAAATTTGCAACTCTGGTTTATATATACACTCCGCGTGGAATATTGGAGCGACCTTCAAAAGACTTGACGACAATGGACAGCGCGATATAATTAAAATTATTGAAACTACAAAGCTTCCGTCCTCTTTGACACCGTTAGCCTACTAATTGAACGTGGCTACTTCATTTACGTGTTGATTGGTGACTGAATGACGAGGAGCGAGGGAGAGAGAAGAAAGAAAGAGAGAGATTCCAAAAGTTGGCGTGTTTTACGGGGTTTCACTTGAAGTTGTCAAACTATAGTAGCCTAAACCATGAATAGCCTATAAGGTGTCTGACTCAAACCGTTCATAAATTGTTTTAGGCATCACGTACAACACGACTAGAGGTGGCCACACAATATACAAACTCTCAGTTTTTTTTGTTTTTTTTTTTTTTTAAAGTTTAAGTAACGATTCAAAACAGCCAGAATAACAAGTAGACATGTAGTATAAAAATGAGAAATATGTACAGTAGTGACAAGAAAGAAAACCGGACCGACCCTTGTAGCTGACACAAAAGAATCCTGTGCTGTGTATTGTGTCAAACTGTGGTAATTTCAATATGGATAGTGAAGCCAGAGGTATGTACTGCTATTTAATGTAAAAATACGCAGTTATCTTTGCGGAATAGAGGTAGAAATGTAATATTGATGCCAGATGAAAATAAAACTCTCAAAGTTTTTTCGTCTGTAAGTTTGAGGCACTGAAGGAAACAAAAGACGATAAGAATCGAACAAATGCAATAAATTTCGTTGTTATAATTAATTATAGAAGATGGATGTGTTTTGTGACTAGCAAAATTTGAATCTGTGACTCTGAAATCAGCTACAAGGGTCGGTCCGGTTTTTTTCTTGCCACTACTGTACATAAATATGTAGCTAAAAATGGCAAAACATGCAGATAAATATGTTGTAAATAAAAATATGTAACTTAAAATCTAAGCTTTATTAGATGTATTTTCGCACAACGATAAGAAAACAGAACTGAAAAAAAAAAATTATAGGTGCACATGAGATTCAATCTCATTCAATGTTTGAAGGCTCAATTGATACGGTGCTTGTTTCTGAGGGAACTTTTTCAATGTTTGTTTACTTCTCTGTTCAGTTGTTTTGATCATTAAAATACAAAGTGCTTACAAAATAATAATAATAATAATAATAATAATAATAATAATAATAATAATAATAATAATAATAATAATAATAATAATTTTACCATAGCAGTAGACTAGCTAGCTCACGGTCGAAGCTAGCTGTATCACCTGATGTCAGAATAAGCTTCTCAAGCAGCGTTGCCAACTTCAGAACTATCTTTTCAGCTACATTTGTATCAATATCAACTACTTTTCTAAAACCCAGCTACCTATGAAATTTTATACTTACCATAATATTTGGTTTATAATTTACAACAATATGGATGAATTATTATTATTATTATTATTATTATTATTATTATCATTATCTTGTAAGCACTTTGCATTTTAATGATCAAAACAACTGAACAGAGAAGTATTTATTTATTTATCTATCGGAGCTTCCTCAAATTAGAGGCTGCCATTAGACAAAGCATACAAAACAATACAAGAACAAATAGATGATGAGAGCTAAAAGAGTAAGAAAAAAAGGCAAACAAATACACAAACAAACAATGGCAGTTTACAGAAGAAGAAAAAATTCAAGTAAAGAATCAATGAAAGCTAAGAAGGAAAAAGAAAAATGAGACTATGGAAGTCTCATATGGTACTGCAGAATTAGTGCACGGAAATATACGCATTTCGGTACATCACATTAATATGAAAGTGAAGTTCCCTTCAGAAACGAGCACCGCACCTGAGGGAAAATTGGTGGAAAAAAATGTGTATTCTTTCAAGATCTGTAATATATATGCACCATAATATGTAAATTAAAACTTTTGAATAATGATCCCTTTGATATGATTCGCCGAGATTTTAGTTCTCCTTATAACTACATGTTATATAGGAACAGAATATGTAATTACACAACATCGGGCTCTAGTAATGAAATAAAAACAAACGAATGGCTTCGACATGGTTGTAGCTTGTCACCAACTTTATTTAATATTAGTATTGACGGGGTTGTGAGGTAGCTATCGTACGTAGTGAAAAATAGAACAAGAATTAACCGAACACTTATTTTAATCACTGATTAACTAATCATTTATTATTTTAAATGTATTACTCTTTGCAGATGATGTAGTTTTGATTAATTCTCTCATTTATTCATATACCTGTTCTCAATCACTCTTATTTATACTCATTATTTCGTTAATTATCATTTATTCGGTTATTCATTGGCTTATTCATTAATTAATTAAATTAATAATTTACTCCGTAATCTATTCACTTAATTATTCACTCATTAAATTATTTATGCAATAATTAATTTATTTAGTTATTAAATAACTTGTTAACCAACACATTCATTCATTCATTCATTCATTCATTCATTCATTCATTCATTCATTCATTCATTCATTCATTCATTCATTCATTCATTCATTCATTCATTCATTCATTCATTCATTCATTCATTCATTCACTCACTCACTCACCACTTTTCGGCGTCAGAGAAGCTGATTTTATATATATGTGTGTATTCGAAATTGTGTTGCATTGTAATTTTTAGTAATACATCTTTATATTTGGCTTTGTTGTCAACTTCTAATAGGTAGATTACTGTACTTACTTGTGTAAAATTTATTTGTTCCTGCACTTCATTTCTGCAAACATCCAGCTTTATCTAGAAAACAAACATATGAACATTAATTTCTGTCACATTTACAAGACTGTCATCTAGCTGGAAGCTTTCCATTAAAATATAAATGAAAGTACACGAGATCTAATCGCAGGATGAAGTCATTGTAGTTGAAAAATATGTTATAAATCGAACGCAACATGCAAGATGAATTATTAGTTGTTATCTAGCCAACTGTCCGAAGACAAGTTGGAACCTTATAAATGTTACATTAAAGCATAACTCATGAGGCAACTAAGTCAGGAGGTAATGGGGTAGGGTGCCCAGTTCCTTTCCCCCCTGTAAAATTACTATGGCAATAAAATCAAGTGTAAGAACAGACTTAAGTTACAGAATTGCAACAATAAATTTAAATCCAATCACAAATATAAATTATATTAGTACCGGTACAAAGAAAAATCTATTCAAACTGCAAAGTTGATTTAGTATAGAATAAATTGAAATCTAATTACAGATTCAAATTATTGTGTTAGTTAAGCATTTATTTATAAAGTAATTTAAGATAAAAGTTAAATTTTGTGAGAATGAACTAAAATCTAGTCCCAGATTTAAGTTACATTAGTACAACAATTGATTAAATGTTTAATCAAGGATTTAAGTAAAAACGGGGAACATTGCAAAGAGAAATAGAGAAGTAGAAATTAACAGATTCCGTTAAAAGGGGAAACATTCTAATAAACCATAATTTCTTCATAGAAGACCTAAATCAATGACTGAAGTGGCAGTTTCTTGGCCAGAGAAGTTGTTTCATTTTACCCTTAAATGTTAATGTGTGTCTAGGATAGGTGCTCGTGAATCTCCTTATTGTATAAGTACTCACTTGCTTATCTTTAAGTTGTTTGTTCACACTGGCTACCTCTTTACGAGATTCCTCAAGAAGATTCTGCGAAAATAAAAGTAAATAGTTTAGAATAAATATCCTATATTTTTCAAATTAGTTTCGTTTCTCGGGGTATTGAATTATCACTTTTTTCATACCCTCTTATTATTATTATTATTATTATTATTATTATTATTATTATTATTATTATTATTATTAATATTACCGGTATTATTACTTTCCCTAAATAGAGATTGCTTAGAAGACAAAGTATACCAATTACAAAACCAATTTTTTTTAAATAGTGCACATTATATAGACTATTTCGTCTATATGACGTCATTCCATTTTCGGCCAATGAAGTGTAAGGAAATTTTGAATTCCAACCAATCACAGTCATACATCGCGATAATTTCTGCAGTTCGATTTATCAATTTCAATTTATCGCATGGTAGTTCTTTTGTTTAGTCAGTGTCGCCAACCGTTTCCACGTAAATCGATGAGCATGAATCCATTGTACTAAATAAAGTACGAAATCCTACTTCCACATCTACATCTTCTAATTTCATGTCCATTGTGTCTAAAGAAGATGACACTCCTTCATAACAATTGTTCATTTAATTAATGTATTAATCAGGTTATTTGTAATTATACATACTGTACAATGGTTAAATTAAATTATGATTTCAGCAGTCAATGAAAACGTATTTCTCTTATAATAATAACAAGAGAAAAGCGCAATACATGTAATTAACATTTTTAAATTGTGTTTCGCTTTTCTCAATTGGCATTATTGAATAGCATTCAATTTCTTTATTGTAGTAATCGGTATTCAACTATTTCGACTTCACAATGTGCGAATAGGTTAAGTATTCATAAATATACAATTATTAACATTTTGTGAGCGAATTTTAGGGATATATTATTTGCATCTTTATTTTATTCACGAAATAGTCCTAATAAATGTCACTCGAGGTCTGAGATTTCGCAAATAAATCTACTCTCTTCGTTCGTGGATTTATCGGCAAATCTCAGACCTCTTGTGACATTACTATAGATAATTTGTTACGAATAGTAAACCAATGCAAGAAAGAGAAAAGGCAATGTCTTATCTGAGGTGATTTCTTAACAATGCAATCAAACTTTTCAGTGCAAGTAAACAATCATTACACATATCCATTAATTTGGGTGTGGTCGCGGTTAAGATGTAACACTGCAAACTGGAACATCGCGGGTTCGATTCCCGATGGGATCGTGACTTTTCCCATTGATCTCGTCCTTCCAGCCGTACTATGGCCCTGGGGTCTACATCCCTATCGCTGGTGGAGTTTTTACTTAAAGCAAACGCACAGCACATTCTCGGGATGAATGAAAACAATACTACTTGCGCGCGAGACGCACGCCAGGACAGCACTGGCATACATCAGGCAAGCCACCAGTGACGTCACTATCTCCGACCATTGCTATTGTCAACTTATCTCGAGAACGAGATGTCGTATGAACCTCTGATTTTGATAGCTACAATACTTTCGTTACGGCGCATAATTTAATATATATTAATTCATTTTAAGTTGTCAGCTACTTTAATACTGATTTCTGAACATGTAGGAGCGTTAATCTCCTGATACTCCGACTTTACATGACTTTATTAACTATTAACCGGTTAGAGGTGTTCAACAGAGTTCCATGGGATCATTAGCTTCATAGTATTTGCAGCAAGAAAATATTAATGGATTTTTCCGTTTTCCCTACTTTTAGATACCGACCAGCGGGCATCATCCTGACTTAGCAGTGCCATCTGCAACTGAAATTAAGTCTAGTCTGACGTTAGAATGACCATGACATCTTCTGACGTGAAACGGCTATGTTCGAAGTACAAGAAAAAACTATTGTAACGTTTTGACATGAAAGGTTTACTCTGACGTCACTCGTGGTATCGTGGAAACCGAAGTTTGGTTCCAGAATTGTTATGGAAACGATTCATAGAATTTGCGTTTCTTTCTTTACAAATTCTCATTGTTTTATTTTATTTTAAGTGTTCGTACTTACTTTTGTTTTGCCGACTTCCATCGTCAAATTCTGCACTTGTTTATCTGAAGCCTCCAGGAGCTCCTGAAATGAGATAGTTGTAATAATTAAAGCTTTAAATATTGATATAAACAAATTGAGGCGTTCTCTGGAATAACAACTTGACGTACATTATATCGTTTTTTCCGTTTCCTGAGTATACTGAATCCTTAATAACACATCTCCCTCCTGGCAAAATATTTCCTTTCAACAAACGCAGCGTCCTCTAGAAACAGTTGACTGGCGTCGTACATCGCGATAATTTCTGCAGTTCGATTTATCAATTTAAATTTATCGCATGGTCGTTCTTCTGTTTATTCAGTGTCGCCAACCGTTTCCACGTAAATCGATGAGCATGAATCCATTGTACTAAATAAAGTGCGAAATCCTACTTCCACTTCTACATCTTCTAATTTCATGTCCATTATGTCTAAAGAAAATGACACTCCTTCATAACAATTGTTCATTTAATTAATGTATTAATCAGGTTATTTGTAATTATACTATACAATGTTTAAATTAAATTATGATTTCAGCAGATAATGCAAACGTATTTCTCTAAAATGTTTGATGTTTTGCATCTCAAATTCAAGATTTTGTTGCTAAGTTCTTGTTCCAGAGAACGCCTCAATTGCTTTTAATAATAAAAGCCAAATATAACTACAAAAGAGTGAAAGTAAATTAAAATTTGGCATGATGAAAGCGTAATAAAATATGGCACTGCAGGCGGCAACAAATCTTTCGTTATCTTGATTGCACTGACTGGTTTTTTAGTTGGTTATTTAACGACGTTGTATCAAATACTGGATTATATACCGTCTATAGAATTGGTGATAGTGGGATGGTATTTGACGAGGTGGGGCCGAGGATTCGCTATAGATTACCTGACATTCTGATTACGGTTGGGGAAAGCCTCGGAACGTCCACTGCTGTGGAGTAACAATTAACATGCCTGACCGTGAAACAAGCGGGCCCGGGTTCAAATCCTGGTTGAGTTTTTTCGGGGTTTTCCTTCAACCCATTAACAGAAAATGCTGGGTAACTTTCAGCGCTGGACCCTGGACTCATTTCGCTGGCATTATCACCTTCATCTGATTCAGACGTTATATAACCTTAGCAGTCGTAAAATAACCAATTAAAAAACATCAGAAGAAAACTCAACCAGATAATCAACTAAAGTAGGAATCGAACCCAGACCCGAGCGCAACTGCGGATCGGCACTTCATCCGACTTTGTTACGCCGGTGACTTTGTGACATGTTCTTTGTTTATAAGTTGTAACTAAACATAGTCAATATATACAAAAACGTAATTTCATAGTATACTATAGTTATGACAATTGTGATGTGGAGAAAAGTAGTAAAACAAACATATATTCAATTTATTAACGATATATTTCTGTATGAAAGTGTAAGCAAAAGAAAAGATGCAATCTCAAAATCACGCGAACTCCTTTGTTTCATTGATTATAATTAAGATTCCTAGATTTCATTCGCGATAAATCTACTTACATTAAATAAAGTACATTGCATTCAGCCCGACTCTCGATCGGGATCACGCGTATCAGACATGCTTGCATGGTCGGCGTAGACTGCGCCATTATCGATCTTTAACTTATCGCATATTTTTACCCATATAACTGAGTAATAATGTCAGGTAACCTATGACGTATCTTCGGTCTTATCTCGCCAAATATCACCTCGCTATCACCAATTCCATCGATGGTAAATAACCTCGTAGTTGACACAGCGTCGTTAAATAACCAAGCAAAAATGTGATAACTGATTAATAATATCATGCACACCATTCATTCATTCATTGTTTTCTACCCAAGTGCAGGTTTTTCACTGCATTCTCCAATCTTCCTTCTTTTCCGCCTTCCTTTTGGTCTCCGTATATGGTACATATTATCTTAAAGTTGTCTATCATCTGATATCTTTTTCTGCCCCGAACTTTTCTCCCGGTCACCATTCCTTCCAATGTGGTACCTTCTTCTGTCCTGAACTTTTCACCCGTTCACCATTGCTTCCAATGCCGTCCTTCAGTATGAAGTTTCTTCGTAGCCAGTGACTGCGATTTTTTTTATATTCCTGATCAGTTTCAGCATTACAATTATTTCTTTATTTCATAATGAGCAATAACCTGTGTTATAGGAGTTGCTCAAAGTGGTGTTCGTTTACATTCATAGAGCGTATTCCGAATCTCACCGGTGAGCAATCCGATGGAATCACGGTGTTCCGAATTCCACCGATGACGTCATTGATGCTCCACCGGTGTCGCACCGGTGCCATCAGCTTGCAGAGGTGGTGGCAGTCTCCATCAGCCGCTATCAGTGAATCTGATTGGTTCTTGTATAGGGCGGGAATTAGCAGACGAATGACATCGTGCACTATTGTGTCATGGCGGTGTGTTCTGCTTTAGTTCTGCTGTATTGTTTGTAATGAGCACAACGTAAAAACAATATGTTAATGGCTTATGAGCGAACATGTCAACGGACCAGTTATTACTACCGGTTCAAGAAATAAGTTCTTTATGATCTCTTTTCTTTGAACGAGATGGCGGTACGGAAATTTCGCAAAATTCTGCTAGCGTAGCACAGATAACAACTTACACAGTCGCCATGACAGCCATCGATCCTTCCAGCAGTTTTGTTCCTATTCCTCTGAAGCGTGACGTCATTGTTGTCCACCGGTCCGGTGAGATTCGGAATACGCTGATACATTTCTGTTATATTTTGGTGAAATTGTAATATAGGCCTACACCCTAAATAACTCTAAAAAAATAGTGTATGCAGAAATAACCCCCACACTACCGATGAATTTGGAGACAGTAGAAGAGAAGAGAGGAATTTTACGTAGAATTTCTGCTTGTGAATAAGGACTCAATTTTGAAACGGATTACAGTAGCAAAAAAAGTACCGTGGAAACCTTTTAGAACTGTACACTTACCATTGTCATGTTTAGTGTTGTAGTGGTGTTAACAAGTTCATTCTGCAAACGAAAACAGAGTTTAAAATTATTGAAAATGCCATTGGAAAGTAAATAGACCTAAAAATGTTCTGATATATAGGTATGATTGACTTATGACATATTCCTTATCTTTTAATTTTAAAGAAAATACAGAAAATACTTAATTTCAAATTACAATACATTATCATGCTTTTATTTTCTCATTATATGAAGTGCAGTAAGATTATCTACCTGGCACTTCTCCCTGGCCTCATGCAAGCGCGCTGCTCCCTCAACCATCTCAACACTACAGTTGCTGAAGTTCGCCTGCCTCTCGAACTTCTGTTCCTGCAGCCGTTGCAAATTCTTTCCAGAGCTCTTCCGCAGCTCGTACAGCTGCAGCTGCATATCCTGGATCTGCTCTGTTGCCACGTCCAGTCTCTCGTTCAGCTCCGTTGTTCTCTTGTTCAGCTCCTTCGCCTTCGCTCGACTCCTCGCCAACTCCTTTTCCAGCCTGCTGATGGTCTGTTCCTTTTCCAGCAGTTCCTTTTGAGAAGCATCTGACCCGTTGAGGAGGTTCTGAGGACCTCTGTCCTTTTTATGGAAGGCGAAACATAACAGCTGCGGCACCAGGAGTTGAAGTGACGTGTTTGTCACCAGTTGTGGGGGAATTTGCAGTGTTGCCATCTGTGAATTTTAAAGACAAAATATAAGGAAAACTATTACATTGTCGAGTTCTGGGTACTCCGTCCCTGACAGAGGAAACTTGTAAAATTTCAGCTCCAAGATTCCCTTGAGACTTTGGACATGCTAAATGCTTGAAAGGAGAAGTGTAGTTGTCATTACAAAATCTATTACAAAAACATGTTTTAAACGTGGTATGTGGATAAGCTTCAGGGCTTCTACCGCGTTGTCTTGGTGTTGGTAGCTGACGTTTCGACTGCTGTGTTGTGGTCATCTTCAGAGCAGTTGTTGGATAAGGAAATAGTCGAAAAAAAAATCGAAAAATCGAAAGAGGAGAATTGGGAGGACAAATTTAAAGGTACGCAATCGCGTCCTTGCAAGGGGTTGGGGGCTGTACGAAACTAAATATGTGAGCTCCAAGCCTGTTGGCCACTAGTCTCACTCCGGGTTACGCTGCTCCACTGAAGGAGCTCTAGAAAATTTTGAAGGGGAAAACCGAACTCTGGTTTCCTTTCAAATCGTATAAATCTTTCGCCTTTTACGGAAATAGTCTGCGAGCTGGTATATATATATATATATATATATATATATATATATATATATATATATATAATAGTAGTCTCGATGGGGGGAGTACTTGCGGTGATAGGTCGTAGGTTTTCATTCTGGCATCTGATTGATTCTACGTTGTCCAATCCGGTTGAGGTCTGTATGTCTGTATGAAGGGGAGTATTCATATTAAGTACTGGCCCTCATAAAGTCCGAAACAGTGACCTTGATACCGTGCCCGATGTCCGGATGAAGGAGGGGGCGCCGCGTACATGTGGAGACCTGGTTTCTCGATCCTAAGTATAGGTCGTGGTTATCCTTCTGGCATCTGATTGGTCCTACGTTGTCCAATCCGGTTGAGATCTGTATGAAGGGGAGTATTCATATTAAGTACTGGCCCTCATAAGGTCCGAAAGAGTGACCTTGATACCGTGGCCGATGTCTGGATGAAGGAGGGGGCGCCGCGTACATGTGGAGACCTGGCTTCTCGTTCCTAAGTATGATCTTGGAATAGACTTCCCCATGAGTTGCTGAGTTGTAACCCCTCGTCCTTGTTGATGTTGTTAGGATGTTGATGTTTGATGTTTTAAACGTACTTTATAATTGCTGGCATAATTGCAAAACCTCGTAAGTCCTGAGGGCCAAAATATTTAGGAATGCAATAAATCTGTCCTACATGTTTGAATTTGCTTCACATAGTAACAAAAGTATGATTCATAATTTCTTTTAAAATTATTTTAAGATAATCTTCTGATTCATACTTTTGTTCATATATCAAGCAAATTTAACACAGAATAGTTTTATTGCATCCCTGAAAATTCTGGTTCTCCGGACTTACGAGGTTTTGCACTTCTGCCAAAGAAATATTCCGTTCTACTGATACTATTTGAGTAGTATTAGTTCGTGTCCCTAGCGAAGACACACTTGAGCCACCTGAAGTTCCCAGCCGCCCACACAAAGACAGGAAAGTTGTGGGAAGGTGTGACGGGGATTCCAAATAGCAGTCAACAGCCTTGTCCGGTGGAGTGCGGATTTGGTCGCTTGCTGTGTTCATTGTGAGTTCGTCTCAAATAAAGATACTGAAATGACTTTTACTGTAGCACGGAGAATTTTTATTGTGGAACATTTAGTGAGAAAGAAGAGTAAGACAGCCACCGGTGTAGCTCAGGCGGTAGCGCGTTTGCCTGCTGATCCGGACTTGCGCTCGGACATGGGTTCGAATCCCGCTTGGGCTGATTACCTGGTTGGGGTTTTCCTGAGGTTTTCCCCAACCGTAAGGCGAATGCCAGGTAATCTGTGGCGAATCCTCGGCCTCATTTCGCCAAATTCCATCTCGCCTTCACCAAGTCCATCGATGCTAACAATAGTTGATACAGCGTCGTTAAACAACCAAGTAAAAAAAGAACGGCTACAAGAAAGTGAAGCGTCGTTTTAGATTCGAGTAACCGGAAATAAGAGTTACTTGACAATCGTAAGCGTATACACTTCTTCATAACCGGAGATGTACGGGGGTCTGTCTGCAGTAAAAAGAGGACGCTATATGTTGTGTTTAATGAAATGTATTATTTATAACCAGAGACCGGAATTTTGGCAGAATGCCTTTTTAAATGTGTTAAATCTATCTTTATTTTGAAAGTAAATCTGTACGAATTATACCTTTGTGATTGAAACGTCACAGTTTTATGTTGCCCTTTTCTGCCTTTTTGAATATAAATGCCTAATTTACAAAATAAATGCTTTTTTGCCTTTATTTGATTCGATTATTTATTTATTATTTAAAATTGCCTACAGGTATATTTTAATTTCTATGACCACTACAATGAAAGTGACTTCACCGAATGTATATTATTGTCTTTCAGTCAGTTCATATTCTCTTTGCAACAATGAGTGCTGCCGTGCAAAAATGTATAACAGTAAGCGTTTTATAGTCCCGACGCTGTTATTTCCGGCGTGACTCCGCCTCTTTGCTTACGTCTTAGAAAGTGAAGGCTCTATAAAATCTAGGTAGGTAGTATCATTCGCCATTTTTGTTCTTACGTTGCCGAGCTACCATACGAGGAATCTATTTGCAACACCGTTAAACATTATCATGTCGTAACTCCTATGATAATAAATCAAACGCAATGTAATTCAGCAAATAATTGAGCGGCAAATAACGTCTTCGTGTGCTTTCTGCGAACGCCAACTAAAGAGCTAAAATGGCGGGCGATTATATTAAGTATTTATCGAGCCTTAAGAAATGAATCAGCGAATCACAAGACGCACACGTTTAAATGTAGCCGACCTGCAACGCGATTGGGTGCCGGAAATTAGAGCGACGGGACTATAATTATCGCTTTTGTTTATTTGACAAGGCAACAATGAGTGCTGGTCTAACGTTATTTTTAACGGTTATTTTTGTTTCAGTTTTAATTGCGACGTTGTTTTAGCTAGCAGCAAGATGCCGAAATTCAGTGTTCCTTTACGCAGTGAATTGAAAGTTACGTTAATACTTTTGGATCCGACGTATTTTGTACTAACGGTAAAGTACTTACATGCAAAATATGTGAGCAGTCAGTGAACTACGAAAAAAAATATTTCATATCGCAACATATCAGTACTACGAAACACAAAAATGCACTTTCCAAGGCTACTGGGAAGAAGATTTCTTTGCTTCCGACAGTAATTGCAACTAGAGTCGAAAATCTCAATTTGCATTCGACTTATATAAAACTTTTCTTGTTGCCGAAATTCCTTTTGAAAAGTGCAAGATTGTGGGTCGAGTGCAAGGTTTTTGTAATTGCCTATTATTGTGTATTTTAGCTATTTATAATGCCTTTTTGCCTGCCTATTTTAGCTATTTATGATACCTTTTTGCCTGCCTACTGTATTTTAATGATTTATAATGCCTTAACTTCCGATCTCTGTTTATAACAAGTAACTAAAATTAATTGTAATTAAGTACATCTCTAATAGTTACAGTATTAACTATTCTAATTTTATTTGCTTATGTAATGATACAAGTTTGTTTTGTTATATCCAAACAAAAATGATGCCATGAAATCCAGATAAATACGTACATCGCGCGGTCGCATCCATGACGTTGTGTTAGTATCTGGTGCTTCAATTACCTCTATAATCTGCAGGACGGCATCGTTCGTATACAGAACAAGTGGCGCGCTCATCTCTCAGGTCCTCACTCGTCTTGGACGGGTAATACACTGTGTTACCTGACATTGATCTGCGTCATACTTGGACTTTTTTAAAAGGGATAAATTTTGCATTGACAGGAGGAGCTCATGTGAAAGAGGGACAAGGTGATTTTGAAACTCCACGTATGCGTTCATAAAAATAGTGACATGCATTTACAAGTAAAATCCAGTATAAAATTGGATGCAAATTTTTATTCATATATTGATATCGTAAAGAGGAATAGAATAGAAGTATAGAACGCCTCTCTATGACCCCGAAGTATACAGATAGAGCCGTCAGCAACATCTGATCAGTGTCGTACTTCAACTGTCGCAGATATAGTGACACTATTCGATCGCTACAAATATACAGACTATCTTACCTTATTAGGACTGATGTGACAAATATGAATCTATGTCACAGGCGTTACGTCACGTCGATAAGGAGACGAGAGTTCCCGCTGTAGCTACTGCAAAACAAATGCACAACATCGATACCTTGAAAGCATTGGTCTGTTCGATGAAAATAGTACGTCATGTTGGCTATATCAGGCAGAGCGATATAATTGCACCACATATCTTTCAATTCTTGACCTTCCGACCTTCATTCTTAGAAAAGAGTGTTATATCACAATTATTTGTATGTCGACGTGTGCAGAGAGCTCTTATCCTCCTTCAATAATGATGCTGTTTCCTTATTTGTCAGTTAGTTCCAAACATCGAGTTATTGGAAAGTCAGAACATACTTGGAAACATTGAAATTTCTTAAAAATTAGATGTTGAACAAAATTCCATCATTCTAAATGCCACACTACAGCTGGATTAATAATAATAATAATAATAATAATAATAATAATAATAATAATAATAATAATAATAAAGCGCACAAATTGTGCATAAATGAAAGTCACTTGGTCAATCCAAGTACAGCTGGATTAAGACACAGTAGGAATTATGGACCAAGATTATGTAATTCAATATTGAAAAATAATCCGGACCTAATTAATTTACACATTCTTAAGTTTAAAAATAAATTAAAAATGTTTGTATGATTATTGTTTCATTTTATTATTATTATTATTATTATTATTATTATTATATTTATTATTATTATATTTATTATTATTATTATTATTATTATTATTATTATTATTATTATTATTATTTTAAGTGTTACTAACATTAGCTATATGTTACTAATACAGTATTTATTGTATTCATCTTATACATGTAACCTATAGGATAAATCATTGTAATAAACATAAATAGATCATTTTCTTAATTAATAACAGTGTATGTTTCCACACAAATGATTTCTTATCACCGCCACAGATACACTAGATTGTACTTGTCACTATCTCTGTCTCTAGAGATTTCTAAAAATTTATATTTTACCCGCCATTCAAAAAACATTTTGATATGATACCTCTAGCACCAAAGGGAGACCTATTACTGAAATTTGATTAACATATTTCAGTGTTATTATTGTATTTATTCTGGTAATAATTAACAGTTTGACTCGTAGATATTCTATTTTTCACCATTAACTCCCTATGGTTGTATGTTAGAAGATTAGAAGAGAACGTTAGGACGTATACCTTCGGCTCCCCCACTCCCCCGGATAATGCATAGCACAATATCATTACGGTATGGGTTAGCTGCACATTTTTGACGCTGTAGGGTTGGGTTAGTGACGCGGTTTTGACGCTCCGTTTTTGATTTAGCGGCGCGTTTTTGACGCTCCAGTGTTGGGTTAGCGACTCGTCTTTGACGCTGTAGGTTTGGGTTGTCGCCTTTTTGACGCTCTAGCGTTGCATTAGCGGTGTGTTTTTGACGCTCTAGGTTTGTTACAGCGGTGTGTTTTTGACGCTCTAGTGTAGGGTCAGCATCGCGGTTTTGACGCTGCAGTTGTATGTTAGTGGCTCGTTTTTGACGCTCAAGGTTTAGATTAGCGATGTGGTTTTGATGCTCTAGGCGTGGGTTAGCGGGGCGCTTTTGACGCTCTAAAGTTGGGTTCGCATCACGTTTTTGACGCTCTAGTGTTCGGTTAGCGGCGCGGTTTTCACGCTCCAAGTATGGGTTAGAAGAACGTTTTTGACGCTCCAAGTTTGAGTTAGCGGCGTGGTTTTAACGCTATAGACTTGGGTTAGCGGCGCGTTTTTGACGCTACAGAGTTGGGTTAGCATCACGTTTTTGACGCTCTAGTGTTGGGTTAGCGGCGCGGTTTTGACGCTCTTCGTATGGGATAGCTGCACGTTATTGACGCAGTTGATTTGGTTTAGTGACGCGGTTTTGACGCTCTGGTTTTGGTTTAACGGCGCGTTTTTGACGCTCTAATGTTGAATTAGCGGCGCGTTTTCGACGCTCTAGAGTTGGGTTAGCGACTCGTTTTTGACGCTCTTGGTTTGGAATAGCGGCGCGTTTTTGATGCTCCAGTTTGAGTTAGCGGCATGATTTTGACGCTATAGACTTGGGTTAGCGGCGCGTTTTTGACGCTATAGTGTTGGGTTAGCGGCGCGGTTTTGACGCTGTTGGTATGGGATAGCTGCACGTTATTGACGCTGTAGATTTGGTTTAGTGACGCGGTTTTGACGCTCTGGTTTTGGTTTAACGACGCGTTTTTGACGCTCTAGTGTTGGATTAGCGGCGCGTTTTTGACGCTCGAGTTGGGTTAGCGACTCGTTTTTGACGCTCTTGGTTCGGTATAGTGGCGCGTTTTTGACGCTCCAGGTTTGGGTTAGCGGCGTGGTTTTGACGCTCTTGGCTTGGGTTAGCGGCGCGTTTCTGACGCTATAGAGTGTTGGTTAGCATCACGTTTTTGACGCTCTACTGTTGGGTTAGCGGCGCGGTTTTGACGCTTTATGTTTGAGTTAGCAGCACGTTTTTGATGCTCTGGTGTTGGGTTAGTGACGCGGTTTTGACGCTCTGGTGTTGGTATAGCGTCGCGTTTTTGACACTCTAGCATAGGATTTGCGGCGCGGTTTTGACGCTGTAGGTTTGGATTAGCGGCGTGTTTTTGACGCTCTAGAGTTGGGTTAGCATCACGTTTGTGCTCGTGTTGGATTAGCGGCACGATTTTGACGCTCTTGGTTTGGGTTAGTGACGCGGTTTTGACGGTCTGGTGTTGGTTTAGCGGCGCACCACAATCAACTATCCATATGCTAAGCGGAAGCTAATGGGTGGTAGCATCGTAATGGCAGCTGTCCGGAAGCTCGGATTCATTTCCAAGTTGTTTTTGTCTACTCTATGTATTCTGTGCTCGTTGGTTTTATAGTGGGGGGATCCATTCCAAAGGATGCGTTTAGTGGGAGGGAACCTTTCCGTCTAAGGCAGTATTCTCAACACAATGCAGGAATTTCTTCACATTTGTTTCGTCTAATTGAAGTGAAATATGTTGGTAGACATAGTAGCGCCCAGGAATTCAAATTAGGCAGTGTTCTCAACACAATGTAGGAATTTCTTCACATTTGTTGTTGTTGGTAGAAATAGTAGCGTAGTGCCTAGCGTGAGTTGAAATATTTGTAACGTTCTGCACTCTGCATTGTGTGTTATAATATGATTTTTCTTAAGTGATTAGTATTGTATTATGTGAAGTTTATTTTGGATAAATCGCAATAAAGAGAACGCCAGTAGGGGAAGTTATCCCCACCCACATGAAATGTGCATTCGACACTACACTCGCCTATCACGTAGAATGTCTGATGAGCTAGTAGGGGAAAAGTGGAGTGGAGCGGAGTGGAGTGGTGGGCGGAGCTTCTACATTCTGCTTATTGCGATATTTCTCTTTATTTTTATGTTATTAGGTCAAACTAGAGCATCCACCAGCCACTGAACGAGTATTGCACACTTTTATCACTGCCAATGTGACGCTATAATCCAATTTTCAGTACTTTTATACTTCAAATCTTATTGCACCATATATATATATATTACATTAACACATTTAGTATATCACGAAGCGTGTAAAATGTATTTATTATAAAAGTCGCCATAGCGTCTTCTTCGAATTAGTAGTATTAGTACGATCCACTTCCACTAGATGGAAACCAACATGACTGGCAGAGCCGGCAATATATGAAAACGAAATGATACTAAATGTGAGGAATGTTACTACAGGTGACAGGTGACAGGTTAGATTAGATGTGTAGTATTATGATAAAGGTTAGGTTAGGTTTGATTAGGTGTGTAGTATTATTACTACGTTGGCAACACTGAAACTCACTGTTACATTAAAGAAAAATGGCGGTATTCTTCCTTCACGCACGACGGTTTTCGTATATAAGTAAGGTACGTATTTAGGTTGGGTTGGGTCAACAACAACGACGCACCACAGGTCCGTCCTGCTAGTGTTCACGAGATAAAATGGCAAGTTAGACACTTGCCAAATAAAAAAGCTCCTGGTCCCGATGGCATACAAGCTGAAGTACTGAAACAGCTATCACCGAAAGCATTTAAATTGCTTACAAATATCATAAATGCTATCTTTCGGATAGGCTATTTCCCTAACATCTGGAAACACTCTCACGTTATTCAAATTCCTAAGCCAGGAAAGAATAAATCGGTTCCACACAATTATCGCCCCATTAGTCTACTAAACGTTTTGGGTAAAGTTGCGGAAAAAATCATACAAAAAAAGATTGAAATCCGAACTCGGGAAAAATGATCTAATCCGAAACGAACAGTTTGGATTCCGTTCAGGTCATTCGTGCACACAGCAATTGCTCTGCACGACGGAATTCATTACTACTGCTTTTAATATAAACCGAACACTAGCGGCTATATTCCTAGATTATACACAAGCCTTTGACAGAGTTTGGCATATGGGCTTGATATATAAATTAATTAATAATTTAAATGACCGCTTAGTAAAATTGTTGGATAATTATATTCGGGGCAGAATGTTCCAGGTTAAACTGAATGATGTGCACTCCACGTCGTGAGGTATCAATGCTGGAGTGCCTCAGGGCAGCATTCTGGGACCGATACTGTTTCAAATCTATATTAATGACCTACCCTTTAATCCAAATTTCAATAATAGTATTTTAACGCTATACACTGATGATTCAGTTGCCATTAACAGACTTCAAGATCACCTACGTGAAATTGAACCATGGCTCCTCAGATGGAGAATTAAATTAAATATATCGAAAACACAAGCCATTTTATTTAGCAGAAGAAATAAATTCAATAGACCAGGAATAAATCACACAAAATTAGCTATAAATGGATCACAAATCAAGTGGAAAACTTCAGTTAAGTATCCCGGAGTAACACTAGACAGACGGCTCGCTTTTTCCAAACACGTACTACAGAAACTCAGACTTGTCAATTCTAGAATGGTGGAGCTGTACCCAATTTTAAATAAAAGCAGAAATTTAAACACACATACAGCCTTGACTTTGTATAAAACATTAATTAGGTCAATAATATTATATGCTTGTCCTGCTTGGGGACATGCACCTACTACAGTTCTTAATAAGGTACAGGTTTTCCAAAACAAACTTTTAAGATTCATTACAGGACTTCCTAGAGTAACACCTATTAGACTGATTCATAAAGAACTCGAAATTTTGACAATTCAAGAATATATTTCAAATCAAGCCTTTGCACGTACACCAAGTCGTACAGCAGCAACAACCCATTAATTTCTCCCTGGGTAACTACAACCCTGCTTTAGATAAACACAAAAGACCTAAGAGTGTACTCCACCCTCTAGCTTGGAATGATAACTTACAAGATGCAAATCAAATTGAACATTAAACAACAACAGGACTCGACAAACATACATATGATGAAAGAGTAATGGAATGGAGAAAAATTCCCTCCGGTGCCGGGATTTGAACCCGGGTTTTCAGCTCTACTTGCTGATGCTTTATCCACTAAGCCACACCAGATACCCACCCCGGCGTCGGACAGAATCGTCTCAGATTAAGTTCCAACTCTTGGGTTCCCTCTAGTGGCCGCCCTCTGCATGGAAATATCATATGTACTTCGGTACATTAAAATAATAAACATACATGTCTACTAATGCACTAATAGTGTTATTTCTCTGTTTCAGGGTCATCACGTTATTGGCTGCATAGATGTATTGAACATGTTCTATTGTAAATAATTATTTAGGGCTTCTTAATGTATTTGTATTTAAAATTTGTACTTAAAATCATGATTAAAAGACATCCTTCCTCCTTAATATATACAGACCCCACTGAAGCCAATTGGCTTGTCGTCAGCACGACACCTCATCCTGCTCAAGGTTTTTCCGTGGTTTCCCTTGAGTAATAAGACAAGTGTCGGGATGAGCCCTAAAAGAAATGGGCCACGGACCACCTCCCTTCCCCCACTCTTTCTCTTCTACTGTAACAAAGAAATTGCCAATTTCTTAGATAATCCCATAATATGATAATAAGGGAAAATAAATATACTGTAAGTTCTCAGGGCTAACAGCTTCAAGGCTGGGTACCTGGTTCTAATGAAGTGCACAGGTAGCAATATAAAACATGGGGGCATGAGATAGTTACTCTGCCTGCCATAATAAATTCACTTGAATTAAATTCCCCAATGTAAAAAAAAAATTTTGGGTTGGGTGCAATTACAGCTCTCCCAGTGATCACATCAATTTATACTAATCAATACTATAAATCCAAGACATTTTCAAGATATTTTATCAAGTTCCTATAGTGGCTGGGACATAAGAAAGATTCACCTTCACTGGCTCTTAATGGCAGCAGTGACATTACTGATACAGCAAAGCTTGAGATTTTTATCCGCGGGATTGATCAAGATGTTGGTACAGGAACCACCACTGGTTGTAGTTTTCATGCCAAGTACCTTTCCTCCGTCTCCTTACTTCATAGGCTGTCTGTCGCATGTAATCACTGCAGCTCGAGTTTTGGTGACCGCTGCTCTAGACTTACACTAAGAATAGTGAGTGGTCTTCTCCACTTCAAATTCTTCATAGTTTATTTTCATTTCTTCTACATTGAATATTTTCATTTCTTCTACCCTGAATATATTTATTTCAGTTTCTTAATATTTTTCTCAATTCAGTTTGTAGAGTTACAGTACGGAAATCTATGAGTATCCTTTCTTCATTAGTTTAATTGCCCTTTTTTTTTTCTTTCAATTTTGAGTACAGTTTTAAATATTTTTGTTCCAGTATACGTGTTCTTAGTGTTTGCCGTCATTAAAATTTAATTTCAATTTATTTATTATACAACAAGATTTAATGGAGCGCCTATTGCTTTCCTTGTGCAAGTACGAGACCACTCTACACAGTCTAATAAATCATATGTTTACGAGGAAATATTTATGGAGTGAAACAATCAGAGATCTTCACAGTTGCAATCTTGCACAATGGAGCCATAGGCAGTATTCAATCTACATATATCACTCAGTGCTGTGTCTACAGTTCGCTATGTTTGTGTTTCTGGTGATCATTTTAGCCTCACAGGTAAGACAAACATTTACTTTTCATAATTTCTTACATTATTCATCTTCCTCCTGCTTTTGACATAGGCACAAATAGTGTATATTGATATAAAATGCTGATATTAAGCATTAGTAACTTACAGACCCAGAAACAAAATTTGGGCCATCTGAATTTTCTGGGCCAACTGAATTTTCCAAGTTCCAATTATAAGCTCAGTGCATGGAAAATTCAAGTGGCCCAAATTTTGTTTCTGGGTCTGTACTAGACATTGAAGGTAGGTAAGCTTCCTGGCAGGTTTGTCTGAGCAAATGTAGGCTAACTTTTCGATCTGAAAAGGAATTTTAAATTCACGAATATTTTTGTATTGTAATATAGCTTTTACAACTCATGTATTAAGAGCATTTGAGAATTTATTTTTTCATAACATTTAACACTTTGTGTTGTATTCTTACCCTACAAATGTAGAAATCGAAGAAACGAAAGAAAGAGTCTTAAAAGATTGAGTGAAGAACTTGAATCCAAAAATTACAACATCGAGTTATAACAAGTTTTCATGTCTAATCTATTAATAATAGAGATGATTATGAAGATATTTTAATTTCTGTAGGTTGAGTGCAGAGGGAGAAAGTTAAACCGTCTGCCGCAAGAAGTCGATGCCCCTGAAGATTTGACCATAGAGCAGATGATTGATTTGCTAGCTGATTGCAAGTCAAAGGTCTATAATGGAACTTACGGCAAGTAAGTTATGCATTTTGAAGAACTGTGAATATACTTGCTACACTAGTTTTTTTAGTTGCTTATTTGACGACACTGTGTCAACTAATAGGTTATTTGACATCAATGGAATTGGTGATAGCGAGATGATCATTGGAAAATTCGCCATAAATTACCTGTCATTTGCTTTATGTTAGGAGAAAACCTTGGAAAAAACTCAATCAGGTAATCAGCCCAAACAAGAATTGAATCCTCGCCCAAGCACAACTCCGGATCGGCAGGCAAGCGCCTTAGACAACTGAGCTACGCCATGGCTTTCTGTGCTATTATCATCATCATCATCATCATAGAACGTCTAAAACAAGATTGTACGCTGCAATACTTTCTCTTCGTTACTGCATCAGTAATGAAGGTCATTGTGAATTATATATGACAGAGTGGTCCACACATGTGGAGTAATGGTCAGCGCATCTGGCAGCGAAACCAGGTGGCCCGGGTTCGAATCCCGGTCGGGCCAAGTTACCTGGTTGAGGTTTTTTCCGGGGTTTTCCCTCGACCCAATACGAGCAAATGCTGGTTAACTTTCGGTGCTGGACCACGGACTTATTTCACCGGCATTATCACCTTCATTTCATTCAGATGCTAAATAACCTAGATGTTGATACAGCGTCGTAAAATAACACAATAAAATAAAAATAAAAATATACGACAGAGTAATGGCAGGATAAATTTATGTATCTCGAGAAATTTCTTACAACTCTTATTCGTCAGGACATGAACCTGAATCTCGAATTTAGGAGATCGATGTTGTAGACTAATAGTGCGCATTACAGTTAATGCAGTAAAATAAATTTCAAGCGCTGGTCAACTCACTCTGTTACTCAATTAATTAATTGCTATGCTTACAACAATTATTTTTAAGCACTGGTCCTTTTGTATTGCAGATTTCTTCACGATGACAGCATATTGATGCCCGAGGACAAGAAACTGAAGGATTCAGATTACCCATATCCACATGTGGTAAGTGGCAATTACATCATTATAACTATCCTTCAAGATTTAGACTTCACTGCAGTCTGTTTCAATCATTCGTCTAACATCTTCTGCAGTTTCTTCCTCAACTGGTGATAATCGAAACATAATTTCTACGAGCCTTGCACTATCTATTCATTTCTACACAATGTTTTCAATTTATTTTATTTCCTTGGACTTTTAAGAACAGTAAGTAAATTACGTCACACAATTCTATTATTATTATTATTATTATTATTATTATTATTATTATTATTATTTATATCATCAGCATTATTATTTGAATCCTGTAAAATTTATGTAGACTACTGGACTGTACCCGAGCACGAGCATATGCTCATTTCGGGTATCTATTCATATGTATTCAATTCGTATCTATCTATTCCTATGTATTCAAATTCTGACGTCACTTGCTAGCATCGGATCAGATTCTGGTATTATTATAGTTTTTGGTAGAGATACAGACATTTCCTTGCATTAATTGTGTTTCTTATTTATTTTATCATAGACCTATAGATCCATACTCTCCTATTCTAGCATAAAATATTTAAATATCCGGTAATTTCTTCACTATATAATTTTAGTATTCTAGGTTTCATTTTTGTGCTTCAGTAATTTTTATTTTGCTCTTAACTTCTACATTATTTAGCCTTTATTATTCAGGTAATATTTTATTAGTCTGATTTTATTGTAATTGCAAATTTAATATTAATTGTAATTATAATTTTAATTTTATTCATAAGATTGCAATTGTAATCCCTGGTAGAGGGGAAGGGAAGACCTGATGGCCTTATCTCTACCAGATTAAATAAATAAATACTACTAAACACTAACCGCTCTCCAACAAACCAATTCGGATCAAGCACAGTAATTTCATTATAAATACTTATATAGATATATGACATTTTAAAATAAAGAAATAAAAGAAAAATAATCATTAATAATAAAAGACATAAACTGCATTCAATTAATTTTACTCTGAATCATATTCACAATCCTTACAAAAAGAGTCAATTTCTTAAGAATCTAAACATCACAATAACATTCAACCGAGAGCAAACACGTTTCACGTAATTACAGGAATCCTATAAATCTCATGTAATTTTTCTCCAGATCTGTAGGCCTATATATGTGCACCTCTCATTTCTTATATCCCCACTTCGACTAAGATCTAGCAAGGAATATTCAGCGACCGTAGTAATTTAATTCAGGAGTCTTGCATATCGTTCCTCTTTTACGACCAATTGTTCGTTTTATTGTCCCACACAATACTGAAATTTGTGGATTTTATGATCAATATCGTATGTGTTATAAAGAACTGCCGTTGAATGATAAAAATAATAAATTAATGTAGAGACTTGTTCTATTATATTTCCTATACTACTATTTTACTTCTAATATATTTCACTTTAAATGCTAAAAGTTTAGTTTTGCTGTAAGATAGTTATAAATTATATTCTTTCTGGGTTAACATACGATTTGATGTGCTTCAGTCTACAAATTTGTCTAATAATACGTCGATGTTATTCATATTTTTTATTAAAGTGGACTTTTTAGTACGAACTCTAACTGGGATAAAAAAAATTGTAAACATCCAAAATTCAATGTATGACTTGAGGCTTTCCCGGCGTTTGATGTAGAATAATGGCAGAGCTAGCCGTCGAAAGCTTGGAAGCTAATCTCCAACTCACCTGGCTGAGAACCCGAGAAGAGTTATCCAAAATTCAAATTAACCAGCAAGCTATTAAAAAAATATTTCATGTCAAAAAGAATTATATACTTGTATACAGTGATAGGTAATTAATGTACTTTAGCGTTTTAACTAACTACTGATATGTTTTATCCATAAGAGGTAATTGACGACATTTCGAAGAACTGCCCTAGCTCTGTCTTCATGTAAAAAATTGGGATCAAAAAGTGGGGGGCTGTTCGCCTTTAAGTAAACAAAATCGGGGAGACATCAGGGTTCCTACTTGTTAGAGTCCATACAAACAGCTAAATCTGCTTGACTAATCAGATCTTCACCTTCAGGTAAACAGCAATGGGGAGAGGAGGAAGTTCGAACTTGCTGGAGTCGTTACAAACAGCCAATTTTCTTTACTAATCCTATCTTCATCTTCAGATAAACAGCAAAGGGGAGAGGAGGAAATTCGAACTTGCTGGAGTCGTTACAAACAGCCAGTCTTCTTTACTAATCCTATCTTCATCTTCAGATGAACAGAAATGGGGAGAGAAGAAAGTTTGAACTTGTTATAGTAGTTACAAAGAGACAAATCTGCTTTACTAATCCTATCTTCATCTTCAGCTGAACAGAAATGAGGAGAGAAGAAAGTTTGAACTTGTTATAGTGGTTACAAAGAGCCAAATCTGCATTACTAATCCTATCTTCATCTTCAGCTGAACAGAAATGAGGAGAGAAGAAAGTTTGAACTTGTTATAGTAGTTACAAAGAGCCAAATCTGCATTACTAATCCTATCTTCATCTTCAGATGAACAAAAATGGGGGGAGAAGAAAGTTTGAACTTGTTATAGTAGTTACAAAGAGCCAAATCTGCTTGACTAATCTTATCTTCATCTTCAGCTGAACAGAAATGGGGAGAGAAGGAAGTTTGAACTTGTTATAGTAGTTACAAAGAGCCAAATCTGCATTACTAATCCTATCTTCATCTTCAGCTGAACAGAAATGAGGAGAGAAGAAAGTTTGAACTTGTTATAGTAGTTACAAAGAGCCAAATCTGCATTACTAATCCTATCTTCATCTTCAGCTGAACAGAAATGAGGAGAGAAGAAAGTTTGAACTTGTTGTAGTAGTTACAAAGAGCCAAATCTGCATTACTAATCCTATCTTCATCTTCAGCTGAACAGAAATGGGAAGAGAAGGAAGTTTGAACTTGTTGTAGTAGTTACAAAGAGCCAAATCTGCATTACTAATCCTATCTTCATCTTCAGCTGAACAGAAATGAGGAGAGAAGAAAGTTTGAACTTGTTATAGTAGTTACAAAGAGCCAAATCTGCATTACTAATCCTATCTTCATCTTCAGATGAACAAAAATGGGGGGAGAAGAAAGTTTGAACTTGTTGTAGTAGTTACAAAGAGCCAAATCTGCATTACTAATCCTATCTTTACCTTCAGCTGAACAGAAATGGGGAGAGAAGGAAGTTTTAACTTGTTATAGTAGTTACAAAGAGCCAAATCTGCATTACTAATCCTATCTTCATCTTCAGATGAACAAAAAATGGGGAGAGAAGAAAGTTTGAACTTGTTATAGTAGTTACAAAGAGCCAAATCTGCATTACTAATCCTATCTTCATCTTCAGATGAACAAAAATGGGGAGAGAAGGAAGTTTGAACTTGTTGTAGTAGTTACAAAGAGCCAAATCTGCTTGACTAATCTTATCTTCATCTTCAGCTGAACAGAAATGGGAAGAGAAGGAAGTTTGAACTTGTTATAGTAGTTACAAAGAGCCAAATCTGCATTACTAATCCTATCTTCATCTTCAGCTGAACGGAAATGAGGAGAGAAGAAAATTTGAACTTGTTATAGTAGTTACAAAGAGCCAAATCTGCATTACTAATCCTATCTTCATCTTCAGATGAACAAAAATGAGGAGAGAAGAAAGTTTGATCTTGTTATAGTAGTTACAAAGAGCCAAATCTGCATTACTAATCCTATCTTCATCTTCAGATGAACAAAAATGGGGGGAGAAGGAAGTTTGAACTTGTTATAGTAGTTACAAAGAGCCAAATCTGCATTACTAATCCTATCTTCATCTTCAGATGAACAAAAATGGGGAGAGAAGGAAGTTTGAACTTGTTATAGTAGTTACAAAGAGCCAAATCTGCATTACTAATCCTATCTTCATCTTCAGATGAACAAAAATGGGGAGAGAAGGAAGTTTGAACTTGTTATAGTAGTTACAAAGAGCCAAATCTGCTTGATTAATCTTATCTTATCTTCATCTTCAGCTGAACAGAAATGGGGAGAGAAGAAAGTTTGAACTTGTTATAGTAGTTACAAAGAGCCAAATCTGCATTACTAATCCTATCTTCATCTTCAGATGAACAAAAGTGGGGAGAGAAGGAAGTTTGAATTTGTTGGAGTCGTTACAAACAGCCAAATCTGCTTAACTAATCCTATCTTCACCTTCAGGTGAACAGCAATGGTTAGAGAAGGGAGTTCGAACTTGGAGTTGTCACAAACAACTAAATCACCTAGACTAATCCTACCTGTTTTTAGCAATCCAAACGAATAAGATATCTTTTTCAGGCGATATTTGTTCAGGTGGAAACAAGGTAGAGCTTATCTTCGAAACATTGTGGATTTGTTACTCGCTACATTAATTTTAAAAGTCCAATATACACCCTCTCTTAACAATGCATCAATATTTTTCCCCCTGTTATATCAATAAAATAATTGATTTATAATTCGTATAACGAGAAAATAAGAATATTATCTTCGTTAACTGGCAACGTTTCTAAAATCATATGTGTATTGTTTTGTGATCAATATTAATAAGGATATTTATTGCTTATTCCTAGCTGAAAGAGAAGATCCGGGATCTGCAGAAGTATTACCCCTGGAAGATACGCGTTCACGAACTGGAAGACAAAGTTTACGGGCACATACCGAGCACTGTGGAGGGACTAAACGGGACGCTTGTGCTGGAAAAATCCATCCAAGTGGTGGAAGTGACCTACGACTTCAATAAAACAAAAAATAAACCGGGAATCGTAGTGTTCTGTAAGTCTTATTTACTAAAGTTTGACACCAATTGTACATAATACATTAAACATTAGAATGATGTTATTCTTAACTAAAAACAAGCCCAATATTAACATAAGGATTGATATGCTCTTACACTTTATAAGTGTACCATTGTCGCCATCATGAGTATTATCATAATCACCATCATCATAGTCAAGATCGTTTGTTAGCTATGTATTCTTTGTAAGAATATATACTTGTTTAAACAAATGTGGTATATGTTTGTAAAAATATCATGGTTTTTATTTTGGTAATGATCTAAGTTGAAATTTTCAACTTATAAAAGTAATAAAATAACCTGTTCCTCCATTCACTGTTGAGTCGCATAAGTAACTTCTTACCCCAGCAATTAAAACTTACCCTGTGCAAACCCTATGCCGCACTTCGATTATTCTAACACTCTGTTAAAGAGGAAGGTACACCATTGGCCTGCAAAATTTTAGTGAAATTTATTTTTTTTATATCTCTGCTACTATAAAACTAAATGAACAAAACTTTTCATGCTTAATACACATACATTACACTTTATAAAACACTATTCAGAATATTAAAATAGCTAATAATTACCTGTGAAAATAATATCAAATTTGCATATTTTTTACAATCGTAAAGCATTTATATAATAAAATATACAATTAATTAAATATCTGCATGATTCTTTTACTGGAATGTTTTAAATATCTACATCAACAACATAGTCTAGGATTTTTTTGCCTATTCCTTCAAGAAATACAGTATTTCTTTTCTTAATTGTTACCTTCAATATTAAATTTTTAAAAATGTTTTCTTAAGATAGTAATATTCTTGAAGTAATATGTAAAAGATCCTAGACTATGTTGTTGATGTAGGTCAGACGTCTCAATAGGGCCTTCTCGGAGCACTTCCTTCTCTCTCTATTTTTTTTTATGTAAGAGTGAAACAAGATGCGGGAGCAGTTCATGTATCTCCGGATGACGTCATTGATCACGTCGTTTGAATAGACATCTGCAACCGTTACGATGTTGTCTCCATCTCCGAGAAAGAATGTCCTTATTACCGCAAATGTATGAAGAAATAAAAGCTTTCATAGGGAAAGTAGGAATGGCAAGTTTCAGTAGGTAACTGTTACCACTTCATTAATCTAAAATTGTACCTAATTTGAATCTAGACCAGTGTAACAAATATACCGGCAATGAAGTACTGAAGGACTTGAGAAAAGAATTTGAGACCAGATTTAAGATTTGAGTAATTCTAATTTAAAGTAATTGTGAATTTCTGAGATGTTTTGGTTATTGTTAATTATTGAAAACATTACGAAACATATTATTTAACTATTATTGTAATTAATATATTAATATCGACGTATCATAAGAATACGTACCTTAACAACAAACAAGTTTAATTGTAATTTAATTATTATTATTTAATTGAATTTTATTTTATTAAATATAGTATAAACTTAAAACAAAGAAAGATACCAAAAACCATTTACTAGAAATGAAGTATTGTTGTCGTCTAGTCAACTGTCCGAAGACAGGTCTGAACCTCACAAATGATACCAACAAGGCACCACTTATGAGACAACTAGGCCAGGAGATAATGGGGTAGGGTGGCCAATTCCTTGTGCTTAAATAATTACGTAACATGTATGGTTCTTCAGATGTCTTCTTGTTACTCATTAATTCATAACTAAAAATAAATTTATTATTATTATTACCGCAAACTACTTACGAAATTTTATTCCTTCCGAAAACAACCCTCTATTATGACAGTACAACTCAAAAGTGCAGCTTTGTGGAATTTCTCCCGCAATATCACAACTTAGATCACTCATGCATGTGACATGAATCAGTGATCGGTTATCTTCGGGTATTGCGCTTATCTCTTCAGCTGAATACGCTATCTACATTTGCTCTCTGTAACAACTTTTATGCATTGGCCTTGAGACGCCTGATGTGGGTCTTTGGAATATTTATGTAAAAGAATCATGCAGATATTTAATTAATTGCAGATTTTATTATGTAAATGCTTTATGGTTGTAAAAATAATTATGCAAATTTGATATTATTTTTACAGGTAATTATTAGTCACTTTAATATTCTGAATAGTGTTTTATAAAGTGTAATATATGTATATTAAGCATGAAAAATTTGTTCATTTAACTTCTGTAGTAGCTGAGCTATAAAAAATGAATTTCACTAAATTTTTGCAGGCCGATAGTGTTCCTCCCCTCTCAAGTGACCTAAATTCATACAAGCTATAGAGTGTTTAGAATATGTGCGTCAGATACGTGTGCAATATCCAATGATTTGATCATCTATCATCGTTCTTGTCAAGTCTTTCCTGACTCCGACTCAAGGAACGTAGAACTTCACACTCTTTGTCTTAACTGTTTCGAATTCTGCAAACCTCATCACCAAACTATCTTTCACCTCGTTCTCTAGATTGACTTCTTTAAATTTATTGATTTCGAATAGTGATTTTATCATATTTTGATTATAATTTTTATAACTTTATTTTAGTCTTGTTTTTATACAATTTTTAAAGGAACTATGCAGAATTCTTATATTCCCATGTCTTTATTTTGTTTATCTGAGTATAACCTTCTGCTTGGTAACACAGCTGTTGACCCTACTGGTATCAGCATTCCCTCCGCCATGATTCTCTTGATATACAACCTGCTGGAGAAGTGCGAGTCCAAGATACCCCTTCTGCTGAAGCTCAACTGGTACTTCATTCCGCTTGGAAACCCACACGGCTTCTACTACAACACAGTGACTGTACCTAACTTGAGCAAAGACAAGGTTCGTCTAGTATCGAAAATATTTTAGTATAAGTGTCAACCATAGTGATTTGCTCGGTTTCTTGCTTCGTAAGATTCTTAAGAATGGTCCCCCATAGAGGATTCATTAATTCATAGTGTTCTCCCCAAGGACAGGTCTTTCACCGCAAACCCAGCATTCTCCAGTCTTTCCTATTTCGTATCTTTCTCTTTGTCTCCTCATTATGATGCATATATCTTAATGTCGTCTATCAACTGATATCTTCTTCTGCCCCAAACTCTTCTCCTGTTCACCATTCCTTTCCAGTATATCCTTCAGTAGGCAGTTTCTTCTCAGCCAGTAGCCCAACCAATTCCTTTTCCTCTTTCTGATCAGTTTCAGCATCATTCTTTCTTCATGCATTCTTTCCAACACAGCTTCGTTTCTTACTCTGTCTGTCCATTTCATACTCTCCATTCTTCTCCATACCCACATTTTAAATGCTTCTATTCGCTTCTCTTCACTTCATCGTAATGTCCATGTTTCTGCCCCATACAATACTACACTCTACACAAAGAACTTCACTAGTCTCTTCCTTAGTTCTTTCTCCAGAGCTCCGTAGAAGATGCTGAAGATGCTCCTTTTACTATTAAAAGCTTCCTTTGCCATTGCTATTCTCCTTTTCACTTCCTGGCAGCAGCTCATGTTACTGCGTATAGTACACCTCTAGTATTTGAAGCTGTCCACTTGCTCTACTGCCTCATTTAGAATTCGCAAGTTTACCTTCTTTATATTTCTTCCTATGACTATGGTCTTCGTCGTCATTCCATACTGCTCACAGCTGTCATTTAACTTCAATAGCATATCCCTTAGTATCATCTCCTCTTCTGCTAACAACGCCATATCATCAGCAAATCTTACACACTTTATTCCTCTTCCTCCTACTATCACTCCTTCTATGTTCTGAAAACAGTTCTTCACTAAATACTCCAAGTAGATGTTGAACAGAGTAGGTGATAAAGGGCATCCTTGTCATACTCCTTTCCCTATTTCACTTCCTTCTGACATTTCTGCTAATATTCTGACTTTGACTCGTTGTTTCATATAACGGTTACTGACCAAAGAGGATGACACGGTGCAATATTGTTTTTCTGTGTTAATATGTAGATGGTAAAAGATTGCAAATTATGAAACATTGTAGAAGGGCTTCGAGAGAATATGATCCAGTGTTCAGTTTGAGAACCTATGAACTGATATACAACTGTTAATTTCTGTTGAGGTTGTAGCAATGGGGTGTTTGCAAGAGTGTTAAGATTTCTGTGTAATTTTTGTAGAATTTCTTTTGAATTAGAAATCAAAGTCTTGTTTGATGTGATGCCTAGATATTTAATTTATTCATGTGCTTAAGTGCTGGAAATTGTTCCGCTGATGGTGGTAATTCCTTTTTGGAGAAGTTTTCCTTCATAAATATCAATTGCTTTTTATTTAATGGTTATTGATTAGCTGTTAAGCTATTTAAATTAATAAATAACTACTTCACTGTGTTGACATTTTAAATAATTATGTTACTTTACCTGATTGACTAGTTTGGATGTTTTTCTCATCATCTGCTGAATCCTTGTGAGTTCCCTCTGTCTTCTGGTAGATCATTTCAAACACGTTACAAGGAACATATCATAATCATAACCACGTTCATAACAAGAGTTCACGTAACAAGAAATGAAATGCAGGACAGAAGGTAACGTATCATTTATTTCCAATCTGTAACAATTTTGTATCACTTTTGTAATATCACATAAAACAGTTCTGTGGTTCAGAGAAACTATATTAACAAAATAAAGGAACATTTGTAACATAAAATTTGATACCTTAGGTATAACTAGAGTTTGTAATATCTGCAAGGTCATCCATTTCTCTTTATTCAGTGCCAATGCCAGGTACAACTAATCGATACGAACATATGAAAACTTTGTCAGCTATTGATGCCTAATTATTTAATAATTTATTTCCTACAATTTATAATGCTAAGATGCCGTAAAGTGTTGTGTCCAACTCGTGGATAATCTTATTATGATAGTCGTGAAAATTGTCCCACGAATGATAATGAGTGCGACGACTCATGCCATAATCATCAAGATTATCCACTTGTTGCATAAATAACTATTAAACAATTTAACAGTTAATCAGTTACCATAATATAAGTGTTAAAAGAGTGTGTAGAAGAATGAAGATTTAATGGTGTTTATGTATAACCCAGTTACTTGCAATAAGGCAATAATGATATTAATTAGTTTGCAGGAACTTTCAATCTGAGCCATATTACTACTATTAACCGAGTTTAAGTTAATTTATTCTCTTTTTCCTTTCCTGTAACAGAAACTGCTGGCCTTCAGAAAGAACAGGCGGATAATCTCTACAAAATACGGGAAATGTTTTGGTGTCAATATCGACAGGAACTTCGACTACCATTGGGGAGGTATGTAGTTCCAATATATTATCATCATCATCATCATCATCATCATCATCATCATCATCATCATCATCATCATCATCATCATCAATCATCTTAATGTATCCAGCTGTTTGCTGAAACCATAAAGTCCACTATAGTCCACTGTAGTCTATTCAGTTGTTTTTCACGAGAAATGAGGGGTATTTTGATCGGTGTTCATTATAGATACCTGTTGCTAGTAGCCAGAGTTAGGGTATAATCAATATATACTGCAGGGCTGTGTCTTCTGCAACTGGTACTGATGATTTTAATTTACTTCTTTTGTGGTTTATGGATGGACAGTATAGAAGAATGTGTTCCAGATCTTCATCATGATTATTACACCATAAACAAGTAGGATTATCAGAAATGTGAAATCGGTGTAGGTACAATTGAGTGACAATGTGACCTGTTCTGGCTCTTGTTAAAAATGTTTGAACATGTCTGGGCAAGTTTTTGTACATTTCCAGGTCATTTGGTTTATTTTGTACAGACTGTAAAATTTTTCCTTTGTCAGAAGAGAGGCAATTGTTGATCCATAGGTTTATAAAATGAGACTTTACTGAAGCAAAAGCACTGGATAGAGATATCACTTGAAGAGGTCTTGGTTGCAAATATGTTGCCTGTTTTGCAATATTATCGACTTTCTCGTTTCCAGGTATACCACAATGACTAGGTATCCATTGAAATGTTATTTCCTTCTGGAGTTTTTTTAGTTTACTTGGTTGTTTCTGAATTGAAATAATTCTATGTTTGGTACATATTTAATTATATTAAATATAGCACCTTTGGAGTCGGTAAGTATGCAAATAGATTTTTCAGAAATTTGAGTAACACACTGAAGAGCAGCATCAATAGCTAGCAATTCAGTGTCAAGACTGGAGGAGGATGAACATGGTATGAAATAACTTTCTTGATATTTTGGAATATAATACCCTGCTCCTGATGTCCCATTATTAGGATTTAGAGCTCCATCTGTATAAATTTGAAGATGATTCTTTTATGTGCTGCAAATTAGTTCCCTGGCATCTAACTTAAGAATGTATGGAGGATCATTTTTGGAATGATTTCCAGGAATGTGTATGCCATGTTCTGGAATCACCCATTTCCATGGAGGAATTTCGCTCACAACTGGAGTTTTAGCAATGAGTGCGTCTGTGATATAGACTGGTATTTCTTCTTTGTTTATTTTATAGAAATTACACAGTTCTATTGTAAATGTATTCATTAAAAAAGGAGTTCTAGACACCACTAATTTTAAGATAAAAATCGGAGAAAATTTGATGTAGTCCACAGACACTTTCTATTTCGCTAGAGCACGCATAAAATATTCTCAATTTAATAGCATAAGAAAATATTCGAACCATTAGAATGGTCCTTAACATTTTTCTGGCAGTGACTCTGCGGACAACTAGCATGGTCAGCCGGCACTAAAAGGATTAATTATTGAAAAAATGCTGGCTTACTGTCTCAGGGTATAAGTTTTTAGCATGAAAATTCAACTCCGCATCAAGTGATTTAAAGAAAGATTTGGAAATTTTGAAATAGCCCTCAAATATCGTCTTTGAACCCTCTGGTATTTCATCTGTTCGGGAAGTTAAATGAAGATCTTTCAGGAAATCGATTTTCATTTGATGATGATGTGAAAACTTTCCACTGGAAAGTAAGGTGATAAACTCTCTGACAGATATGGACGAAATGTTTATGAAGAGGTTATTTGAAGTTAGTTTTACGTTGGTAAAATACTTAAACGGGTCTTGGAATTATGTCGAAAAGTGAGTGAAATGATAACATGCATTTGGTATGTAGGTACTTATAAGCAATAAGAAAATAAGTAATTTGTGCTTTACCAACCACTAAAGTATATCATTTTAATACTTTTTATTATTCAAGTACAATTATTCAAGTAATACAAATAAAAATATATAATGAAAGATAAAAAATTACAAAGGCACAATGCAGTAATAATAATAAAAAATACATGTTTTTCTTATGTTCCAAATCATTCTTAAATTGTATTGGGAATATAATACAATATACATATAAAACTATTATATTAATAAGTTATAATTATGTTAGATCTTTCATAATTTTGAGTATCTAAAGTGTGTCAACTTTGCACGGCATGTAAAAATGTATGTATATAGATGTATATTTTTATTTGTATTATTTGAATAATTGTACTTATATTTGCTTTTTGTGACTCGAACCCCCATTGCAGAAGGAGACTTCGAAAACGGCACGCAAGTTGCAACCTCAGACGGTGTGGGGTGCGATGAATTCTACGCAGGACCGTCTGCATTTTCAGAAAGTGAATCAGTGGCGTTGAGGAATTTCTTCTTGCAGAAGAAAGAGGAAGTCAAATTGTACATCCAACTGCAGACAAGACTGGACAACAGGAAACACGCGGTGAGTGCAGCTGGTATAAGCCTATTTGTCACCAAAGATTAAAGCCATTCTATTATACGAATATAAAGAAACTGCGCTCAACAAAGCTATGTTGTCAGTTCTTCATTACTAGACAAAAACTCTCTCTCCCCCTCTGCTCTCCTCCCCCTCTCCTCCATTCCCTCACCTCTCTTATTTTTCCTTTCTTCCTCCCTTTCCCTTCTCCCAGCCCCTTACTCCCCCACTTTCTCCCTTTTTCTAAGCTATGTTGTCAGTTCTTCATTACTAGACACAAACTCCCTCTGTCCCTCTCTCTCTCTCCATCCCTTCCCTTTCACTCCCCTTCTACCTCTCCCCCTGCCCCTTCCTTTCTCCCCCATTATCTTTCTTTTTTCTCTTCCTTTTTCTCTCTCTTTATATGCATATAGAGCAGGGCTGGACACCAAGAGCAATTTCTACTCTCTCACGGGGAGCCATATGACTTCTCTTCAACCCCTTTCTTCCCCGCCGAACACTGCGCAGTGTTGATGCCATGACAGGTGAATATTAAGCGTCCCCGTTTAGAGTTTGCATTCGCTCTCAGTGCCCAGCCCTGATATAGAGTAAAGGAGGAAAGACATGTCCTGTGACCTTACCATGTACCGTAGCCATATTACCAATGGGCATGGATAAGATGGACTTACGTGTCAGTAGATTCATATAATATTAATCATAATGAAATAAATTCAATTTCTGATAGTCAGTCTTTCCCTTCTTGTACAGCTCACACGCCAGATCTCGCCTCCTCATCTATACATACCTAGATATCCCTACGTATGTAATTTCTGACTATTTTACTAGGACTCATAGTGAAACAAAAGACAGATATTATCTATGGATAGAAGAAATTAATATTCATTAATTGAAATAAATCGATAATCTTGAGAATTCCATCGTTTTTATAGCCTAGTACTGGGCTACGCATTAAAGAGTTATTTATTTTATTCGTAACTTTTGGAAATTACATTCAATATCCAGGCCGTATCCAGGAAGTATTGACCACTGTCTCCTAGAATGCCTAACACGCAATCTAACAGTCAATACAACCATTCCCAAATCTGAAAACTTCATTAATACAATCAGAAGAATAATCTAACGCCAACACAACCACTCCTAAACTATATAGCAATGTCAATAGATAAATGACACAAAATTTTAAGTTTATTAAATACCATTAAAATCACTGACATCTAAAAGAAATTTTTCCAGCAGAGCAGATTTAATAGTCCTTTTACAGAATGCGCAAAATAGATTTTAACATTGCCCAATAGACAATTAAAATAAAAGTTCAAGGATAGGGATATATTCATAAATATTGTGGGACCTACTATATTTACATTTTTATTAATATACTCAGGGACAAAAAAAACCGGACACTTCTATATTTGCTTGTATTTTGTTGCCAATTATTTCAAAATGAAACAAAACCCATTTAAACAAAATAATGTTTCATTTAGCACCTTATACGACAACATTTGAAAAAAAAAATCTCTGATGAGAAAATTTACAAAAAATTACAAAGGGCGTATAACTATGGCATCGTTCGGTCTAACTGTTTTTTCATTTTATGGTGCCTTAAACATTAAAAACTCTTTTTAGTAACGGGTATTACCCCCCTCTGGCTTGAATAACTGCATCCATACGTCTTGGCATGCTCTCAATTTGGTTAGCAATGTCTTCTTGAGGAATAAGTTCCCATTCTTCGCCAAGTGCTCGCCTCAACTCTTGTAACGATTCTGGTCTCGGTCGTCTATTCTTAACACGCCGTCCCAGCATGCCCCACACGTGTTCAATTGGGTTCATGTCTGGACTCCTTGCTGGCCATGGAAGAACATGGATTCCCACTTCTTGGAGATAATCTCTGACCGCATGGGCAATATGCAGCCGTGCATTATCATGCATTAAAACAAAATTATTGCCTACAAATTGGCCAAATGGCACAACATGATCAGCCAAACATTCATTTATATACCTATCAGCTGTTAGTCTTCCATTTTCAACAAAAACCAACTCTGTACGAGCATCCGTACACACTCCTGCCCAAACCATCACTCCACCACCTCCATACGGCACATTTTCGGAAATGCAACACTGTGAAAATCGTTCTCCCCTCCTTCTCCAAACTCTTTCACGTCCATCAGGTGAGCACAGATTGAAACGGGACTCATCGGTGAACAGAACACAGCTCCACTGTCCATTTCTCCAATCCCTGTGATCATATGCAAAACACAGTCGTTCAACTCAATGCATCCTGAGAAGTCTGGGACCAGTTGCAGGTCTACTTGATATCAGTCCACTTGCTTTCAACCTCCTTCTAACTGTTTTGGCCGAAATTGGGCGTCCATGCATGTTAACAAATTGCTGGGCTACACTAGTAGCTGGCAGGTTGCGCTCCCTAAGAACTCTCAACACCATATACCTGTCTTCATTTGGATTTGTAGCTCTTGGACGACCCGAACCTGGTCTTCTGGTATATTCTAGGGTCTCTCTATACCGTTTTATAGCATCATGGGTTGTGCTTCTAGCCATATTCATAACATTTGCAATGTAACGTACACTGCATCCATCATCGTAAAGGGCTACAGCTCGAGCCACATCTTTAGGTCGCATCTTGTTTTAAGACAAATGTTACAACCCCACTTAAACTCAGAAAATGTAAAAATAAAGAAATAACGAATGATAACGATATTGAAGCACAAAATGGTTGAGACAAAATTGTTATAGCTGAGGCTCCGAAAGCAAAATTGGAATATTTGGTTGTAATGGCTTGTTTATAAAACAAAAAACAATCAACAATGTATACACGTCTCCATAACAACAGATGGCTACCATAATATTTTATGAGAAGATAATGTTTTGCAAAATACCAGCAAATATTAAAGTGTCCGGTTTTTTTTTGTCCCTGAGTATATTTAACTTATTTCTATATTATATTGTATGTCACTGTTTTCCGTTTCCTTACAGAGCATCGAGTACCCCTGGACATATACCAAGGAGCCTCCACCTGGAGTACAAAGCCTGGTGAGTGGTAATATAGTCTGCTTCAAACATGAGAACTATAGTGAAATCCCTAACTCAAGCATGTCAGTCACTACCCTGCATTTAGCTATCTGCTGAGATGTGCTACATCACATACTATGTTGTTGTTGTTGTTTTCTAATGCCAGGCGTTTGACAATAAAGTCAGTTGACCTCTTGCACTCCAATATTTTTCAAATATATTATCATGGCCAGCCACTGAAGCACAGATTTTGAGGTGTTCCGAATCCATTTCTTGGTTTGAGTTGCACAATGGGCAGTTAGGGGACTGATATATTCCAATTCTATGCAGGTGTTTGGCCAAACAATCATGGCCTATTGCCAATCTAAATGCAGCTACAGACGATTTTCGTGGTAAATCGGGAATTAACTGTGGATTTTGATGCAGAGAGTTCCATTTTTTCCCTTGAGATTGTGTTATCAAATTTTGTTTGTTGAAGTCTAAGTATGTAGATTTAATAAATCTTTTCACAGAGTAATATGTAGATTTAGTAACAGATCTATAAGTAGCAGTGCTGCCCTTCTTTGCTAAAGCATCCGCATTCTCGTTTCCCAGGATTCCACAATGGGATGGTATCCATTGGAATACAATTCTTTTATTGAGTGATATTAATTGAGAGAGCATTTTAGTTATTTCTGCTGTTTGAGATGAAGGTGTGTGTTTAGAGACTATTGATAGAATAGCTGCTTTGGAGACTGACAATATAACTGCATTCTTAAATTTATTGATGTGGCATAGAAGATTCCTGAGACTTTCACTTATTGCAATGATTTCTCCATCAAAACTTGTTGTTCCATACCCAAGAGATCTATAAAGTGAGAAGAGACAGCATACTATAAAGTTGGTGTTTCACCTTTAATGCACATTATTTTCTTCATCAGGTGGAAATGGCTACTTGTGCACAGAAGCTGATCCATTACAACACGAAGCTCATGTTTAAAGTACGTCAAGCATCGAAAAGACTACGTAAGTAACTATGCAAACCATTGGAACCAATTGTGTTAGTGGAGTCTGTCTAGACTGCAAGTAAAAGTACTGTGGGGAGCTCACGAGATCAGCCCTGGTAGGAATGTGAAATAATGCCAATCCTACCGCAGGCAAAATCCAGTGTAACGCCACTCGTGCTCACAGAAAAAGATATTGAGACACTACTAACTACATTACAGTAACTAACCAATGTGAGAACATTCGATTAACTTTTAAAATATAAACTATATTTTTTATAACAGTTTCAATTTATACTAGCTAGTCTCAAACTACCTGATATTTTCAGCCACAGTATAACTAAACATCATGTGGTGACTGAGATGTCATTTGTTTAGTGTCATAAAACTCTAACTCATAACAACTTATCTTATCTCTGGTCAGTTATAGGAAGAGCGGTGCTCCATTCATCAATACCTTCCCTGCACCACCCTTATTAAAATACATCTTGCAGAGACTTTCTCGTCAGCTCCCCACAGTAATATTATTATTAATATGTAAAGCGCCCAATGGGCAAAAATACAGAGCGAGAGATCCTCTGAAGTGTACACTGTCACAATACAAACTACATATCTTTATGTCTCTCATATGTCACCCACACGTTAAGTTTTCTTGCTATAGGCTGCCCCACAGTAGTATTAACAGCGCAGTTAGATGGATTTAATGGGGATTCTGCCTTTGCTGGAGATCATCGAAGTTCATATATCTAAATTTACATATTCTGTTTCACAAGTTACATACCGGTACGTGTAATTCCACGAGAGCTACAAACGACAAAATTAATACTGTTAATACGTAACGATCTGTATGAAATATATACACTTTTTATTACATAAATAAAATTATAATTCACGTCGATCGCTTTGGAGTAACGGTTGCGCGTCTGACCGGAAACTAGAGGGCTTGGGTTCAAATTCTGGTTGGGACAAGTTATCTGGTTGAGGTTTTTCACTGGGTTTTCCTCAACTCATTAAGAGCAAATGCTGGACCCTGGACTCATCTCACTAGCATTATCACCCTCATCTCATTCAGATACTAGATAACCATAGCAGTTGATAAAGTGTCGTAAAATAACAAACTATACTCTGCATCAATTGAATACACACTTCAAGGTCAATGCATAGTTGCTGCTTCGGTTCAGTCATAAGAATAGGCGGAGTTACTTGTCTCAACTCTTTTTTTTTTTTTTTTCTATTAACGTTAGGAAATATTGAATTCAAAAGATATTCTTTGCCTTTGTTTATGATTAAGTTTCTGTGCTTAAATTAACGAATTAATGTCTTCAGATCATGTGTCTGGACTATATGTATTATTTATTTTAAATTTCTGAATATATAAGAATTGCTATGCCTCATTTGAGGAAAGGAAGCAGTGTAATGTTTCTTTTGTAACAACCTGTACTCATGTGTTAGAAGTCTGCAGGTGTTCAGGCCGCCACTTGGAGAAATATGAATAACATACTGCACAACAATGCAGAAAAAAAAAAGTGATCCCGATATAATGTGTAAACTTAGAGACGAGATTAAATAAAATAAGGTTTACATTTAATATATCTTCCGGAACATAAGCTTCATATAAAAAGGTTTCAGTTAGCACTGTTATATAGTTTTATTGATGCATGCATATGTTTCTGTACGAGAGACAAAAAGGAGATTGTTTTAAGTTATGCCCTATTATAATTAATGGGCGGCCGGGTAGCTCAGTTGGTAGAGCAGCTGGCTACAGACTGGAAGGTCCGGGGTTCGATGCCAGGTGGTGACAGGATTTTTTCTCGTTGCAAAACTTTCAGAACGGCCCCGAGGTTCACTCAGCCTCCTAAAAAATTGAGTACTGGGTCTTTTCCAGGGGTAAAAGGCAGTCAGAGCGTGGTGCCGACCACACCACCTCATTCTAGTGCCGAGGTCATGGAAAGCATGGGGCTCTACCTCCATGCCCCCCAAATGCCTTCATGGCAAGTTACGGGATACCTTTACCTTTTTTTTTTTTCAGTAGACGTACAGTTCAAGCCCTATACAGCTCGGTCCGAAACTTCGCGGATATGGATGTAACTCTGTAAGAAACATGTCCCCGAAAATACCTTTATTAAAGGATCGTATTCGATATACTATAGCACAGTTAAGTATAATGAGGGGAGGAGGTAAATGATGTCCTCCATAACCCTGTTATATGAGGATTCTATGCTTTTGCTTTGCCCCCTCAAGGAAATGGTTCTCTCTCCGCCTATGGTCATAAGATGTTTACAGAAAGAGAATTTCCAGTGAACTTCATGCACAGCGTGCTATACCCCTGAATGAAAACATTGACCTATATATTTTTTGCTACAAAAGTGACACCTGCATGTAATAGATTAATCCCCAGTACAATATAACCGTCCTTGAAGAAATGTACCAGTTATGAAAACATTGACCCCTAATATTTAATACTATATAATATATCTGCATAAAATAGTTTAATACAACCGTTCTTTAAAATATGAGAAGTATGTACATTATGCAAACGTTGGCTCATACATATTTAATATATGCTTCCACATAGCCGTTCTTTGAATAAATGAGAAATATACCCATTAGGAAAACATTGGCTCATACATGTTCAATATATAGTGCATAAATGTCCACATGCGAAAGTGAAAAGATAACATGTATTCACTGTAATATGTCTGCACGAAATATATTCATTCCCAGTGCAATACAATGGCGCAACATGTCGATATCGAAGCCATTGAGATCTGTCTTATGACGATGTCGTTTGATTGCTTTCCTAGGAGAAGAAAATTTCACAAGATGTTCTGTAGATTTTAGCTCTTTCTCGAAGCCTTGTTTACATTTCGTTTGGAAATTCCATACATATTTCAGTCAGATCTTGAGATTTTCTAAAATCAATGGTGATAATTTTTTCGAAGATCTCAAGATAGTTATAATACTATAAACAGTCTTTTTGCTGTGATTTCGGAAATCAGATTGTTCCATTCGTTTGCGTTTTTTAACTTGTGTACTGTAGATAGCAGACGATCCAGCCTCATCCCCCATAATGCTAAAATGAGCAAAAAACGAAATTAGCAAAATAAAAATGAAAACTAAATACAATAGACACGAATTAAAAGAGCAATCACACTGCACTATTAACACGCTGCTTTCAATATGGCTATCGGCCTAGATCATAATATACTGTATACCCATTTTGCGTTATAGGCTTTGACGGTACCGTAAACTGGGGTTACTTTGAACGCAGAGGAAACTTTGAACATTTTTTCAGAAAATCATATTTAGCTTTCTACATGCTGTACTTGTGCTATAAATGAGGATAAATTATCATAAATCATTCTCATACCAAATTTACCTCCATTTATAACAAGTGCAGCATGTAGAAACCTAAATATGATTTTCTGAAAAAATGTTCAAAGTTTCCTCTGTGTTCAAAGTAACCCCAGTTTACGGTAACAACTTTTGTCAGGTTTACTATGCTGCCATCTAGTTGTTACATAAGGAGTCACGTCATAACTCGCATTTGAATTGCATTAGCGACTGTACTGCCATCTCGTGTTCGTTTACGGCGGAAGGTGGCGATCCTGGCAGTTGTTCTCTTCAAAGTGCAACTGATTTTAAAATAGGAATGAGCAATCTATATGTGATATGGGCTATCGGTAAAGACTGATGTTTTCCTTATATAGCAACACCATTTGACACCGCATGACCTATGCTGATTCAAGACATGTATGGGCTGAGGTAGAGATAACATCCACTTGCAACATCGCGCGAAGTTTTAGGGCTCGCGGAGTGGAGGGGCAAGGCATTGAATTTGATCTTCAGATGCATTTTCTACTGACGCTGAGTATAAAATCAGGGATACACCAGTACGTTGGATACGTCAGCAAGTTTCGGGAATGAAATTCAGTTGTGTTCGTTTCAATGATTTATTTTTGTTTTGGTTTAGTTGATATAAAGTATGGATCTACGATAAGATAAGTAATTCATCAATCAATCTTCTTAATGTATCCAGCTGTTTGCTGACAACATAAAGTCCACTATAGTCCACTGTAGTCTATTCAGTTGTTGTTTTTCACGAGAAATGAGGGGTATTTTGATCGGTGTTCATTATAGATGCCTGTTGCTAGTAGCCAGAGTTAGGGTATAATCAATATATACTGCAGGGCTGTGTCTTCTGCAACTGGTACTGATGATTTTAATTTACTTCTTTTGTGGTTTATGGATGGACAGTATAGAAGAATGTGTTCCAGATCTTCATCATGATTATTACACCACAGACAAGTAGGATTATCAGAAATGTGAAATCGGTGTAGGTACAATTGAGTGACAATGTGACCTGTTCTGGCTCTTGTTAAAAATGTTTGAACATGTCTGGGCAAGTTTTTGTACATTTCCAGGTCATTTGGTTTATTTTGTAGAGACTGTAAAATTTTTCCTTTGTCAGAAGAGAGGCAATTGTTGATCCATAGGTTTGTAAAATGAGACTTTACTGAAGCAAAAGCATTGGATAGAGATAACACTTGAAGAGGTTTTGGTTGCAAATATGTTGCCTGTTTTGCAATATTATCGACTTCCTCGTTTCCAGGTATACCACAATGACTAGGTATCCATTGAAATGTTATTTCCTTCTGGAGTTTTTTTAGTTTACTTAGTTGTTTCTGAATTGGAATAATGAAAAGAACCATATAATGAGACAAAGAGGCAAATATAATACTAAAAGGATTGAAGTATGGTGTCAGTCCAATGCAGAAGCAAAATTCATTCTCTGTAATATAAAAAATGAGGCTAAAAAGAATAATAAAAAAAAAGAATAAGTAATTCATGAAGGACATGGAATATAATATCTTCTCTTCGTATGAAGCGACATTCCGAAATTAGTCCCAGCTTACGAAAAAATTTAATTAGGCCTATGGTTCACTCTAAGTGAATCATACATGTCTATCATTTTATTTTTATTTTATTTATTTATTTGCTAATAATTGTAACATACAATTATAATATAAACAGATAAAACTTTAGCTCGCCCCTGAAAGAATGGAACTCGTGCCGAAGGGCGGATTCCTGAATTGAAATTAAGAAGTATATAATACAATTTGTCTTATGTCTACTATCCATTAAGAATATATAAATTTAAATTTACAATTTTTCATTATTTATAAAATCCATAAATAACTTTTTAAATTTAAAACTAGAACTATTAAAACTGACAAGATTAGGATATTTAAATATAAATTTGTTGTATATTCTTGGGCCTAAATTACTACTGTGATTAAATACTGTAGCAGTGTTGCATTTTGGTTCAAACAGTCTTAAAGAATTCATACCTTTTGTTTCATAACTATGGGGATACAATTCAAAATTATTTCGATTTTTATGTATGAATTTTATTAATACAATATAATAAATCTGCCTTATTTTAAGAACATTAAAGTCTAAAAACAATTTTTGAGATGGAAAATCAATAGGTTTATGAAGACTTATTTTAATTATTTTCTTCTGTAATAAATAAAGTGGATTAAAATTAGTTTCAAGTAAGTTGCCCCATCCTATAATTTCACACATAATTACCGATTGAAATAAAGTGAAGTATATTGTACATAATAAACTTATTGACAAGTAATTCCTCAATAACACAAAATAATATATTATTTTACGTAATTTATTAGAAAGGTAATTAATGTGTTGGTTCCAATTTAAATGATTATCAAAAATTATGCCAAAATATTTAACTTCAATATCAATATATTATGACAGAACTCGCGATAGCAAATCAAACTAGTTGTGGCGCAGGTCTGTAGCTGCTTTCAGTGCCGAGATATTACTGTGAGAGATCGCATGACAATAATAATTGTACACGTAATTTCGGCCCCTTGTGCCTGTAGCGAGTGGGGTGGCAGCATTGTGCTGGTCACACAAGTTACATTGGTTCATGACCTAAGTACTGATAACATTAGCATTTGGCAGTGGCTTGTAGTCTTGTTACAGTTTGAAATTCTATCATTTCCCCGGAACGGGTGTCTGTATTTGATGCGGGGCAAGGCGTATTCTACGTCAAAACTGGAGTACAGAGATGTTTGTTTCCGCCCTCAAATCCAGGGGCGGTCCGTCCTTATGTGCTACAGTGCTACAGAACAATGATAATTTTTGCTCAAATAATGTATTTACAATACCAAAGTATTTGATTTGCCATTTGGCAATTTCCAGTGGTTATGTTCACGACGCGTTATAGAGTGTTTAGTCTTCGCTCTTTGGTGCCTCAGGCGATACGTTGTGCTACTCAAAACTCTACATGAGAATGTAGACAATTAATGCGCATGTGCAAAGCTGAAATCACTGCTCTAATTGGCTATTTTTACGCGGGGAAGTGCTGTAGTCAGCTTCAGCACAACACAGCTTGGAGATTACAAAAGTAAAGCATAACGAAAGAATGCTTGTTTGTGGAAGAACTCGGAACTATGTACAATGTGTTTGGTAATTCAAGTGTCCGACCGCTGCTGCCATCTACCTGGTTTTTGAGGTTCCTCCTGAATCAGTCAGTCTAGAAACTTGAAGCCAAGGAATTATATGACAGTATAATTCAGGAAACTACTTATCGTTTCAGTCTTTAACCTACCTAGACGCAACAAAATTGTTGAACAGCAAATTTTTTGACAATTTTTCGCATAATTTTCCTGAACGCGAACTTGAAGTTGCTGTCAACAGCTATACTGTACTGAACAAAAGAGTGTTAAAGACACAACTTGGAGTTCTATACGGAAGACCCGACTTCCGAAATATAGATGGAGCTGTTCAATTGTTACAATACATAACATAGCCTCCAACAATTCACAGGATCCATTCTGTGAAGTAACGAAGTTGTTAAAAATTTTGGTTACAACACCAATGACCACTGCTGAGCCAGAAAGATGTTTTTCTTTCTTTAAACGCATAAAAACATTTTTAAGGAACACTATGTCCCAGGATCGCCTCACTGCTCTTGCAATACTGTCAATAGAAAAGAGTATGATGTCCAAGATGGAGGGGTTTAACTCCAGGGTAATTGACAAGTTCTGCAGTAGGAAGGAATGTCGTATGGACTTCATATTTCGTCACTAGGCGAGTCTCAAATTAAGATAAATACATATAGTAGGCAGATATAGAGATTGTAGCACACTCGTTATTTTGACCACCAGCCGCTACTGCTCAAATCTACTTTAATCTTATCCTCCCATCTACATCTCGGCCTTCCCAAAGGTTTTTTTCCCTCTGGCCTCCCAAATAACACTCTATATGCATTTATGGATTCATCCATACATGCTACATGCCCTGCTCATCTCAGTCATCTGAAATTAATGTTCCTAATTATGTCAGGTGAAGAATACAATGCGTGGAGTTTGTTTTGTTTACTTCGTGTAAAGTATTAAATAATTTCCCAGGAAATAATGTATTTAATACAGTGTCCCAAAATGATTTTTACATTCTCTGAACATTAAAAACAGGCTTGTATTTGAAGCTACAATGACTACATTGAGTATGCGAGTGCGTGTAGCCATTCTCCTGTTTTTGTTCAGTTGCAGTCGATGCTTACATTGAAAGAATTGAAAGATAATATTATAAGAAAGGAAATTGCAGCAATTTCAGAAAAAAGAATGTTCATGAACATTTTCTTAAAATGTGTGAGAGATGTGTGATGACACAAGGATATCATTTCCAACATCTTCTGTGAAAAGATAGGCGGTTATTATAAATTGTATGAGAAATTTATGCATTTGAATTAAGAGGTTATGAATATCCAAATATTCAAATCTCCTTTACAGGGAGCATTACCTGAAAGACTAGATTTGCATAATATATACGTTACTGTGTACGTTAACAGAAAACCACAATTCCAAGTCACACAGAGATTGTGTGCACTCGATGTGGGTCTCTGGCATTTCGTCAGCCCACGCGAGTTGTGTGGATATAAAGGGAAAAGTTGAGACGGTGTCGGGTGAAGTTCCCGGGTAGCTCAATTGGTAAGAGTGCTGGTACGTTCAACCGGAGGTCCCGGGATCGATACCCAGCCCCGGAACAATTTTTCCCTTGAAATTATTCAAATCTGCTTTACAGGGAGCCTTACCTGAAAGACTAGATTTGCATAATATATATACGTCACTATGTACGTTAACAGAAAACCACAATTCTAAGTCACACAGAGATTGTGTGCACTCGATGTGGGTCTCTGGCGTTTCGTCAGCCCACGCGAGTTGTGTGAATATAAAGGGAAAAGTTAAGACGGTGTCAGGTGGAGTTCCTGGGTAGCTCAATTGGTAAGAGCGCTGGTACATTCAACCAGAGGTCCCGGGATCGATACCCGGCCTCGGAACAATTTTTCCCTTGAAATTATTCAAATCTTCTTTACAGGGAGCTTTACCTGAAAGACTAGATTTGCATAATGTATATGTTACTGTGTACGTTAACAGAAAACCACAATTCCAAGTCACACAGAGATTGTGTGCACTCGATGTGGGTCTCTGGATTTCGTCAGCCCACGCGAGTTGTGTGGATATAAAGGGAAAAGTTGAGACGGTGTCGGGTGGAGTTCCCGGGTAGCTCAGTTGGTAAGAGCGTTGCTACGTTCAACCAGAGGTCCCGGGATCGATAGCCGGCCTCGGAACAATTTTTCCCTTGAAATTATTCAAATCTGCTTTACAGGGAGCTTTACCTGAAAGACATAATATATACGTCACTGTGTACGTTAACAGAAAACCACAATTCCAAGTCACACAGAGATTGTGTGCACTCGATGTGGGTCTCTGGCATTTCGTCAGCCCACGCGAGTTGTGTGGATATAAAGGGAAAAGTTGAGACGATGTCGGGTGGAGTTCCTGGGTAGCTCAATTGGTAAGAGCGCTGGTACGTTCAACCATAGGTCCCGGGATCGATACCCGGCCCCGGAACAATTTTTCCCTTGAAATTATTCAATATCCAACTCGGTCGGCAAACAGCGTGCTTTCAGCCACCACGCGCGGCCACAGACTCACGGATGAACGATGTAGTTATTAACGAAACATTATTTTGGGACACTTTGTAGTGACTGTTACACTACATTTCTTTCTGCAGAAGCTTCTGGAACAATACTAGACTGGCTTTCCGGAAAACTCGGAGCGAAGCTGGCCTACTCCATTAAATCCAGCGTGCAGCAGAGTTCTCCCATAGACGCCGACTTGCTGCAGAAAAACACGCAGATGGAATTCACCGAGTTCAAAGGTGGCGTGTATGCACTGGCATCCCAGCTATCATTCCCCATGGCGACACCGAAAAGCCTCTGTATTCCAAAATGGGCCAACATCGAAGACCCCAAGACCGATGTCAAGAAGATTGCGCGGATCGTCGAGATCAAGGGGTTAGATCTGCGTTCAGGGAATAAGAAAGAACAAGAAATAGCAACGACAGCAAATGAGATTAGGATTGCAGTGCAAGAAATGGAGAAAGATGTTCAAGGAGTATCTGACCAAGTCATGGAACTGATTAACAAGCTACATATAAAGCTGTATGAATTCATTGATTGATTGTGCAGTAATGTCACTACCTGGATATACAGAGATTTATGAACGAACTGCTGATTTCTCTTACTTATTTACTTACTGGCTTTTAAGGAACCCGGAGGTTCATTGCCGCCCTCACATAAGCCCGCCATTGGTCCCTATCCTGAGCAAGATTAGTCCATTCTCTATCATCATATCCCACCTCTCTCATATCCATTTTAATATTATCTTCCCATCTACGTCTCGGCCTCTCCAAAGGTCTTTCTCCCTCCTGACTCCAACTCTGGAACTGCCCATACGTGCTACGTGCCCTGTCCATCTCAAACGTCTGGATTTAATGTTCCTAATTATGTTAGGTGAAGAATACCAAGCACGCAGTTCTGCGTTATGTAACTTTCTCCATTCTCCTGTAACTTCATCCCTTTTAGCCCCAGATATTTTCCTAAGCACCTTATTCTTAAACACCCTTAACCTATGTTCCTCTCTCAAAGTGAGAGTCCAAGTTTCACAACCATAAAGAACAACCAGTAGGCTAATATAACTGTTTTATAAATTCTAACTTTCAGATTTTTTGACAGCAGACTGGATGATAAAAGCTTCTCAACCGAATAATAACAGACATTTCCCATATTTATTCTGTGTTTAATTTCCTCCCGAGTATCATTTATATTTGTTACTGTTGCTCCAAGATATTTGAACTTCTCCACCTCTTCAAAAGATAAATTTCCAATTTTTATATTTCCATTTCGTACAATATTCTGGTCACGAGACATAATCATATACTTTGTCTTTTCGGGATTGACTTCCAAACCTATACCTTTACTTGCTTCCAGTAAAATTCCCGTGTTTTCACTAATCGTTTGTGGATTTTCTCCTAACATATTCACGTCATCCGCATAGATAAGCAGCTGATGTAACCCGTTCAATTCCAAATCCTCTCTGTTATCCTGGACTTTCCTAATGGCATACTCTAGAGCAAAGTTAAAAAGTAAAGGTGATAGTGCATCTCCTTGCTTTAGCCCACAGTGCTGATTTCTCTTACCAAATAATATAAACCCGTGTGACAAAAATGATACATCCTTCATTATGCATATGTTTTACGAGTTAAGCAATAATTTTCTTCTTTATGATACCCCAAAAATGCTACTGGTTTCTCATTATAGTACATGTACAGTGCATACATTTTATATTTCCACACTAGCGGAAGTAGAGTGGAAATTGTATTTCACATACCAGCTGAGCTCTCGAGGGTGATTCACACGGTGCTAGTTTTATTCGTTTAGTCGCTAGCCAATTTGCTGGCCAAAACTTCTAAAATACACTGCTTTTTTTGTTTGCTAGCAACTAAAAGTTGAATATGTCCAACTTCAACACTCCTTCAAAGCGATAAGAGACTGACTGGGGAATATACCTGCCTTCTGCGCATGCGCAAGACATCCTGCTGATTACATCAGGGTATCCTTCTTCTGTATGATTGGATGTATCTTCTTCAAAAGCTCTTCAAATTTCTCACACGTCGTCAACTTTAATACTTTACTGTATGCATTTGGATCCTCCAATGCTAGTTCCTTAAATAGATTATCTGAAGCTCCGACCTATCAATTTCCGTACCCACACTCTTTTTTTTGTTCTCTCTTTGATTACAGAGTCGCGTATTTGGGCTTGAATAACTCATGCACAAAGCGTAACAGCGGCTCAAATAACATCCACCTCAGACACCGTGACTAGACCTCAGATTTTTAGGTTCGTTTAGCATAGGCTGAAACATACGTTCTTTAACACACCTAGTTTTAGGCAATATCATCGCTCGAGAGTTTCTCGTATTGCATACATTTAGTGATTTTATCATAAAATTGTTGTAACCTATCCTATTGGAGCCTAAAAATCCGGTCTAGCCATGGCATTTAATGCTGGGAGCTTCCTACTTTTTTACCAGCAGCGTGTAAACGTTTATCAGCGAATTTTGTTGCCAGATATTCGCTCCGGGAAAGCGTCTAGATGCGACAAAATTACAGTACATAAATTATTTTATGCTCGACCATGCCGAAATGTAGTAATTATACACCTGGTAGTAATTATACACCTATTCATTAAAGTTCAGGTTTTCGATTATTCTTGGATATGCAATCGAAAGACAACGAGGGAAACGTCACGGAGGCTGGAAATCCAATACTGTCGCAGAAGGTTATGTTCTGTTACTATAATAATTAGCGTTAATTGTAAATAATATTCAAATAAATTCAATTTGTCATCTCGTTTTTCAATTCTAAATCAATTTCCAGGTTATATCAAAATTAGTTCATGTTACTCTCTACATTACATCAAGGTCATTGACATTATTGTTCCTCGGAAAAAATCAATACTTTCGCGTATGCGCACAACTCACAATTCACGAGCTATGCACAAGGTCACTTCCGATCTTCAGTCAGATACAAATAAAATGAATACTTCTGAATAATTTCAAGTTAGAAATATGGTCGAGCATAAAAAGTCGTAGGTCCCGCGCCGTGGCGTCGCGGTCTAAGGCATCCCGCCTAGGACTCGCGTTACGGAATGCGCGCTGGTTCGAGTCCTCTTGGGGGAAGAAATTTTCTCATGAAATTTCGGCCAGTGTATGGGACCGGTGCCCACCCAGCATCGTGATGCACTTGGGGAGCTACGATAGGTAACGAAATCCGGTTGCGAATACCAGCTATAACGGCTGGGGGGATCATCGTGCTAACCACACGATACCTCCATTCTGGTTGGATGATCGTCCACCTCCGCTTCGGCATGTGGGCGTGAGGCCAGTAGCCGGCTGGTCGGTCTAGGCCCTTCAAGGGCTGTAGCGCCACGGATTATTATTATAAAAAGTCGTATGAAACTTGCCTATAATGGTAATTAAAACGCTCGTATAAAAATTATGAAACTCGCTTGCGCTCGTTTCATAAACAAACATACTCGCGTCTTAATTACTATCATTATAGACTCGTTGCATAATGTACTAATGTTTTATATTTGAATACTTGTAGATAGATAGGGAGAACAGAGAGGACAGAGAGAGCAAAGAGAGGATAGAGAGAGGACACTGAAGACAGGACAGAGAGAGAGCAGAGAAGACAGAGAGTACAGAGGAGGCAGAGATAGGAAAGAAAGGAGAGGAAGAAGACAGAGTAAACAGGACAGAGAGAACATAAAGCAAACAGATAGTACCTACTGAGAGGACAGAGGGGAAAGAGAGGACAGAGAGGCCAGGGAAAAGACAGAGGAGAAAGAAAGAGAATAGGGAAAATAGAGAGGTGAGGATAGACAGAGAGAGGATCGAGAGGACAGATAGAACAGTGAGAGAGGACAAAGAGAGCCTCAACAATGAACGAATAAAGTTAAAATGTGCGACATATTTAATATTTAAATAATATTGTTGTAAAACCGGCACACGAACGTTGATAAAATCTACAATACATTTCAATACCAAAAATATTTTTAAAAATATATGAAAATTGAAAATCGTTGCGGAACACCTCATGTACTAATTAATTATGTATTTTCTAAGGAAATATGAATATACATGGCGGCAAATGGCATCCTTTTTAAATGAATCAAGGTCCAGCATCTGAAGGCCCAGCTGGTGTGCCATCTTCCTTTTCTTTTTGTTCAACTTCCTTTTCGTTTTCGCAATTTTCCTTGGTAAAACTGATGACAGTATTTCTGGAAATGTTTAGAGCAGCAGCACTTCGCTTCAACACTTTATTAACATCATTTCCGGAGATTAGAGATTGAAACCTTTTAGGTAGGTAAAAAAATAAGGCTAGAAAAAAGTCCACCGGATTACCTCGATTTTACTGATGGTTAGAAGTAAACATGCGGGAATGCTACAGCTAAAAGGGAGGGTGTCTGCGCCCAATCGTTCTCCTTGTGTAGACTAAAGTCTGTTTTGGATGGTCAAAATTACAATGTTTTTTAAATTTGCCGACCTCTACCGTCCATATGCCTGGGGGCAGAGGGTTGTCCTTTATACTACACATAGAGTTCGAGGATCTCTATTCAACGGCATTGTTGTCCCTACTCATACGGCGGAGATATGGCGGCGACAATGTTGTCGGAATAGCGGTTTAAAGACTTTGTATATTTTTTTCCCCGAAAATCAGCTTGTGTTCGGGATTCCCATTTTGATACTACTGTAAACGAAGGAGGTCAAGGGGGAATACAACACCGCATCCCGTTCCTCGACATCGCCATTATTTCCGGAGACTAGAGAATCAAACCTTTTAGTTGGGTCAAAAAATATGGCTAGATAAAAGTACCGGATTTCCTGAATTTTACTGGTGATTAGTAATAAACATGCGGGGATGCTACAGCTAAAAGGGCGGGTGTCTCTGCCCAATCGTTCTCCTTGTGTAGACTAAAGTCTATTTTGGATGGTCAAAATTACCATTTTTTTTTAAGTTTGCCGGCCACTACCGTCCATATGTCTGGAGATAGAGGGTCGCCCTTTATTCAATGGCCTATCAGCATTGTTGTCACTACTCATACGGGGTAAAAAACAACACCGCATGCCGTAGGTCAATTGCCATCGAGCAAAAGTAGTTCAATTGCCATCGAGCGAATGTAGGTCACTTGACATCCAGCGAATGTAGGTAAATAAATTAAAATGAAATAGATAATTAAATTACAATAGAATATATTTAATTTTATTAAATTAATTTTAGATAAAAAGTAATTTAAATTTAACTAGATCAAAAAAGTAAAATAAATTAAATTGAAATAAATTAAATTGTAACAAAATTAATTAAAATAAAATAATATTGAATGAATTAAATTAAAATAAACTGAAATAAACTAAATTAAAATAAGTAAATTAAAATGAAGTGTATTAAAATAAATTAAATTAAAATAGATTGAATTAAATTATAATAGATTAAACTTAATTACATTAAGATATATTAAAATAAATTAAATCAAAATAAAATAAATTAATTTAAATTAAATTAAATTAAAATAAAACAAATCAAGATACAATAAAATAAATTAAAATTAAATTAAAATAGATTAAAGTACATTTAATTTAATAAAATTAAAAAAAAATATATATGGATTCAGAAAAAAATTGAAAAAGTGAAATTCTAAAAAGGAATAAAAAATAAAAAAATTACAACAATAAATAAAAAAAAATATAAAAGTTATTTCTTCGAAATAAATTAAAAAAGAATTCAAGAAAATTTTTTTAAAATTAAATTTAAAATTGAAAAAAATATGTATTGAATTTAAAAACAACGCAAAAATTATAAAAAAATGGAATTAAAATTTAAAAAAATTCGAAATACTTACAAAGAAATTAAAAAAAATTTAGTCACTAAAAAGAAATAAAAATATAGATTGACAAAAAAATAAATACAAATTTAGCAACTAAAATAAAGTAAATTAAAATATAAGTAAAATAAACTGAATTAAATTGAAATAAATTAACCTAAATTAAAATAAGTGAAATTAAAATAAATAAAAAGAGTTGAAGTACATTAAAATAAAATAAGTTAAAATGAAATTTATTAAAATGAAATAATGCAAATTAAATTACAACAAATTAAGCTAAAGTGAAATAAATTAAAATGAAATAATATAAAATAAATTAAAACAAAGGAGCGAAAGTAAGTCACTTGCCATCCAGCGAAAGTAGGTCACTTGCTATTGAGCGAAAGTAGGTCACTTGCCATCGAGCGAAAGTAGGTCACTTGCCATCGAGCGAAAGTAGGTCACTTGCCATGCCGCGAAAGTAGGTCACTTGCAATGCGGCGAAAGTAGGTCACTTGTCACCCAGCACAAGTAGGTCACTTGCCACCCAGCGAAAGTGG